>SMMW01000554.1:9922500-10242500 GCA_004794655.1 Marisa cornuarietis
TGCTGGCCAACTTGTATCTGGCGCATCTTGAGGCTGTCCACTTGTTTCCAGCTGCTGATGATGAACTTTCTGTTAGGATGGTGGATGACTGTCTTTTTGTCACTCCAAACAAAACAAGAGCAGAAAGATTTCTTTCACTTATGATAGAAGGTGTATAAAATAGTCTTGTATCAAAGCTGTAAAATCTCTTAATAGAAAAAAATAATGCAAAAGGAAACAGAAAATATCTTTCGATATTCTTGCCTTTGTTTAAGAATTGGATTAACAGCGAGTTAACAGGTATTTATATATCTACAATAAAGACATATAAACACAACAGTCTTTTTTTTAACAAGTTAATATAAATAATTGGTCTTTTTGAGTGCTATAGTCTGACTCTGTTCAACTTAGGGTTCCCGGATTATAACTGCTTTGTGAATCTGGACAAGATACTTACCAACTTTCCATTTGGTCATCCTGCTGTTGGATCTGTTCAATGTATACATGAAGGAGGTGAGGATTAGCACAATTATGCAGACTTTATTAAAGGTTTTCTCTAGTTAATGATGTGTTTTCAATAATGATATATAATATATATATATATATATTTATGCAAATTCAAGACATAATGCAGTTGTAGCCTGAGATATACTTCTAATTGTGACTTTTAAGACTAGTATTTTGATTTTATTTTACTTCTTGACCAATCCAGTGAGGATGAGTTTTTGGTCTTTTATTGCCAGAATCATTTCCTTGGTGTGGTCTGCTGTTTGATTCATCTCTGCAAGTGGCTGTTGACTACAGTCGATACTCAGGACTTAGTAAGCATTTGTTAGGAGGATATGCAACTGCCATCCAGATAGTCTCTCAGAAAGTTTTGTTCAGAAATTTCCAACTTTCTGAGCCTATGTAATTTTTGTATTTAAATCTTGTCAGCTTTAGTAGATGTAATCTGGGTAGATGAAGTTTCAAGAAGAAAATTAAAATTTTCTTTAAAGTAGTAACTTTTCTAGGAGGATATTATTCTTGCAGGTTTTGTAGCCTGTGCATATTGCATATTACATCTTAAATTTCTGATCCTACGTGTTGAAATTTATGAACCAGTTGGTTACTCATGCTGTGATTTTTAAATTTTACTGTTCATTGTTAAATTTTAAGCACACTTTTTTCCAGGCATAAGTGATACCATATCTTTTGATGGGTGTCACAAACCAGGCGAGACAATCAAGAAAAAAATGATTATGTACGTGAAAGTATCTTGTTTATGAAAAGCAGTTGCTTTTGTCATTAACTTTACCGCAGGACCGCTAACCCCACTGACTAGGGGAAATAATTCACTTGATGAAAGAGCTTTTGTAGTCCCTAAGCTCCTACTACTCAGGTCGCCAGGTAAATACTGAAGAAAGAGAATTTTACAAATTTTACAAAATGTATTCCTTTGTGGAAGCCATTGGTTTTTTGTGCTCTTTGTATAAACTTAAATCACTTTATAGGCATATAATATGTAAATGTTGTCTGGTGACTGATGTAGATAGCTTGGTGTTATCTTGAAGCATGGTTTGTGCATAATTTCCCACTTTTATTCATGTTTTCAATAAAATTTTCAGGTCGCTGACATTTAGATCACATCAGATATTTTTTGATCCCTTGGTAAGTTCTCCTACTGTGCTGTTAAGCAGTGGAACTCTCTTCCACATCACATTTGCCACTTTGACTCGAAGGCTTCATTCACTCTCTGAAAACATCTTTTCAATCTTTTCACAAAGGTCTATCCCTGAATTACTATTCTTAACTCCTTTGCAATACTGTCTGTCATGCCAACCATCATGTAATGACTCCATCTCACACTGTTTACAGTACCTATATCCCTTCATATCTTCGTCCATTGCTTTACGTTCTACTCTTGTACCTCATCTTTATGTTGTTCAGTGTGTTAACTAACGGGTCTTGGTAAACGACCGTTAATAGCTCGTTGCGTTCAGAATCTGACAGTGTCAACTTCAACAGGGAACTCCGAATGTTTCGTTATAAAAAACAAATATAATAACTCACAATTTCAAAACCAGTAATGCTAAAAACAGCAACACGCGTCTACCCTAAAACCTAAGTAACCACAGTGGCGACACACGCCCGTCCAAAACCGTGACACTAAACGGCGACACACGCCTGCAATACTCTCACTACACCTTCTCTCTATCTTTCACCGATCACACTAATCGTTACACATGCGCTCTCTTGCTCGAACATTTGACCTCAAAGCTTGCGTCATTCATCCAGACTTGCGTCATTCACCGATGCTCACGTCATTCACACTTGCTCACGCGCTCGCTAGGATCGACCCTGACCTACTAATCATTTCATTCGTAACATACCTCCCCACTTTAAGAAGAAATTCCGCAGGACTTTCTTCCAACATTCTACGAATGAAATGTACCTTGTTCACATCACAAAATCTTACATCTGTTACAACGCTAAACAATAACCCATGACATTTCTTCGCAATTTCTCCAAACTACACTCTTCCTTTCTCCCTCTAACAATAAAATGCGCTCACCTACAGAGGCCTTAAATGATATTTACAAGGTACATCCATGTAAGATGCACTAATGACACTGCCGACCTTAAACCTTTACGAGCCCAGTCGGCTCAAGAAATCTGCACCAACATTGTCAGATCCTTTCACAGAATCAATCTGTATGTCAAAATTTTGCAAGAACAAAGCCCACCTCATCACCCTATGGTTTTCAAAGCGTGCAGTGTCCAGATATGTGAGAGGGTTATGGTCCGTCTGTAATTTGAATCTGACCCCGTCTAAATACAGCCGGAATTTCCTTACGGCCCACACGATGGCTAAGCACTCCTTTTCAATCGCGGAGTACTGCCTCTCAGCATCACTTAGTTTCCTACTCGCATAGCTGACAGGGAACAGCTTCTCATCGTGATCCTGCATTAGCACCGCCCCAATCCCTGCATCTGACGCGTCGGTACTGAGAATATACGTTTTAGAGGGATCTGGCAGTCGCAGCACCGGATCACTGGTCAAAAACGTCTTGACTGAGACGAAGGCCCGTTCCTGCGCCTCACCCCACTTGAGCAAGTTTGGCTGTCCCTTCCTCAAAAGATCGGTGAGAGATGCCGTCACCGCCGCGAAATGAGGCATGTATTCCCGGTAAAAGGACGCCAGGCCGAGGAAGGAGCGTAACTGCTTCTTATTTTGCGGCCGTTGAGCTTCTCTGATCTTTCTGACATTGTCCTCGTACACTCCCTTCACCCCGCACTGAAGACGATGTCCGATGAAGTCCACGTCGTCGGTGCCAAGTATGCATTTACTGGGTCTGGCCGTCAAGTTGTTATCGGCGAGGCGACTGAGTAACACGCGGACCACCTGGAGATGCTCTTCCCACGTCCGGGTGTGCACTAGGATGTCGTCCGAATAATGCACGACACTCCTTAAGTCGTGTAGTATTTTCTTCAAGCCCCTCCTCAGCGTTGCTCCTGAGTTTTTCATTCCAAACGGCATTCTTATGAACTCGTATACCCCATCGGGTGTAATGAATGCCGTTTTCTGGACGTCTTCGTCAGGTATGGTGACCTGCCAATAACCTTTGCTCAAATCGATCTTCGAGAAAAATCTGTCCCCACTCAGCTGCCGGAATAGATCTGCTGGCGTCGGCATGGGCTCCGGATCCAAATTAGTAAGCTTATTTAGCTTCCTGAAATCGACGCACACCCTGTTACTTCCGTCTTTCTTCTTCACTACCACGACAGGCGATGCATAAGGCGATTTTGACTCACGGACGATCCCCAAGCGCAGCATTTCCTCGATGTCGCGCCTCAACGACTCCCTGGTGGCGTATGGGATCGGATAAGGCTTTGACCTCACTGGGACGTCAGACGTTAATCTTACCTGGTGTTTAATAAGATTAGTTTTGCCTGGTATATCTGTAAAGATACGGTCGTATGTTTTCACGAGGTTTTGTATATCGACCCGTTGTTGGCCCGACAGATTGGATCCGTACACAATGTTATCAGCCGATTCGCCATGACGGATATCTCCCAGTTCTAATAGGTCATCACTATCATCTTCGGGGTCCTTGTCATCGTCATTCACGTCTTCGGCTACATGACACGATGCTGAACTGCCTGATCTTGGTGGCACATCGGTAACAGACACGACCGTTTCCTCAATGGCGGTTTCATCCGCGTAAGCTGGGTCCAAGACTTGGCGGATCGGCTGTCCCTCATTAAAGTCTTGTCGGCTGAATATACGATACAGCACTCCTCCTTTTACCTCAAATCTGACCTTCTCGTTACCATCGGAGTATGCAGTGACCTGCTTGCGATATTTTTCCGTCGGGTCATCTTGTTGCAGTTGAATGAGTTTATTCTTGTCAATGTCAGGCATTCTTATATCTTTGGTGATCGCTAGAGCTTTGGTTCTCATTTCTTCCCGAGCCGCCTGTGCTCTGGTTGTCACGGCACAGGTGTGCTCCCACTCCGGATCGGGGTCATCAGCAGCTCTAGCGCCGTCAATGTTGCCGATGATGAGATCGTACGGCGGGCTGTCTAGACACAATGCGTTTACACGACCACTGAAATACGGTGATGACACTTCGACAACGGCGGTGGGTACACCCTGAATATGCCCGTGACAACATCGTAGATTCGAGCTGTTACCTGTGAATTGTTCTTCCAACACGAGGTCTTTCCGGATGACAATTCCAGAACACCCGGTGTCCCTGAGCACGGTGACGTTATTACCACCCAACCGTCCGCTTGACACTGGCATGTTCCCAATATCGCCTGTGGTTCTTATGCAAAAGCACACTCCACCACTGGAGTGTGTTGTTCGTTCTGAGCCAGACCATCAGAGGCGGTTAGGTATCTTTGTCCTGTTTCGTCTCCCTCACAGATGGCCACATTTGCCGACATCAAAGGGCGACGACTCGACGGCTGCTGATTCCGCCGCATATTTCCTGCCGGTGCTTGGCGGTTAGTCGAATGTGTCGTAGAGCTGCTCGGACAAGCCTGGGCTTTGTGACCTCTTCCGCCACACGAATAACACCGCAACTCGTTGCCCTGATGTCGTACCTGACCTTGGCTGTGTTGAGCATACCCGGTATTCTGGGCCAAATCGGTATCAGACAACGGAACTCTCGATTTGACGAAGAAGTCTTTGCCTTGCGACTGGAGGTATCTCAGGGCAGCGCTGGCTAATGCCTTCAATTTCTGATCTTCCTGCTGCTGCAAGAAGACGGCCAAATCTTTGGGACAGGCTTCGATAAACTGCTCTTTAAGGATAATATATAACAGTCCTTCAAAGTCTTTCTCCTGCCCGGCTAGCTCTATCCATCTATAAAGGTATCCTCTAATTCTCTCCATAAACTGCTCGGGGCTTTCACCTTTTTCTGGCTTGCTGGCGCGGAAACGGTGTCTGAATCCGTTTTCCGTAAAGTCATAACCAGACAGTAGTGCCTGTTTCAGTTCGTTATAGTCTTGAGCCGCTTCTGCTGGCATGCGGGAATATACATCCAGTGCATGCCCTGACAACAGTGCACTCAGTGACACTGCCCACTCAGTTCGCGGCCAACTGGACAACTCAGCATGGCGCTCAAAGCGTTGCAGGTAGCTGTCCATATTGTCTTTCCCATCAATAAACTTTGGCAACTTTGGTCTCTCGTATTTCACACGAGTCTCTGAATCACTGATTGTCCGTTGCAGTTGCGCTATTTGCAGTTCTTTCTCCAGTTGTAACTTCTTTAATTCTCGTTCTTCAGCTCTCTCTCTTCGCTCTTCAGCTCTTTCTTCTCTCTCTCTCTCTCTGCTCTTTCTCTTTCTGCTCTACGAACTTTCTTAGTTCCTCTCCTTCAAAACCCAACTCTTTGCCTACCTTCACAAGCTCCCTCATGAATTCCATGGTGATTCACCTTGTTTAAATTACCGCAGCTTCTCTGTAGCAGAAGTTGACGATGCAGATTCCGGACGAAGCCCCCAGATGTTAACTAACGGGTCTTGGTAAACGACCGTTAATAGCTCGTTGCGTTCAGAATCTGACAGTGTCAACTTCAACAGGGAACTCCGAATGTTTCGTTATAAAAAACAAATATAATAACTCACAATTTCAAAACCAGTAATGCTAAAAACAGCAACACGCGTCTACCCTAAAACCTAAGTAACCACAGTAGCGACACACGCCCGTCCAAAACCGTGACACTAAACGGCGACACACGCCTGCAATACTCTCACTACACCTTCTCTCTATCTTTCACCGATCACACTAATCGTTACACATGCGCTCTCTTGCTCGAACATTTGACCTCAAAGCTTGCGTCATTCATCCAGACTTGCGTCATTCACCGATGCTCACGTCATTCACACTTGCTCACGCGCTCGCTAGGATCGACCCTGACCTACTAAACATTTCATTCGTAACACAGTGTGCCTATACATATTTCACCGTCCACTGTCTGTTATCTTTCATTTATCATTATTGGTCTGTGCAGAGAGTGCGATCTGTTCTGGTTGTGATGCTGTTCAGATTATTAATATTATTATATAGCATTATTTAGAGATACTGGTCTTTGTTTAACAAACGGGTTGGGGCTTTGTATTTTATCCACATGCTTATCTTTTTTCAATCTCTCCATGGGCTTAAACAAAAATATGGAAACACACAAGATGATGAGCATGCAGGTTTGAGTAGCATCTATGTGCCGGTAATTTGTATTATGCATTCTTTATTGTCTTTTCTTTCTTTCTTCACTGCAGATTAACAGCGAAGAGAGAATTCTTCTAAATGCCTTCTGTACCTTTTTCTTGCTGGCCCAAATATTTAATGGCCTTATTATGAAACTTCCACCAAAGAAAAGGACTGAAAGTAATCCAGATTTTTTCTTTGGTGAGTCAGTGCCACATTGTTTTGAATTATGTAGAAACTTTTAGCAAGCTAGTCTGAAGATGAGTCTAGATCTATGTAAAATCTTATAAATAAATCCTAAAGAGTGGTGTTTGTGCGTGTGCACTTGCATGCACATGTACAAGTGTGCATAAGCTGGTGGCTGTTGAAAATAAACATCGTTTGTCTGATCTTCACCACATTTCCTCGATTCACTCTAAATGTATTCCCATTGCCAAATATGAGCTGTCAGGTCAGGGAAGGAACATCAAGAATACAGGTGTTTTACTATTTTGCTACACTGATGCCTCACATGAATAAGCATGACTTATGTAATAAATCAAAGTTGACAATAATTTTTTAATTACATCTGGGAGAGTTAGCAGCAGAAATCAACCCAGGTGAAGCGGGGTACCCCGGTTAGATTTATTACTTATGTCTGCAAAGGTAGGAGCTGCTAGTTCCACAGAAGCAAAGGAAAAAATGTTAGTATGTTTTGCATTAGTACAAAAACTGAAAGTAAAGAGCAAATAATAACATTTTTATGTCCAGAGAAATGTATTAAATAATACTTTTATGTTCTTCAGTCTTAGTTCAGATGGTTCCAGAATTTCTTATGGCACAGATCCAAAGAAAACTGAGAAAGGATGAGGTATGGCAAAGACTCCCATCGTTTTCTTTATTGACATTTGTATACTTCTGTAGTCTGTAAATTTTCAGTAAGAGTTTAAGACATGCTCATTGAAACCATAATCACCTTGTGTCTGTTCAGTGAGTGCAATAGTAAAAGCAGTTCTTTCATAGGGGATTTTCAAGGCTCATCTCTGTTTGATATTTTCAAATGGCCTAGAGATTGCTTTAATACAATCTATTATTTGTACAGTCTAATTGGATGATAAAATGCTGTCAGTTCATCTTCTATTACTCATTGTAAATACCTTTACTCAGTGGTATGTTTGACATCTAATATTTACAACTTTTCTGCCATTTACAGATGAGGAATGTTTTTCCAGTAAAGCTGTATGTTTTCCAGTGGTAAGGTTTTAAACTAACAAATTTTTGTGTGTAGGATTCAACATTTTGATGTTTGAAATCTATTTTTGTTTCTTCTTCAGTTAGTTTTATTATCTGCTAAGTTTAAACAACCAAAGATACTGCAGAAGACATTTTGTGGTACAAGAAGGTTTTTTTTTTCTCTACTGCATTGGATGATTTCTTTAGTTAATAGACTTTATTTTGCTTTCTCTAGGCTGAATGTCTGCGCGTTTTCTATGCTGTTGAAGAGGTATTCTGGATACACACATTTAAAAAAGAAGTTGAATAAGCATAAGAAGAATCTGCAGAAAAAGCTGGTATGTACTGGAGACTGGTTAGATGGTGCAACCTTTGTACATGCATCTTCTTCAGCATGATTACTGATTTGCCTACTTTCAGCTACTACTTTACTGATTGGAGAGGAAGGCTAGAACTTCAATTAAATTTGTGTATTTTTGCTGAAACATGTGGAATTTTTTTTTTTTAATGTTGCTGCTGTACATAATCTAACTTTTTTTCATTTTGGTTAATGTTTTCAGAACAAAGATCACCTGCAGTCACTAGAGGAAGTCTGTCGTGCAGGAGCCAGTCTCATGTCTACTGTAACAATGTTTTGAAGAGTAGGTGGCTCAGCTGTAATGTGGATAAATGATTATAAGATATTTCAACCAGTTGATGGTACAAACTGATTTTGAAAATATTAGAGAAAAGCAGAGGTATTATGCAAATGACAACATCTGAAAATGAAAGTTGTTTCTAAGTCAGGGAAAGATGTTCAGTGTGCTGTTTGAGCAGGGTCGATCAGTAGTCAGCATTTGTACCTTGTGTATTAACATTTTGTGACAAGTTGTGAAAAGATTTTTGTAAAGCAAGGTTAAGGTGCCTGTAAACAAAAGGACGAGTATGATGCTCTTTTAATCATTCACTGTCAGGTGTACATGCATTCACTCATGCAGAGTTTCTCTCTTTATATATTCTTTAACGAACACTGCATTACATTTGTTGTAATCATCTTGTGTTTTTCCATGCTGTTTGCATGACTTTTACCAAGTGTAGTTCATTATTTCTACGTAATCTCACTCCTGTCATATTTTTCACTATTGCTTTATTAATTATTTAACAGAGCATAATGCAAACTGCAAAAATACTGTGACTGTTATTTGTAAACTCATATGATTTATATTTGAAATTGTATGAAGCTCTTTTCACATCAGAAATGCCTATTTAAATACATATATATATATATAAACAAAGGATGTAAATTATCCTGATTTCACTGTCTGATGTCAGTCAAAAACTGTTGATCATCATGCTTCTGTGCAAGAAGTGTAGCTTTAAAGTATTTAGTACTTTCACAATGAGTGCATTAACCATAATAGGAGTGTACTGTTTCAGTGTACTGACATAAACCAGTTAAAAGGCTCAAAGCAACAGCATGAATATGGTGGCAACTGCATGTGCTTAGTGAGCACATTCAAACTGCTGTGCACCATAAAAGACCAAAGTGCAGTAATCTGACAGAACTATAGAAAGAGAATCAGACATCTTCATAAAAAAAAACTTCTCACAGAAGTTGCCTTTAAATGTTTGTAAAATTCAGATTATAAGCTTGACTGTTTTGTAGATCCTTTACAAAATTTCTCACCAATGCTTTTATTTTGAATGTGGGAGTAACTAAAACTGGAGGAGAGTTCAAGAAGAATGCCACAGGGCGAGAGTGTGGTTACCCTAATTAATGCGGGGTGGGGAGTGGTGTATGTCGTGAGTACTATTGCATAGCTTTTATTTTCTCAAAGGTCGACCACACCTATATTTCTTCTCCAAAGTTTCTATAATTAAATCCTGAGGTGTTATTCATCACATATGACGAAATAGATGAGTAAAGGAGAAGCTGAAGCTGGTCACCAATGAACTGTTGACACGCTGCACGTGTGCGTGATGCACGATACGATGACGCATGAGCCTGCTGTATGATGTGACGTGGAGCCGGTGGAGGGGTCAGTAAACTGTCGGAAGCAGCATTACATGGGCACCAAACGTGGAGCGGATGACCGGCGCACACACCTCTCGCTTGCTCTTCTGAACCGGACGCGAATGTCCGTGGAGCATTAGGTACAGTTAGTAGCCATGTTCGTGCAGTACAGCGCGTAGCCCTCTCTAAACGTTTCTTAGTCTCTTTGGCATGTTTGTGTAGTAACCCTGACGAGACAGATGTTTGCTTTCTTTTTTTCGTTCTACGTTCTGTCACCAGAACTTACGATCATCAGCAGTAGCTGCGTGTGGCAGCAACAAGCAGCTTAAAAAAGTGCTTAGATGTCGGCGAAATGTCTTCTGTTATTTTATCTGTCGATTCCATTGCAGCTTGTTACATTGAATAAAGTCGGCGAAATGTCTTCTGTTATTTTATCTGTCGATTCCATTGCAGCTTGTTACATTGAATAAAAATGACTCTATATTTGGAGAAAAATTGTCAACGATTTCATTTCCCTTTTTTGTTTACAAACAAAAGGTGCAAATATTATCGTGAACAGGCATTTGAAAAGTCGACAGTCGGTTGGTGTAATTCCTGGTGCTTTTCGTCCAGCTGGCGTGGTTTTTTTTTTTTTTTTTGGTACTGTGAAATATATATCCCTACATAATAAACTATTTAAATTTATTTTTTAATCCGATACAGCAGCCATCATTACGTAGATAATAGCACCCACAGAATTACGTTGGTGTTGTGCGTTTCTCTCTGGATATAGTCTTGGCCGAATAGAGACTGCGAGGTGTGTTGACAGACGATCTCTACTGCCTGTTCGGAATTGTGACGCAGAGGACAGTGGGACGTGGTCGGACGGGGGTAGGGGGTGAAATGGAATGCACCGTGCGGGGCAGAGCTCACACAGAATAAGAAAGCAGGATTTTACAAAGTGGATATAATTGTATACACTTGACCAGAACAGCGACAGGATTGTAACCCTTTGCATCAATTTCCCGCGCCAATCTGTTGCGGGAACTAACGGTATCCGTATGTGAGCATTACTGTTTACCAGATTACTACAACTTAAAGGATCAAGTCTGCTAGTAACTTTTCAGGCGATAATATTCTCAATACGCCAAGCCAGAACTGATTGATTTGCTGCACAGCCCCTACATATCTGTCTTCACGTCTAGAGGAAAGAAAAATTAAGGTAGGTTCGTGTACCATCCCGTATTTTGTTACCTTAATTCTAATGAGACTTCAATCAAGTCTTCTTTAGCAGTTGACAATTTTAACAGAAACACCTCTTACTGTTTCAGAAAATATTCTGAAGCGTTTCTTCGTAAGGATGCTCGCTAGTTCCATGATTACCTCTTAGGATTTTCTTTTATATTTTAGTTGTGATATGACTCAAATGTTGTTGATACCCCTATCCCCGACACTCAAGCGCATACAGGCTTCGAGTATTCTGTCTTTGATGTCTAATTTTTATCCCCCGGCACCTGAACTTTTCTAGCATTCCTTACATCTTTTATGTTATTAGTGTTTTCTTGTATTATTTTAGTATTATAAACATTCATCACGTGATTTTCAGTGCTGTTTTTCTTTTCTTGTTCTTTTCGCTAGGAAATCTTCCTGTGTGCCAAATGGCCAAATTAACAGAATATTGTCCGAAGAATTCGGCAATCCTTGTTAAGAAGGGTGATGGTCAGGTCATCTATGACAACGCTGCATTTCAGGAAGACAGCGGAATTCAGGTACAGGGCCTACGGAACCTGGCTGGGCATTACAAATGTCACGGCTTGATTCTCTGTCATGAAAGAGAAGCTGAATTAACAGAACTAATGTGCCACCACGTTTACAAGTAGGCTGTAAAATATGGTGTTAATTTCGTGACTGATACCAATGTACTTTTTGACACAAGGACTGGCGTCCATGAAGCTGTTAAACTTTTGTCTGATTTTGCTCGGAGAAAAATGTAAACAGGCCGTAGTTATGAAGCGAGAGTAAGTCGTTTCCTCAGGGTAAAATCGGGCAATCCATGAAAACCGTCTTGTTGTCGTAGTTACAATGCGACGCCTAGACCCCGTGGACACGTTTACCCCAGGGCATGTTTGCCGCTTTATAACACCGACTTAAGAAACATCTGCGGACTTGCGGAGTCTGGACACCGCTTTATAACATTGGAAACGAGACGCTTATCCTTGAGGTCTCTGTCCTGCCCCAGGGCAACAACTTAACCTCGCTTTGTAACTATGGCACTAGACAGCTTACCGAGCTAAACACCGACTACATGTCTACATAAATTATAACACGGTCATGTCGGTCATGTGAGGTAGCCACCATTCGGTGTGGGCTCTCCGCAGATGTAACCCTATTCCGAATAATTACCGATGAAACAAATCCAGTGCAGTTAAAAAAATTAAAAAAAGAAAATCAACATCAGACAACCAAACGAAAGTCAGACAAGTCACTGAAATAAAAGAAATATGTAAAAATATAAAACAATAATTGGGAAATCCAATAGACACTTACGCAGACGGTTTATTTAAGCATGGCTGTTATTAGTCGACATAACGGCTCCATGTATAGCGAAACCTTGTGTTCGTCGGATCCAAATCTAATTTTTCAGTAGACCTTGTGTCGCAAGTAAAGTTATAGAATATGGTCAGTTGCAGTTCTTTCTTTATTATGGATTAAAAGCCACTATAAAATATGCCTTTAAGAAAGAAAGGTGAAAAAAACCATCTATATCCACACGACAGGAAGTAACTCTGCTAACAGCATAGCAAACAATTTGCGGTGCATGTCATCTCCACTGGAAGACTTTGCAGAAGAAATTGTAGTCTCACAAATAAGATTACTAAAATATATCTCTTTTTATTTAATCTATCCTGGCCATTGTTGGATATCTACGTTGGTGTTGTATAATTACAATTCAGAACTGAAATCTGTGTTTAGTTGATCGTGTATCGTCAACTAAAGGTCTGGGGCCAGCTGCACAACACATTTCTAATTTTAAACACTTTTAGGCCTTAACTATATTTAGATAATTAGTTTAAAGTGGGCAGCACAATTTTAGAATTTTGAAAACTAAAACTGCTTTTAAGTAAGATAAAGTTGTTTAAGTCGACTTTCCGTCCTGTCAGTACAATTATTATATGTTTTTCTGCAATGCATCAAAATGGCTAAGAAGAGATTTTGCTTCTTTAGAAGGGCTTTAAGGTTTAGACACATGTTGTGCAACTGGCCCCAGCTGGTTTCAGAAAGGGATGCTGGGTACAGAATCAAAAGGATATTTCTACTTTTTCAGCACGATTTCCTGTACTTGGTTAATTACTTTTCTTAGTAACTTCGTCTCTAGTCTTTGTTCCGATTTTTTTTTTTGACCGCTTACAATTTTGCACAAGTTGACGCTTTCCCTCAATTACTTCCTAGTCTGACTTTAGCACGAACGGCACTATCCCGGAGGTAGCTTTGCCCGCAAGGGCTGCACAGAAAGACGCCAACGACCATCCGAAGTATGACGTCATCGAGATCACGGAGAATGAGACAGGTCAGGTGAGGTCGCACGATGACCAGATGGACTGCTTCAGCCGAGCTGTACTGTCTGTTCAAAACGCCGTCTATGGGTTCTTCACAAACAACGCGAATGTGCTGTGGACACTAACTTACCTCCTGCTACTTGCCGGCTACGCAGGATATTTCATCACAGCGATGGTTTACAGGTATATTTCCCCACTTCCTCATCTTCCTCATCACAACAACAACAACAACAATAATCTACAAGTACATGCCTCATGAATATTTATTGATAACTGACATCAATAGTGTAACACTTTGTTTCCAAATCTCTGTGCTGAGCTTGAAACACGAACTAAACTCTGCATAGCCCCGGCTGGAAATGTAAATTTACAAATATCGCCATGCACAGAAAGAGGTCCAACCCGCGACGAATGACCATGAATCTTGTTAACATCTGACCCTAGATAAAGACCTATCTCCATCACTCCATGGCAAGAAAAGATAGCCCCCGTATATTTATTTCTCTTTCCACGCATGGTGATTTTTTTCACTCGGCAGTGGGTGGTTCACAGAAAACAGAAATTTGTTTTATGTTTATAAAATTGTATTTATATTACAGTCAGGTTTATGTCAACAATGAGTAGTGCTCAATACAGAATACATAATTCGTTTTTCAAAAATTTACCACATGAACGGGTGAACGGAAATGAAAATTTTCGGACTACAGTCTCACTATCATACCATGCAGTGTAAAAAGTTACCGGTCCGTTCACTAGTTAATCTTTTAATTATTACACACCTTGACTATTATGCAAGAGTTATTTTTGTGGTCGTCCAGGTTTGGAGATGAAGGATCCATTCGTCTCTTGGTTGTGACAGTGGTTGTGGCCGTGTACTTGATTTATCGACTGGCTTGCTACGTTCTTCAACGCCAGGATGCTGCTTGTGACAGCTTATCACAATACTTCGACACGATGTGGAAGTGCTGCAGCAGGATCAGGTTGAAAGTGGCCTCAGACACTCATTAGTAACTGGCGAGGGATCCTAACATAGGGTGCTGACTGCGAGAGTGTAGGGAAACAAAAGTGAAATGAACAAAAATTTGATATGAACGACTTATAAGAACAACCGGATTAAACAGAGACTGTCACTTGCTGCAAAATATGCACTAAAGCTAACGAAAGCAGACTGACGAATAAACCGTATAGTTTGTTTCTTCCTGGTATTTGTCATTATGCCTAATTTAAAGCACTTTTGTACAGCTCTAATTAAAAAGTTTAAAAGCAGTACGGCTTCCTAGGAAAGCCATGTCAGTATTTGTCGTTAGCAATAACGAAGCGATTTGATGCTAGAATCATGATGCAGAATTCCTGCGGCAGGTTCAGCATCATCCTTCCGGCAACGGTCTCAGCAGGCATCGTTATCTTCGTCATCGTGGACGTCGCGCGGTTTAGGCCGCAGAATCTCACCTCGGCTGGCGGCATAGTATTTTTCATTGGCCTCTGCTACATCTTCTCCCACAACCCTGCCAAGGTGAGCTGCGCATGGGCCATCCATCTTTTAAACGTTCACTACACCTGAATAATAATTCTAAAGATATCTGCAGTACACTAGTGAAAGATCCAGACAGAAAGACCAAACAGAGAGAGAGGAAAAAAAACCTTTAGCCAAGACCAGCCTACAGTGTATCTAGAAGAGTTGGATGTAGAAGTGGCACAACCATCCTGACATAGTGTTTGGCTGTACAATATTCCCCTAGTATTTGAAGTATTGAAGCGACATATCCATTCCTTTTTGCCCCTCACATGACACAATCGCCATCCAAACTTATCTTCCCGATCTCTTTATTATTCTACTTCCTACCGGAAATTTATATCCTTTACCGAACTATCTCATAACAGAGGTGAAGGGAAATACATGTTTTATGATTTTTTTTAAAAGCTGAATAGTTTTATTTCCTTCTTGCTAATGTGTGAACTAAATTAAGTGTTGCTATTGCTTGGTACTATTATTATTATTATTATATTCAACCAAAATGCATGGTGTTTCGACATTTAAAAAATTGCTCTCCTTTCTGTCTTCCAGGTGCAGTGGCGCCCAGTAGTGTGGGGTTTGCTGCTACAGTTCATCTTTGGTGCGCTGATTCTGCGTACGGCAACAGGCCGTGACACTTTCCGCTACCTCGGAGACCGCATCACGGAGTTCCTGGCCTACGCAGGCTCAGGGGCAAAGTTCGTGTTCGGCGAGCGCTACCGCGATCACTTCTTTGCCTTCAGTGTAAACATCTTTAGGTTATTCATTTTCTGCATGAGCACATAAATAGCTCAAATTTTCGTTAACGGAATTCGGTATGGCTGATAACAAAAGAGCAGCTGTGTTCACAGAATCACACAGTATGAGACTAATATTGTTTAGATGTATGTGGATAGATGGGTGCTGGATGCGTATATGGAAAGATAGATAAGACATGGCACTAGCATTATTCTCTAGGAAAATGTTATGTTTTCTTTTGTGGCGTATTTAAAAGAAGTTACTAGTCTTTCACATCCTCAAGACCAACACGAGACGATGGATTTGTGGAAAGCGTTGCTTTGTGAACGTTCTTTGTGTCTGCATCTCAGGTATTGTCGGTGGTGGTATTTTTCTCATCATTTGTATCCGTGCTCTACTACCTTGGCTTCATGCAGTTTCTCATCAGAAACCTGGGCCGCTTCTTGTCCTTCTGTCTGGGCACCTCCCCTGTCGAGTCCATTAACGCAGCCAGCAACATCTTCATTGGCCAAGTGAGCTTTAATGTCAACAGATGTAATACTTTCGAGAGTTTACAAATTCAGTTTTTCTGATGATGAAATCCTATATGGAGTGCGCAAGGCTTTTCAGGTGTATGCCTTCTTGCAGGCATTGTATAAACACGTTTACAAGTGTGCGTGGTTTCATATACCTCACCCATTTCTTTGTGCTAATGGGTTTGACTTTATTATTTCTGGCGAAAGAATCATGGCACTTACGAATCACACATGCATACATGTTACATTGGTGCGTGCTCCTCCTGTCTCTCTCTCTCTCTCTTCAACACACACACACACAAAATCTGTTCCGACGTACACACATACGCATTTGTCGTGACAGAGCGATGCTGCCTTGATGGTCCAGCCATTCCTGGCCGACATGACAATGTCCGAGTTGCATGCCATCCTTACTGGAGGGTTCGCCACCATCGCTGGCTCCGTCATGGCCGCCTACATTAGCTACAAGGTTAGTCCTGTCAACGATCCTTGGTCTTGTCTTCTCTCCGCTGCTTTGAACGACCATTTACCAGATCAGAGGCAAATGGCGTTGGTTTGACCAAGTTTGGTAAAGTTGTGTGTTACAGTTACAGAACACTAATGGCTTTTTTTGGGGGGGCGGGGGGGGGGGGGTTCGCGACACTGAACTTTGGCTAGCATGTTTACTTCTGACGCTAAAAAGTGATCCCATCTATTGACAACATGCACAGTTACCCAGTAACCCTTTGTGAACATAAGGCTAGATTTTTGCTACTTTGTTTAAAGGAAATATCGTAGCAATTGTGAAGGTTCCTGTCATAAATTATTTTTCACAATTATGAAAACTTAAAGGAAAAAGCCAGTCATAGCATAAGTTACACTTAAATGATGGACATTGATAATGATTTCCATTGATGTCGAGCTACAAAGCGATTATTTTCGCGTCAGAAAAAAATAAAAGCTCTGAGGCGGTTCATACCTGTCGTCATGTTATGTTGTCGAGTAACGTCATTGCACCGTCGGCCCAGAGCTCATTAAACGCAGTAAGTAGATTCATTTACAGCCCGAACGTTTGAGCGTACATGATTCAAAACGTTAGTATCTATCATTTAAGCCCAATTTACCATGTTCCTTGTTTTCCCCTTTAACTCGAAAATGTCTGGTTGAAGGTGCCTGCTGACCACCTCTTGTCGGCATCAGTTATGTCGGCTCCTGCGGCTTTGGCCATGTCAAAACTCTTCTACCCGGAGACAGAAAAAGTTAAGAACACAGCTGCGGAGGTCTATAATATGAAACGAAGGTGAGGGGTCAGAACTGGTTGCTTAAACTTGATTTTGTCATATCTTTGATCGATGTGAGATATTCAGACTGGAGCTAAAAATTAAAGAATGGCTTTTACTTATCTGCATATATATATATATATATATTCTCTTTCTTAATTCTAAGAAACTCAAACCTCTAGTCTATGTTCCTGTGTTTATCAAACAATTTTTTTTTTAAATTGGTCAGTAGTTCTATAAAATAGTCGGTATAGGGATGTGGTGACAGACCTCTGGCTATAGTTAGGGTCACTGCGGACTTGTTGCGAGAAGTTTTATTGTAAACCACTTCTTAGCACTGTGAAATTCATCTTTCACTTAATGCTTCACGCACGGGCTAACACGCCACGTCCCTTCCGAAGACCCAAACGAAGCCTGAAAACAACAGAAATAAATATTCAGGCACTGGCTTACTCTGCGTGGTTTGCAGCAGTCTCCAGCGCAACATCGTCCAGGCGGCGTCGGAAGGAGCCTCGCAGGCTGTGAGACTAACGGCCAACATCGCCGTCAACCTCATCGCCTTCGTAGCTCTACTCGAGCTTCTCAACTCCACTCTCACGTGGCTGGGTGACCGTGTAGGCGTTGAGAACCTCACCTTCCAGGTAATGGGTTGCCTGAACCGTATAGTCATCTTTGTTGCCAAAACATTTTTTTTTCTTTATAGTATTTCTTTGTGCGCGTAAGCGACGATGAGTCTTGGTGCTGAAAGTACTGTGCCTTTGTTTTCTTTCGTCAGGTGTTGACAGTATTGTAAGGAACAAGGTTGAATGGATAACTCGTGGCAGACAGATACAAGGCTTATAAAATAGCAGCAATATAGCTGACTGTTAGTGTTACCCATCTAGGTAGCGTCGTGCTGTGCATTAGGCCACTGGTACCCTTTTAATGCCTAGTGGTAAATTTAGGACTCCTTTCTCTTATCTTTTATTTTCGATCTCTCTTCTGTATCCTTTACTTTGCATTGCACTAGAGCCTCCAACTAAGTGAATGTAGATCTTATGTGACGTCACTTGTTTTGTGCTTAACAGTTCCTCTTCTTTGTTTTTAGCTGATGTGCTCGTACCTGTTCTGGCCGTTAGCGTTCCTGATGGGTGTCGAAGCCGCAGATCGCAGGGCTTTTGGTGAACTCGTTGGCACCAGAATCGTTCTTAATGAGTTCATCGCATACACGGATTTGTCTAAGTACATCCACAACAGAGCGACGTTTGACCAGTAAGCCTGGTGTGCCGAAATTGCAGAATTTGCCAGCGTGTTTGCCCCACCCACCCCTTCTCCTTAAAATATAAATAGGCAGGGAGAAATGAGGGCAAAGGGAAATTGGCTTATACTTCATTTCGTCATGAACTGGCGTTTTCTTTGTGTATTACACAATTGTTTTCTAAAAATTACAGAAAAGACTGACAAGCTGGCATGCAGAGAAAACGGTTAACAAACCACACTTAATGGTTTATTGTTGCGTTACAGATATTCACTAAACTTTAGTAAGGGATTATCAACGCACCCGACAGGTTTCTGGAACTACACAAACGGCGGAATCTACCTGAATGATATCGGTGTCTTCCTGGAAAAAGGTGTTATATCAGTGAGTACATACACACTTTTGTCCCTTTTACAATGTCGTATACGTGTTGAATTTACGGGTTGTTTTACACAAATGAACTACTAATGTACTACCATACCCGCCGTTTATAGTTCTTTATATAAATATATATGGTAGTAGTATATCTCCGCATATTTCTCATATTCAAGAAATTAGGAACATTTTCTTAATCTCTTTACTAATTTAAAAGTTACATTGCAAGACTTGGTTCTGTTCTTTTTCTTCCAGCTTTATATCTTTCCCTTTTTTCTCCCCTCTGACAGGAACGAACTGTTGTAGTTGCGACGTACGCATTATGTGGGTTCGCGAACATCGCATCCATGGGCCTGATGCTAGGCGCCCTGGGTAGCATGGCACCCAGCCGTCGCAGCGACATCTCCAGCATCGTGGTGAGAGCCATGATAGCCGGAAGCGTGGCCTGCTTCCTGACGGCCTGCATCGCAGGTAAGACCATGCAGTCTACACTTTCTCTATCGTCTTTGGTGAGGCCTGGGTCTGCATTGTAGTGAGCAGCATGTGAGCTCGTCCGCTTTGGTGCTTCCCTCTTTGAATAGAGGTCTTCTACTGGTTTGAGGTCACCTACAGTTTTGACAGGAACACAGAGAGTACTGCTCTTTATTGTGACCTGACATATAGTTCTCTCTCTCTCTCACACACACACACATTTTTGTGTAACTAACACAAAGCGGCTATTCTTCACTTGTACACGGACGCAACGTCCAACTAGTAAATATATGAAATGGAAACATTAAAGACTCTACTAGTATTCTTGGTAAAAACATATATTAACGCCTTCACAAAACAGCGATCGGTATATATATATATATAAATGCACATGTATGTGTGTTTATCAAACTCTGTTTATCACCATGCCCACTTTTTCTACAGATATACGCATGAGTCTCACGGTACATGCATTGCTTGCAGGGATGCTTCTAGGCTGACGTCAAGAGCAGCAGCGAATTCGGTCCCAGTGTCTGAAAGGGTTTGCTGCTTCCACAAATATAGTTTACATCACGGATATCTACAAAAGTCCGTGCCTTATTTTGGGATCGACTGAACATCATCTTTCCACCGTCTCTCGTCTGACTGATGTCCAGTACGAATTTTCCTGCACAGATTTCGTGGAAATGATTAAGGAGAAGTAAACCAACGAACGAAGGAATAGACTTGAGTGTACGAAAAAAAAAAGCGTGCCTTTGATCGGGTACATTTCATGTGCGCTCAGTCTGATACCAGAACAACATATGGTCACAGGATTTTTGGTTACTGTGCAGCAAAACAATAGAACTCTCTCCCTTTACATATCCGCCACCTTCCTACAACTGAATCCTTCAAATCTGCACTGAAAACGCACATCTTCCTTGAGCATTACTCCTAACAGTCCACACGATGCGCGTCCTTCTTAACCTCCCCCCTTCTGCTCTTCCTAATTTTCTACCCATCTTTCTCTGCAGAATCGCTATATTTTCTATGTTCTGTTAAATGGTGTCTTTTTGTGTTTTCCATCTTTGTTTTCTGTTTGTCGTCAGTACTGTCGTTTATTCTTACGCCCCTCGTGTTCTATCCATTTAGTCTATGTCTCTTGTTTTAAGCGCTAAGAGCATGCTCTCTACGAGTGTGAATATGCGCTATAAAAATCTTCATTTATTATTATTATTACCACACTGTCATTAATGCTCTTATACCAAGTCAAAACTAGACAACCCTGTAGATAGGTCCTACTGCCAGAAATGTGTTGGACAAGAGAGGAACCCATGCCCCACCATTCTCTTTTGGACCGCCCATACATACAGCCAGACTAGGGAGTAATGGATGAAAAACAGTCCACACAGGTAGTGGAATGCTCGAGCCATGCATATCGAATTTTGGATGTAACTGACAAAAATAAATATATTCCCTAAATGGCTTTGAGAAGCTCTTTCGTGGTTAAAAAAAAAAATCATCATTCAATCATATTTTGTACTTGTTTATCTACCCTTTAGAGGTTCAACAGTATTACTTTCTGTCCTTGGGAGTGATTGTAGCTTTCAGGTCGTTCTGTGATGTTTTATAATTTATTCTCACGGGGTACTTTATTTGGCAAACAAGAATACTAACTAGGAATGCATCATAAATCACACAAATGTCAAGAGATGCAATGATACACTAACTAAGAAAAGTAAGTGCAATGAAACCAGAACTGTGCACACGTCCCTCCCGTGATCCCATTTATCTTTCACTGCTGCAACTATCCTGATGCTATGACTTTTTCGAAAAGGAAAACCCCTCTATTTGAAAAATCAGAGAGGAAAATGGATTAATCAGAAACATTTCAATAAAGTCAATTAAGCAGTAGCAAATGCAAAGGTTTATGGTGACACCACAATAGAAAAGTTAGAATGTCAACCACTGCCATAAAAGAATGGGGACAGCTCTTAGGAGAAATTCAAAGGAAGCAAAGTTAGGTGGAAGGAAATATGGGGCCTTGACTGAAAATGCCTGCAAAGCTCTACAGAAGTACTACAAGATTGCCATTAAAAAGCACTTAGGAAATCCTGAGGAGATGAGGAGAGCTGTATGGGCAGGATTGTTACACTGCATGTCAACAGACAAAGATCCACATCATCTGAGATGTCCTGATGGACCCAAGTCTTGGTGTTTTTTTAAAAGAGCGATAGCCGAAGGCAAGGAACCAGAAAAGCATAATAAAAAATACGCACTCCTCTGGCATATGAAGTTGCTCGTGCCATTTACCCCATTTACGAAAGGATGTCTGACCCCAATCTTCTGAAAAGAATGCAGCATGGTAGAACTCAAAATGCCAATGAAGCCTTAAATGCCACCATCTGGGCTAGATGTCCAAAGACAACCTTTGTGGGTGCCGCACGTGTTAAATCAGCAGTTGCATTAGCTGTTTCACAGTTTAATCAAGGCTCAGCTCACCTCTCCCAGGTGATGAAACATCTAGATATTCCATCCATCATTCTGAAAGCCTACAAAAAGAAGAAAGATGAAAAGAGATGTAGGCAAGCAGATCATGAGGCCATGCCTGCATCCAAGAGGCAGAGACAAGAAAATGTACAGACAAAAATGCTAACGGTTGCCAACCAAGAAAACTGTAAGGGTGAAACATATGGTCCTGGTATACTAGAATTCACTTAAATTATATGGTAGGATGCCCATTCTAGCATATAAACACTAAAAACTATTTTTTAAAGTGATCTGAAAAAAGTTATATACATCTTAAAATCATTAAACTTGAATTTCTCCAATTGCTGATTTTGACGCCAAGGCTAATTCGACAAAAAATGTATCTCAAGATTGGTTTGTGGTACAGCAACAACATTTTGCAGTTTTATTTAGAAATGCATAAATTATGGGGTAACAAGGAGAATATCCTGGTAGGAACATTATTTTGACTGAAATTGACACTTGAAGAGAAAAAAAATCTATTTGCCGAGTTTACGGGTGGGTACCATGTTTGACTGGTTATATCTTGTAGACCTTTTGAGATAACAAAAAAATTGGTTTGTTGCTGCCTAGATCACTGTCTCTAGTTTACAAAGACACCAAAACTTTTGGTATATGACATATGGTATTGTGCAGAGGCATTTTTTAAATACTTATATGTTTTTAATGAAAAACGTTGATTAAAGTCCAAATTTTCATTGTAGGTACCCAAAAACATTTTTTATGAGCTACAAATATGGTATTTTAACACTATATAGTAAAAAACTTTTAAATATATTCAAAACAAAGATTTTAATTTTTGGAGTAGGTACCTGACCTTAAGGCTTAAGTGATACGGATATTTATGATAAAATATGTGAATCAGGAATGCAGTAAATGAGGTTATATGCAGTGTTTATATATTTCCTTCAGATAAAAATAATAAATGAAGAAAAATGAATTGAAACAGTGTTTGTACTTATTATGTGAAGCATATATTTTCCTCCCTTCTTAACATGCACAGAATACAAGCAAAAAAGAAAATCTTTGGCAGTGTTAACATTTTACATTTGACTTTTTAAAAATGTCAACTCTCTTTCTTTTGCATACATATATCACATAAATTTCATAATGCCAAAATCTTCACAAAAACACATATTTACTCTTGAAGACTATCTATTATTTTTGCATATTGTTGGAGTATATTCTTAGCACTTGGTCTTTTAGAAGGTTCTATCTGCTTGCACTCCATATGAAGAGATAAAAGCTGCAAGCGTAGTCTACTGCTTCCTGGGCCATCACCTAGCAAAGCATTACAAACATCGGGGATTTTCCAAATATCCACTTTTTCATCATAACCAGGCATCTCTTCATCTTTATATTCTCTGTCAGAAAATGGCCAGTGCTGCTCTGGAGCAACAAAATCACCAAAAAGTTCCCTGTGTCCACATTTCACAAGCTGCTTTTGAGTTTTGTCAACTTTAGGCAAGGCATCCACATCGTTCAGAATGAGCATAAGGTCTTCACGAAGAAGAAACTGACTAAGTGCTTTTGAGGGATCATTGCTGTCACACATGACTCGTGTACCAACAGGACTTGTGTGCAGACCATGAATTATGCCCACATACTGCACACACAAGCCAAACCTGAATTTGATATTATTCCAATCTTGTAAGTTGTCAAAAATATGTTCTACATTGACTGCAGAGCCCAGTGGATAAAATCTTGTGACAAATGTATCACTTTTTTCACAGTAACCAACAAGTTCTGTAACCGGGACTGATGATGTTTGAAGATGTACCAGCATGTGAAGTCCATGCTGAAAATCATCTTTGAAAGCTGGATTATGAAGCTGATTTACAGCAACTGGATGTCCACGCCATACTCCATGTCTGACCTTCATCAAAAATGAAGACAGTTCAACCACTTGGAAAGGTAAAAGAAATGGTATTGTAATAAATTAATTGTGACTCATTTGTTTCTTCTGCTGATCTTACCGAAAATAGGTTAATAAACTGGATAATATTATAAAATGGAGCAATGCTCCATCAAAAAACAAAAACAAAACGGAAAAACCCCACAACTTGTAAATAGGAATGCTAAATAGTAAATCGGACACAATGTCGGTGTGTTAAGTTTGTATGGATAGCGATTACGAAAATTTTTTCTTCTTCTTAGTAGAGTATGGGCGGAGCAAACATTGATCATGAAATTTTACAACTTTCTAGTATTTGTTTTGATAATTTGAATTTCAATATTATTATTCATATTGTAGTTACCACTTTCACGAGTCCTCTCTCAATAACACCTTGAATAACTACCTCCTTGTTGATCTGGTCACAATCTAGCCATGGGTAACAAATGTTCATGTTTGGCAAACTGAAAAATTTATCTCCGCAGACTGGCCTACATATTTGTGATGCATCTTGGATATTTTTCCAGCATATATAGTTGCTTCCAGTCCATTCTTTTTGGTCGCTGCGAATCCAGAATCCAGCAAATAATGCTGCAAGAAGCGAAAATAATGAAATCAATCCACTTATTGGTAAAGGTCTGTAAAGGTAGGTTAGCATGTCGCGGGCAGATAACGAAGGGAAGCAACTCTCTTTGCGATGAACTCTTCCTTTGGAAACTCCTTTTAGTCCTGTGTGGTATCGCCGTGTGTAGGTAAGCCTAAGCAAAGCGAAAAAAATCAGTCACCATCGGCTATTTCATTGCATTTTACTAAGACGTAGTCATATTAATACCATTATAAGGTAGTTTTGTGTCTTTTGTTTTCTACATATTGTGCGTATTTGTCGTGATTTTGATATTTTTGTTCCACATGGACATCAGTCACTAACATCCCGTTTGTTTGCTTACTAATGTATGTCTTCAGATAGTTGTGTAGTAAATGTTTTATCAAGTGACATTAATTTTAAAGTTAGCAGGTCATTATTTTTTTCTCATTTATTGGCAACGTAATCATTTTTGCGCTTCATACAGGACACTCAAGATGAAGTTTAACAAGATGGTCACCTCGGACAGGGGTAAAAACAGAAAGAGGCATTTTAATGCCCCTTCTCACGTTAGAAGGAAAATTATGAGCGCCCCTTTATCAAAGGAACTCAGGCAAAAATACAACTGCCGCAGCATGCCCATCAGAAAAGATGATGAAGTTCAGGTAAGTGTGAAGGTGGTAATTTGAGCTTGTGCATTTTCGTCACGGCCTTCCCAGGGTTTATTGTTGGTCACTTACCACTTGACCGTACAATATGTGCGTGGAAGGACAAATTATGATGTTTGGGGAAAATTTGTTCCATTGTATTTTAAATGGTACTTTTGCTTGACCAAACAACAAGTGTTTCCAGTATTATTTTGGAAACTGTTTACGTTACTACCATAAGCTGACAACGCCTAAGCTGTCGCCATGCAGCTGCAGTCAAAATTTCGAACCCATGACTTGCATCCATGATAGTTAAAACATTTACTGCTACTCCCGCCGGAACAGCTTTCTTATAGGGGGGGAGGGGGAACACGTCGGCCATAGCAGAAATGGCTGGCAACATTATCGTCTGCTCGCTCCACTCAATTGCCCAATTGTACCTAATAAACTAAACCTAACCGAAACCCTAACCCCAAACCTCTGACAAAATAACATAGACCAGCCTATTCCCCCCATAAGAAAGTTCTGCCCTACCGCCAAGGTTGCTTTTGATTTAGCAATAAATTAAGTGTAGACAAATGGGCAGCTGCAAAACTCTTGTGGTTCATTGGTGTCCTGCATGAGTGTGTTTTTTTGTTAACAAATATAATTTTGTCACTGCAGGTAGTGCGAGGCCACTTCAAAGGCCAACAAGTGGGAAAGGTGGTGCAAGTGTACCGCAAGAAATTTGTTGTCTACATTGAAAGAATTCAGCGCGAGAAGGCCAACGGTGCTACTGTTCATGTTGGCATTCATCCATCAAAGGTATGCTTTTGTTTACTTTTTGTGTGCACATACAGTATTTAAATTACAGATTTGTGCTTACAATATCTGAACGGGGCATGTCACAACTGTAAATAAGCAACATGGCTGGGAAAGAGCGACAAATATTAAAGGGTACATTTAATACTTCATAACACTGAATATTTATATAGCACTATATCCCCAAAACCATGCTTAAAGCAAAGACTACGACAAAAAACACGTATACAAGCTCGTGCATAGAGTTTTTTGCATTTAATGAACCAGGGCAATAGGAATATTGTATCCTTTTTTGCTTACTGTCTAATCAGTGCTAGCTTGATCCTGCTTGTGGCAGATAAGGTTTGTGGTATTACATCCCTTCAAGTTATAATCTGTTCTAGGGCCTCCTACTTGTGTAGCAAATCTTGTCATATAGACACAATTGTCAAACATTGGACAGTGTCAGGTTAAGGTTCTTAAATCTAGCAAAGGAAAGGTACGTCACAAATGGTTCAGTTGGCAGCACGTTTTTTTCAGCGCTTAATTCTGATGTGACATATGCAAGCAGTGCGGCTCAAATTTTCTCAATACACTGCCTTGATGCGGGGGGGGGGTGGATTTGGTGGCCCCAAATGAAATAGCAAAATAAAAAAATAAACACTGAAAAAGTCCTGTGCACGGCCCCCACCAATCAGAGGCCCTAGGTGGAGGCGGCTGCCTAGTTTGCCGGCCCTGCTTGCTGTTTGTTAACCATTAAATTACTCTGCCTTTTGAGTTGATGGTGAGCCGCCCATTCCTGATTGTTCATAGCAGCTTGCTTGGAATACAAGGTGAGCTTTTTGTCTGTAGTTTTTTCCCATTGGACCACCTTAACACATGATACTCTTTGAACAGACAATTTATGCAGCATGTAGACCAGGCGTATCAAACTGAGAACCCCCCTCCCCGAGGTCCGCATGGGTTACAATTGTTGTCATGAGAGCCGCACACATGTACAGTGTCCTTAGTGCGAGTTTGACATGCCTGAAGTTTGCAGTGAATATTGAATATCAAAGAATGTTTAAAAAAACAAAGGATTATATAACAGTATATGTGACCAAACTGTTTTAAGACAAAGGGAGTCTACGATGTTTAAATGTGAAGTAGCCCCTATAAAAAATTTCATTGTTCGATAAACATTGTCCTAGATCAGGGGTGGGAAACCTTTTACCCTCCATGGGCCATTTTGATATTTATAGCATTATTCACTGTTCAAAGAAAACTATCAGCTTAAAATTTACTCTGCTTTATTTGGTCAAGCTGTAGTTTTGCCACCGTATGTTAACACTTTTGCAAAGATGTACAATCCAAGCCTGCCTGGCACTACTGTCCTCCACAATCTGCCTTTACATAATTAGGTGTGTGGAAAATATACTCTGCTCCTATGAATCTCAAAGAAATAACTTTTTTGAGTCTATAAAATATGTTTACAGAGGTAATTCTAGGCTGCGGCCTTGCTGGATTCCTGCAAAATTTCGCTGAGGGGCGCATAGTCTGAAAGTCAGCGCGACCATGCGCTCGCAAAAATACCGTGGCTGGCCCACTTTTGAACATGCACCGCGGCACTTCAAAAATAATTGTCATTCTTCTGGTTTGAAACAGACCCACTAGAATCGCTGCTAATAACTGGACAGTTTTCAAACTGACCAGTTGTTGTCCGTCTGATGCAACCTGCTCCAAATTTTACGCCAGGAAGTAAATTGTTGACGCGCTCACAACGAAAACATTTGGGACAGGGTAGATCAAAGGGTATTGGAAGCAAGTGAGCTGAAAACGAAGTGAACGTGACTGTCAACTCTGTTTAACTTTTTGTTCACGGCCAGAACAGAATATGCCCCAGAAAGTAGAAATTGACAAGAACAGAAAGAAAGAAACTTGCCGCACACATTGTTGGAACTGAAAATGTAGACAACGAAATAGACGAATTGAAGAGACCTCACGTAAAAAACCACGCATCCAGAGAACCTGTCAGTTTGAATGGCTGGAGATATGGCCTTGGCTAATGAACGAGGGGGAAGGCATGAGATGTAAAGTTGCCTAAAACATTCAGAATAACGCGTCTACAACCCCGGGTGTGTTAAGTACCGAACGAAGAAGCTGCAGAGACAGACTTCTGGCGACAGGCACTCTTTGGAGGCTGAAATTCTTCAGAAAGATTTCAGCTAGGTCAACTATTTTCAAGTCTGATTTATTTCTGTCCTCATGACCTTTTCGGAATTTATGCCGGCGGTGTTATATATCATTTAGAAATAATGTGTTGCAAACTTGATACAACATCACAGGACATAGAAGCTGTCAGGGTGGCTTTTGCGACAATCTGTGCAAGAACATTAATGACAGGTTCCCAAAAGATGCAGGTGATGTTGCCTCTGGATTATGAGTTCTTTCCATCTTTTTCCTGTCTGCAGAAGACAGAACAAAGCGTTAAATATCAGCACAAGTGGGCAGCAAATTCAGTAAAATCTTGCTTGACAAAGCAGCATGTTTAGAGGAATGGATTGTGGTCGAAGAAACTGTAACGCAGAATGCATATCGGAGAGATTCCACAAGCTGTTTAAACTGTTATTTGATTTTTACAGGGATTCATTTCCCAATTTGCTGCTTCTTGGAAAGCTGTGCCTCCTTATGCTATCCCACAATGCAGGCTGTGAAAGGGGGCTTCAGCCATCAAAACCTAATAAAGTCTTCTTGTAGAAGTTGCCTTGAGGAGAAATATTTAAACCCCTGCACTAATGAGACATATGAAAAGTGTCTAAACATTATAATGCTCATAGCCCAATGAGATGGACACGAAGACTAATTGGTTTGCAAATTTAGGATGCTATGATCACACTAGTGATGATAATTTATCGATATAAAAGAAAAAGATATCTATGTGATTAATCTTCAATTTCTTGTGATGATTAAAGTAATTTGTTGTATACCAAATATTTATTCGAGGGACCCTTTGTTTCATTTGAAGGGGGCCCCTCTTTGAAATCCTAGAATTACCTCTGTGTTTATAACAGATGTTGACTAAGGTATAACCCGACATCTTAGTTTTTATCATATGAGCTGACTACACGTATCAGCATCAGACAGGAAGGGGTCAACATTCAGCTTGGGGTAGAGGTCACGTGCATTCATATTTTTCCAAACTTTTCCAGAGGTCGCAGGGACCAACGAGAAGCATACATGTTCCTTGCTTGTACCTCGAAATTTAGAATGTAGTCAGTACAGACTTAAACTTAAACAACCCAGCAACTTGTGTCTTTATTTTTTACTTTCCTGGTGTTTATCTATTTATTTACTTTATTTTTTTTTCTTATTTTTTATTTATTTTGTTTTTGCTGCGCAATGAGCATTCTTCCGAATGGATACCTGCGCATTAAAATGGGCATCATCATCATACAGTCATCTGATGTGAAAAGCAAGATTAAAAAATGTTGAAATGCATGTGTGATAAAATGTGTAAATTGTAAAAAGACAGTTTTCAATTGCTGACTTTGTGCAACATCATTTGTATTAGGATGGGAGCTACAGTAGATGATATCTGCAAAATTTTGAACATAACTTTCTTGGAACGGTCATCTCCACCAGTATAATTAATCACTGGTCTCAAAAATGGTTTATGCATCAGGGCTTCTGCTAAGGCTAAATTCTTTGGGGTCCCAGGGATCCCTTCAGATTTCTAAGGGGTCCCTTTACAATGTGAAAAGAATTCAACGATGTCAACTCATCTTGGAAATGGAACTCTTTCTGGTAAGGGAAAAAACTCAGTGCAAGGGAAGTTACTCACCTTGTAGCAGACGACAACAATAGATTGAGCTACAATATCATACACTACACTTTTGTATCTGTTCTTCGCCCAAATTTAAAGGGGTCCCAGGGATCCCATTGACGGAAATTAAAGGGGTCCTCCAAACTTTTAATGCATACTGTATGCAATTTTAATTGGTAATGTGAAAAGATTGCATCGCATTCTTTTTCAAAATATTTTGTGGGAAAAGCTTTCTATGGCAGCACACTTAGGGTGTTTCATTGTAAATATAATACCTTATAAGAATTATTGCTGAGTGAACAATTTTTGTTTAACTTGGTTACAGACAGTGATTGTAAAGCTCAAGATGGACAAAGACAGGAAACGCATCCTTGAGCGGAAGGCTATGTCTCGTGTCAAGGCCATGGCAGACAAGGGCAAATACACAGAGGAGACAATTGAAACTTCCTAAATATCTGGAGCTGACAATACTTACAATGGGAGGAAAAAGCAGTTTGGATGGCATTTTGATTCTTTATCAGAATGAAAGCTATCTCCCAATAAAATGTTTAACTGAAGGTGCCGTTTCATTTTTTTCAGTCAGCTTTTGACAATATCTGTATGTTGCATCAGATGTTCTGTTTGAAGCCTCCCTGGTTGGGTGATACCTCTAGTTGCATAAGAAAATGCTTATTGCTCATCTACCCCACAGCAGTTCCATAACTGCGCAACAGCACTGAAAACATTTACATTCAGGTAAACGGATTGTAAAAAGCTTTATTTTTCTTTAACTCTGGACAAATTTATCACATAGAAAACATGAGCTTGTCTAACCAGTTCCTGAACAGGGGAGGGCAAAGTTTTCTTTTTGCAGGGCGGTAAAATACCAAAAACCCATGCCAGGTTTTTACACAACAAACCTAGTGATACTGTAATGGACACAAATGAATGCATAATGACATTCACTTATTGAATTTATTGTGTAAAGTGAAACTGATTTAGCTCGCAATAAACTTTAATACCAGCCTTTCCTTTGAACGCAGCAGCACCTGGTGCTCTCTAATGACTAGATTAGACTTGTCAGCCATGTACTTTGTGTTGGAATGTTAGACTGACAATTTCTAACACTGTTGTACTTGATAATTTTCAATCAAATTAGCCTAGGCTGAATTTTAAAAAATTTAAACAAGTGAACTTTAGTCTGCCAGAGACGGGGCAGTCAAAAGACATCTGCAGGCCATAGTTTGCCCACCCCTGTTCCACATTTTTTATGCTTGTTTCCAGGTTACAAAGTGCAATGCAACAGCACATTAGCTCTGACCATAATGCTAACTGTTTCTACCCAGCACTGAGTAATTCATTAAGCAGAAGGTTCTTTTGTGCAAATTGTTAGCTAATTTTTTTTTTTAGAGTGATGATATCTTGCATTTACAGAAATTACCTTTTCTATGGAACATAAAAACTCCTGAGTAGATATTTACATACCATTTCCCAACAACAGCTGAACTGTAATAAAAGTAATGTATGAAAAAGTAGTTCAATGGGATGTACATGCAGACAATGAAATGCAAAACAGGCCCCCTTGGTGATAGTATGGCAAGAAATAAGACTAAAATAAAGATATTACTTTATAAAATTCATTGGCACCACTTTTGTCTCTTGAGGGTTCAATAGGTGTTCTGATATTTACACAAATATATCTTGACAGACTACAAAATGTACACAGCAAAAGAAAACTGGCTGCAAAGGAATGATGCTTAAAATTGCTTATTAACACTTTTGCATGAATTCATCAAGCCATTACCACTTCCAAGCTAGAAGCTTTGTGTCATATCCTTTTAAGTGACTGATAACAAATACCTTTAGTCACACGTGTAGTTCATCGGCATATAAAACACTTGAATGAAAATACCGATTATAAATTCATAAAAAGAAATGCTGAATGATTTAAGCCCTACTTTTTCTGTAAATTTTGAACTAAAATATGAATGATTTTTTCTCCGCATAATATCCCTTAAACTTTTAAAGCATCTGTAAAGATAGATGAACTGCTGAGAAAAAAACTTAACACTTGATCAATAACAAAATAGATCTTGGAAACGTATGTCATTGTACGCAATGCTTGATTAGATATTCTGACATTGTGGCTATTCACATACACCATATCAGCACCTTTTTTTTATATTAAGTTTAAACCCAGATCTAGCAGATAAATGAAAAACGTTTAAAGACTGCCTTGTTGCTTACTTGAAACATATTGTTCAACAAATATCTACTTATGAGTTTGAGGAAAAAATCCTTCAGTATACTTTAGTAAATATTTGGCTTGAGTTGACTATCTCAAGGTGAGATTCTTGAAATTGGATTCTTTGCTTCCTTACACTGCTTAATAAAACTACACAAAACCATATGCATGAGGGGGGGGGGTGAATTGTTCATTTATACTGTCCCCCCAAAATTTCACACAGACCAATAAATAACAGTAAACCAAATTTTCAACATTTCTTGGTCATTTAGAAGGAAGGATACCATTTTAACATATCAACAATTTTCGGCAGAATCTCCTCCACCACTTCCTGTCACCATCACAAGGTGGCTTCCTACAAAAGAAAGGAGGTGGAGAATTATGTCAACTCCAAGAATTCAAAACATATATCTGATGCAATACAGTGATATAGAGTTATAGACAAAACCAGCAGTTTATGACAGACAACTGTTGCAATGGTCACCAATTGATTCAACCACCCCAAGTTATAAATGTACACAGTAAAAGGAATGTTGCTTAAAAGGCCAAACTGGATTACTCTAAATAGTTGCTCAAACATTTTTGTATAGCCATTACTATTTCTGAGCTGGAAGCTGTGTCATGAGATCTCCTTTTAAGACACATGGTTTAGTGACAATGATAACAAATGTTCATTTCTAACCTTTAGTCATAAATGTGTACTTGATAGGTATATGTTGAAAGTTAAAGTAGTTCAACCACTCTAGCTGATTTGATCACATTTGTCATTCATCATGTGAACAACTGAACCACCCTTTCCCCCCAGAAAAATGCACTTAACCCCCCAGAAAAATGATGCACTGTATGAAGTCTTACTGTTGTATAAACATGCCATGTGTGTGCATATGTAAAGAGGGGTGTAGGTGGATAAGTGGCAAACCAAGTAGAGATAAATAAGTTCACCATGAAATAGCTTTATTTGCTGGCACAGCAAAAAGACCAACCTTGTAATACTGACTTCATTTTTTCAAAAAAATGTGACCAACAATTTCTGCCAGTGGTGCTCCAATCAACTTGCCACAGTAAAGAATGATATAACGCCTTTCTCTAGAGCTGGGCTCAAAGAGATTTATACACAATACACACACAGGTACATGAGCACACACCTTTTTACGGTAGGCATTAAATGTTACGTTACACAAACATGCATCCACATAACAGGTCAAGGAAACTTAGGTACTAGAGAAAATCATTGACAGCCCTGCAAGTAGGTGTGGTATCCAAAGAGAGCGAGATGTCAGAGAGGAAATTAAACCTATGTTCAAACTGTCAGTCATGTCCTGCATTTCTCTGTTGGTGCCCTGAATCAGATGTGATCTGCAAAGCATAGATTGCTATTCAGCCTTCCACCAACAGAACTAAAATGGTCATGGAGTGTTTCAGGAATAATGTTTCCAAACAGATGTTGAATAGCACACTTGAAGGTTAGCAAGGTTAACATATCAACAATTTTCGGCAGGATAACAATGATAACCCTTTCGGCAAAGGGTTAATATGGCTGATCCTGTGACACTCTCAGGAAGTGTTACACCAGACTCCACTCACTTTTGATATGTACATTCTTTTATCAGCAAAACTGTTGCCTGTTTGGCTGTCAAGGGCATGACAGTTTTCTGGATGAAGGACTTTGGACAGGAAAAGATGAAACAGAAGGGCAACAGCATCTTTAACACAGGCTTGAGTTTCCCATTCCAAAGATGTAACTGCCTATGCTATCACTCCCTGTTAGAAGAATTGTCTGCAAATGAATTATGTGTCAAACATGCACAGCAGCAGACAGTTGGGAGATCCTGTACAGGAAACTGACATACACTATCATAACTGAAACAAATATATGAATGTTTACAAGGGCATGAGGGAAAGTAGGCCGATTTGAAGTTGCCAAAAAAAAAAAAAATACAGCTCACATAATTTTAACTAACTATTCACTACACCAAGTGTTTCCTGGAACAATTTATGTTCAGATATCAGTCTCACATTCCTCCACATACAAATTTGGGAAAGGAAAATATAAGTTTTGGTAGTAACCAGGTATGGAGATCATCCTCTAGCTACTAGCTATTAAATGGATTGATCTAGAAAACTTTGATCATGAGTTCTCCTATGTACAGAAAGAAGTTGTATTAACCGAGCAGTTACAACATGAGACTATTCTTCCACATTACTGTAGTATCGTCCATCACCATGAACTGCGAACAGTCCTGCCTGTTATGGGCTATGGTTCTGCTACATGCCTGTTCCACAGCGATCTGCCGAGGCTATTGGTCACATATATCTTGCGGGATGGAATATCTGGAATACTTGCATACACAGGGGTGTGAAGGCTAGCCATGTTTTAATATCAGTTAGCAGACAGGTGTGTCTCACTGGCCTCCACAACTCTCTCGACACTTATAAGGGGCCAGCGCCTGCGAACAGTCTATGACTATGTCAACATGCTGTTGATTGCCTTCAGTAGTTCAGTCCAGAAATTCTTGAACAGAATCTGGCTATTTCTCAGTGATTGTAAGTCTAACCTGATGATCTTACTACAAGAATTTGGCTATTTTTCAGTGATTCTAAAACTAGCCCCATACAACTGTAAACACATCCATATCATTAGTGGGTGGCTTCATATGAAGCTAGTATAAATGTTTTTAATGTGTAAGTGATCATGGTCAGACTGAAAAAGATGAAAAACACTTGTTCTTCTTCTTCCTCGATTCCAGAATTGACAACTATATGGTGCCAGCATTTATCATATATGTGTGTTCTTTGTGTAAAGCACTTTGAGTTCAAATAAAGGTGCTATAGAAGTCATCATTATTAGCTTTGGCTTACCAGAGAAGGATGAAAGTTTTATGGCCATCTAGCTGTACCTTTAACATTATCAAAAGATAGTAGGTGTTTTAACAAAATGAGCCATCCTCTACCAAAGCCGTTTGTCCTTTACCACCTCCACCCAACTGTACTTGGGTCAAGAGCGGCAAACATTACACAGAAAACACAAAGAGCATGGCTGGCAGCAGAGACAGCGTATAAGATAGCTGGCAGGAGAATTGCCACACTGCAAGCAACCTAAGGCTACTTCATATTGCAGCAAAGCCATGTACAGCAAACAAGGTGGCACGAAAAACACAACCAACTCGCTTGAAGTCAGGTTAGAAACCGAGAAGTGTCCTCACCAGCTAGGCAGGAAGGGATAGGGGTTGAGTTGGTTGATTTTGTCTTCTCCTTGTTTACTACTCAGTTCTGACCAACTGGGAGTGAACAATTGGAATTGAGGTAGGTAGAGGGCGATCACCATATAGTCATGTCATATGGTAGAGTACAAAGAGAAAAGAATGTAAAATTGTGGGTTGCACTTACCAGTGCCAAGATCAAGCATAGAATCATCACGAGAGAAGTGTTCATTTCTCCCATCTGAGCGCAAGTCCAGTGGGGGTTCATCTTCATCATCCAAAAGGGCATCAGTGTCTTCTCTTTGATTAAGCACTGAGTAGTGACGCATACTGCGAAAACGGCTTGGCAAAAAAAAAAAAAAAAAAATCATTTTCATGAGATAGGAACTTGATAAATCAAAACCATGTTAACTTTGTACTGTCTCCCTGCACTCATTCTTATTGATTGTAACCTCATGATTGATGACCATGTAATCATTTTCAAGAATTTAAAAAGGAAAACAATTAACCAAGCTTTCTTCCTGATGATGAAAATGATGATTTATAAGCACATACCTCCCCCTGATGGGGGGAGGGGCTCATAGCATTTATGGAAAAAAAAACACAAACACAAACACTTCTTTCCATTCAATGAGATCCTATAGTTAAATGTGCATGGCAAAACAAAAAAAAACAACACTCAAACTCCTCTATCATCCAGTCAGCCCTTACATTCATTTCAACATGCACAGCAATTCTGCAATTGAAAAAAAAAACACTTCTTTCCATCCAGTCATATGATACAATCAAATGTGCATCTGTACATAGGAACAAAAAAAACAAGAAAGTTTTATACATAAACACCTCTGTTGTCCAGTCAGCCTATACATTAATTGACACACAAACAGCAATTTAAAAACAAACTGTGTTTGTGGGAAGGAAGAGGGGTTACTGTTTAGGCTGGTATACAGATTGGAAAAGATGAGACTTTAAAGATAAAAGGCTTACCTACGATAGTACATCAGTACCAAGACAGTAACCAAAGCAGTCAAGATGACGACAGGCAAAGCAATATAGACTGAACGATAATTTGGCACCTTTGGAAGGTCAACATTATGACCCCCATCACCTGAAATAATGATCACAATAATTTGATATCTGTCCAAAAAAGTCTCCTCAAATTGAAAGAATTAAATTCTTTTTCTATTCAACAAGCAAACAACACTTTTGGACCTTAAAGTGCCAAAGACATCAATAGGTCTGAAATGTGAAGGCAAGGCCAAGTGAAAAAAACAAACAAAGAGATGGTTGAACATTTCTAGAAAATACAAGCGAGGTTACAACTGTCACTTTTCACAAACGAAAAATTGCAATTGAAAATTTCTGAAGCTTTTTCACATAGCCTGCTTAACATTTTAATCCTCTCGGTTCAAGATAAAAATATAACATTACAATGACTGGCTTATAACTGAAGATTGCGAAGACGACAGTGGGTGAAGTTTGTTTTTTATTATTGCTGCTCTGAGATAAACATTAGACCAAGAAACCTATACATTTTTGAAAAAGAGAAAACTTGAACTTTGCAATAAAAAGTAATGAAAATCGCCTTGCCCGTGCTACCCGGCAAAGCCACGATCGTGGCTTGACAATGACAATGACCAACTTTATTTATCCCAGTGGGCAATTCGAATATGGGAATGTGCTCTAGTTCAACAGTGAATGGAAAAAAAAACATATATATATATATAGATTCTTACAGGGAAATCAAGTATACACATACAACATCACACACGCACACACACACACCACTGACAGCTTATCTAAGATTAAGCAGCTGGACTGCAGATGGCACAAATGATTTCAGGTGTCTGTTACTTTTACATATAGGCATGGCATAACGTTTACCTGAGCTTAATAATAAAAATTCTTTTGTTAATACATGTTAAGGTAATGATAAAATGCATGAGGCTTTCCGTATTATTTGCTGGTCACAAAAAGAAGCTAAATCCCTCTGTCTGATACCAATTATCTTAGAACAGATGTTTACAACACTGTTCTGACTATTCCTATCATGGACAGAGAGATTGCAAAACCAGCATACAAATGAGAAAGATAGGAGACTCTCAATGAATGACTGGTAAAAACGGCCTCTCGAACCAAGAGGGTTAAAGTTAAAAATTACCTTCAATGTCAACTGCTGATACCACAGCAAAGCTGCCAAGTGTATTGAAAAAGGGCTCATTCACAACTAATGTGCCATTTGTTACCATGTCTTGTACCGTAGCCACAATCTGAAAGCACCAGTTATCGTGAATGTATCAAAATGTTAAAAAATGTAAACAGCACAACTTATGCATGCAAGCAAGTGTGCTCACACATGCACCTCACACAAAGATGAAAATGACACACATACCTGTTTGATGCTAATATCTGATGGGTCAGCAGGTGGAACTACCATCAGGTCAACCTTTAGTGGATTGTAGCTATACAGGAAAATGGAAAGTCGGTTGTAGTTTATGCCAACCACCTATAAAACAAAAGCATGTAATGGTATAAATGTCCAAAATATAAAAACAAATTACTGCTGTATTTGATGTCTATGACAGATGACATTGTGCATTTCTTTTGACTGCACTGATCAGAATATTTAAAATAAGCCACATGTCACCATGAACATAAATACACAAGTAAAAGGATGATCACTGCTTTTGGAGAAAAATTTTGCTTGCAAACAACAAAACTGCAATGCTGAATTGTTATATATTAATCTTTTGCCATTTTATCTTTCACTCACCGTTGCAATTCCACGACGCAACATATCAAGAAACTGGTATGTGATCATTGCCGAAAAATTGTGGTAAGCAAATACTTTAATGATGTTTTCAGAAAAACTCAGCCGAATAATGGATCCGTTACCTATACAAACAAACATACCATTTGAAATAATGATTTGAGAAAATAAACTTCAGCATGCCCTTCTGGGCAATTTCTGTTAACATCATTTTTCTTCTCACTTATATTACCATCAAGTTTAATCACCATTTTTAGATGACTTTTGTTTTAAATTAAATTTTTAGAGTAAATTCTATTTCTTTAAGACTTATCAGATGACATAACCATAGGAGATAATGGGTTACACTAGCTCTTGAACCATCAAAACTTGTCTCTATTAGAGTAAGCTACCATATGCCTGGTGTGCAGCGTGCTTTTTTGGTCAGGTGAGCAACTGCCTTCTGACTGCTATAAAGGTAGACACAAGGCCAATACAGCAGTTTTTTCGACCAGCACTCCAGCCAAACAGCAGTAAGGTCAGGAGGGCCTTGACATCATATCATCTGGTAAGTCTTGAAGAATGAAAATTTACTCTCAAAATTTTATTTCTTCTTTGACTATGCCAGATGAAATGACCACAGGAGAAAAGATATCAGGTGGGGGGATTACAAACAACCCACCTGCGATAGATGATAGCCTGCTGAGACTGGTCCCAACTGTGCCAGAGGAGCAGTGTGCAGAAGAGTTCTCAAACAGAACCGACAAAGAGTGTAATCAGAACACCAGTCTCTTGCAGACATGACGTCTGACAAGGCAACGTTATGATGGAAGTTGCAATCGCCTGCACATTGTGGATGCACACATAAAGTAATCTGGATGCCTGTGGCTGTAGAATGACATGGGCGTCAATAATCACCGCTTTAATCCAGAACGACAGGGCTTGAATAGACAACTTTTCATGGTTGTACCTGAGAGGCAGAAAGAGTTGGATTCAGTTTCGCCTCAGATAAATGTGGAGAGCCCAGACTAGGTCCCCACCACCAATTGGTGCAACTTACCTTGTAGTGGTGTGGTGGCTTGTGTGCCTCGTTGACCCACAGAGCTATGTCGGCCAGAGCCTTGTGCTCCTGGCAGGTTCAACCAAGCCGAACAGGTCTGTCAGGGTAGAGGCCAGACTAAAATGTTGCACCCTGGCCCTCCAGGTTGGGGGTTTTGCTTTGGACTAACAACCCATTCATGTAAAACACAAGCTGTTACAGAAACCACAACAGTATCGCAACAGGGGCCTGGTCAGGAAGATTCCTCTCTAGAAGAGCTTATGGTCCGGTGGCGAGGTGTTGTTGCAGCCCTATGCTCCTTGAGGAGTAGCAAGGAAATGATGAGACTAGGTCCTGCAGGCCAGCTGGATCACATTTTCCAGAGAATTGCAAAGGCTGAATGACAAGAGGCTGCTGAGGCATCAAAGGCAAACAATTCTTTGGTAGGAATGTCGGACGCAAAGGGATGCCTATCTGCAACTGTCAGATCAATCCAGCACTAAGGTAAAGGTAAAGGTCATCCCATAACCTTTTCAGGTCGTTGGGGAGTGAGGTGTTAGAGACCCCACTTTTCTCGGGGCCAGCTTTTACATGAGGGTGGTGCCAATCTCCTCTCCCTCGCTGCCTTACCTTCCCCAACCCTCTATGTAGTCAGGTACCCATTCCCGTCAGCTGGGTCGACTGGGGGAAGTTTGCTGCGCTTATCGAGAATTGAACCAGCGCGCTCTCGGTTCGGACGTCAGCGCTCTAACCACTCGGCCATCCGCTTCCCCTAGTGGGTGGCGTATTGAGTGACTGGAACTAGGTCCTCTAGAGTCTAGATGACCAGTCACCTCTCTCCAGAATGGAGCAATGACAATTGTAAAGGATGAATCCTGAGCCGCCCCAAGGGGAGAAGGTTTGCTGCTGCATTCTGAAGATCCAGCTGTTGTACCCACTCCTGGGGCATCTTTGCAGAGTAATGTATAAAAGAGTGAGCCTCCATCCAGACCATCATCGCCTGGGCCAAGGGTGAAAGAAATCTTGCAATGGGCAAAGAGATCTTATTTCTGAGCATTTATCAATCAATCGAGATTGATGAGGATGTGGAAGCAAGTATTCCTGTTGAAGCATACAGAGGTTGAGAAGCTGTGAAGTAGCAAGTCCTCCAGGTGGGCCAAAGCATGAGCAGCTATGACTGGCCACATTGCAGACATCCTGGTGTTCATCATTTGAGTGAAAGCCCACTAAGTGATGGACAGGCCGAAGGGCAGGGCCAAAAATTGGAAGACCCTCCCTGCATGGGCAAACCGCAAGTATGGCTGGAACGCACCCATGATTGGCATTTGAAAACAAAGTTATCTGCAAAGTCTATGCTGATGGTGTAGTCTCCTGGACTGCCTCCATACCGAACTGAGAAGCAGAAAAGTGCTTGTTCAGGCTGTTGAGGTCAATGATGGGGGACCATTTCCCACCTGGCTTGGGGATCAAGAAGAGATGTGAGTAGCACATCAGTAACACTGGCCATGTCACCTCCTGAGCAATCTCTATGGACAACCGTGTCTCTATCGCACCCTGCAGAGCAAGAGGTTCTGCAGTGCACACCAGAGTTGGTGTCCACACTGGTGAGGAGATTCACGGTGGTTGCTGGGTAAATACCAAAGGAAACCCATTGCTGATAATGTTGAGAACGCAGGGATCTTTGACAAGCTGATCCCAAGTCTGAAGGTGATGCTTAGTTGTCCTGGCATCTACCAGTCTGTGATGGCCTTGGATAAAATCTGCTCTCTGCCATCAGGGGGGTGGAACAGCCAACAGGGGGGGCCCAGGCATGCGCGAGTGGTAAAGCCCCATTGATAGACGAAATGGCTGCTCCTATCTTCATTGTCACAGGCATAATTACCCTCCTCTGCCCCATAGAACAAAGACAAGAGAGGTAAGTGAGTGGAGGATAGTCAGTAAGAGGGATGAGCATTCCAGGACGAAAGAATCAATTCTGCCTGTTCCTTGTGTGGGTGACGTCATTATCCAAAAGTAGCCTGGGCTTGCAGAACTCTATTCTCAGGCAAGGGTGCTGTCTCATGTAGTGAAGGTGTTTCCCTCATCTGGACATTGCCTGAAAAGGTGGGCGATGTCACCTTGAGACTGCTCCACCAACACCTGTTTGCAGATGTCAGAGATCATTTCTGAAACTGAAAAGAAGACAACAAAGCTGAGTGTAAGCATGCCTTAAGGTGATCTAGTTCAGAATTCTTCATAGCAGTATAACTCCATAGTACAGGCAACTGAAAACACATGTCTTTTTGCAGAAAACAACACACCAAGGCCAAGTGAGTGTTGCAGTATAACTCCATAGTACAGGCAACTGAAAACACATGTCTTTTTGCAGAAAACAACACACCAAGGCCAAGTGAGTGTTGCACATGAAGAGAGCAGAGACTAGTGACCACCACACTAACCATAAAAAACTGCTGTATTGGCCTTGAGTTTGCCTTCATATTTAATTTCAATTTTAATTTGTGCACTTGTAACATGCAGCAACACGAACAAAATAGGCCGCACTCTCTGCACTGATGTAATCATAAAAGGGAGACAATGGAAGGGTAGATATGAACTGGCACACTGAACAGATGCGGTCAATGCAGTCTTGAGATTACATGGAATCTTTGATAAGTCCATTAAGTTCTGCATCTGAAAATATCTGAAAGTTATGATGACATTTGTATGGAAGTTCAGTTCACAATCTTCGGTGCAGTGGCCCAAATTTTGCAGGTAGAAATATTGCTCCATCAGCACAACTCTTGTAAGAGCAACATGCTAACGGTCATTGTAAGCTGAGCTTCCTGGAGATACATGATGTCAGTCATTGCAGACTTGCTGTACTGCGCACAAAGCTGGCTGTGATAGGTCTACATCAAAGCTTTCTTCAGAAGTGACAGAAATGTAATCAGAGTTTTTAAGTCAACACTACCGACGCGCAAATCTAAAATCTAATGGCAAGATGGTGTAAATGTGACAGCAGAAATAAAATGATCTAGGAAAAGATTAAAAAAGGCGCAAACAAAGAAATCCAAACATAGCAAATATCGTAACAGTAAGCTTTATAATTTTTAGAAAGAAGATGCTTTTCCTTGAGTTTCTCATTTTGAACTGGGGAAATGACTACAGCCCCTGTAGAGCATTCTGCACGCCAGTCAAGGAGACAACTCTCGATGGTTAAAGAGCTAGTGCTTTATCTCCTATCGTCGTGTCATCTGGTACAAAAAAGAAACATCTTACCATAAACCTTGATGTTAAACTGTTGAGATTTGGTACTGACTGCATTAGCAGCAAAAACCGTGATGACATAGTTACCAGTTGAATTGTACATATGCCTTGCCTGTGGCTCCCACGTCAACCTTCCATTTTCTTCTTTTTTCTGCAACAAAATTGAAGTCATACAGGTGAGTCATTCAACACAGTGAAAGGCAATTCCTTTCATTTTACATTTCTAAAGATTTATTCAAGTTTATACAATTACATTTGAAAGCCCTCATTTCCTGACTAGGCATTTATTTTTAGAGTGATGTTTTTAGTATAGGTACCCTTTGGATTCCATGAAGATTTTAATATATCTTAAAAAGACTGAGAAAAACCTAGCTAACAATGACCAGTTTTTGCTAATTAAAGTAACAGGTTATATCAAGAAATCAGAAACGAACATATAATCCCTATGACAGTAAGGCGAATGCTTACTTCATCACCAAAGCGCCACACATAGTGTAAACTGTCAAAGGCAGTGGTGTGATCAACATCTGTAGCAACATTCACTGTCAAGAGATAGCCTTTCTTTATCTCTGAAGCACTGAATAAAGTAAGCTCCCGAATAGGCTCTGTAAGAAAGAAGCCAGTAATATACCATGTTTGGTTGTCCATACATTTTCCTTTCTTTGAAACTCTGGGGCCAGTTGCACAACATGTTTCTAAACCTTAAAACTGTTCTAAAGAAGCAAAATCTCTTCATAGCCATTTTGATGCATTGCAGAAAAACACAAAAAAAATGTACTAACAGGACGGAAAGTCAGACTTAAACAACTTTATCTTACTTAAAGCAGTTTTAGTTTTAAAAATTCTAAAATTGTGGTGTGCACTTTAAACTAGTTATCTAAATAGAGTTAAGGCTTAAAAGTGTTTATAATTAGAAATGTGTTGTGCAACTGGCCCCTGGAATAGAAAATTTGGGAATTCCTTTGCAATAAATTAAACTTACATTAGGGACCTCCTCTGAATAGGTGGAACAACAGTCTGAGTTCAATGCATAGTGTAAAATAAAATGGGCATTATACATACATGGGGCAAAAACCAAAGCATCTGGTTTTGTTGCTTACAATAAACATCCCCCACATATTCCCATCTCCCTCTTCACAGGAACATTTTTTAAAAAGAACAAGATCAAAATAACACTCACTTTCAACATAGATCACAACATTTTCTGACACACTGCTGCCCTTGTCATTTATCCCTGTAACATTAACAACGTAAATGCCTGGACTGGAAAACTGGTGAACCTGGCGTGAAGCACTTTCAAATCCCACTACCATCACCATTTTACCATCACCGAAGTTCCACTGGTAAGATGTATTGGCTTTGGATCCCTAAGACAAGTCCAGAGAGCAAATGCATAAATTGATGCACACATATACTAATCTCACTCTCCTTCAAAAAAAAAGTTCTGACTGAAATGCATTTGTTGAGGTTTTCACAATTTCTTAAAGTGATATGAAGAACACATCAAAACTTCTACTTGCTTTACATATTCCTGGGGTGGATAGAGCTTGGAGATTTATTTGACCAGTCTGATTCTTTATTTCTCAGTGGCTATTTCGTGCAATTTTGTTTCTTCTTCGTACTGTACCAGATGACATAACTATATGGAGATCACCCTCTAGCTACCTCAAATCCAGCTGTCCAAACCCTTGCAACATGGTAGAATCCGAATTCAGCTCAACCCCATCTCATCCCACCCGTCATGCTAGTGAGCCTCCCCACTCCAGTTTTTTGCCTGGGTCGGTGCAGTTAAAGACAAACCTGATTGGTCTGCGTGTTTTGCAGATATCAGTAGATATAGGTGATATAAACCTAACCTGTAAATTTCAGCCTCCAAAACCCATCTCTTAATTAATTATCCACTAGCAAAGTATACAATTCGCATCTGCGATCAACGAGCGCCGCTAACAGTATACTACATTACACTAGTGCACCATTCACAACATTGGCAGTCAACACCAAACACAGAGAGAGAATGAGTGACAGTTTGGATTATTTGGACTTTGAAAGTCTGGATTCCTTGTGCTAAAGTAGCAGTTTTTCAGGACCACGAGATATGTCCAGCACTGCCTGCGAGCCTGGAGAACCACCAGGCCTTGTCTTCGGGACTGGTCCTGTTTCTGGACTCGCCAACAGCTTCTATCAGCTATGCGTCCTCTAAGACACCCCGACACTCCCACATTCAAGTTGGGGTGACACAGCGGAACCTCAGGTTCCAGTGGGAGACTTTTCGGACCTCAGATCCTTGGGTCTATGAAGTGATCAGCGAAGGATGGAGTCTGTCATCCTTAGACAGACCTTATGGCATATGATCACCAGTTTGGACACCGTGCCAGGAAGCGGTGTCTCTGTGAAGTAAAACTACATTACTGCTACAAAGAATGCTTTTCAGGACGTGGAACAGATGGACCTGTCGGCCTTTTACTTCATTCTTCTTGGTTCCAGAGCCAGGAGCGTGCTGGAGACCCATTCTGGATCTCAGCAGGCTCAACACCTTCTTAGCCTGCATCTTGTCTCTCTGGAAACCGCCAGGTCAGTGAGACAGCGATTGCTGTTGCAGTTTTTGCAGCCAGCACAGCAGTCACCTAATCGCATGGCGTGAGGCGCCTGTCAGCGGCCGACCTTCTATGCTGGTGTTCAAAGGCAAATTTCGTCAGTTTGTGATGAGATCTGTTGAACAGTGCCCGACACCTTGGGTGTTACCCAGATCATTGGAACAGTTATTTGTCTGTGCCAGATGAAAGCTCAGACTGCAATCTGCAGAGGCAGCCTTTGGGGGTGGCATCTGGGGAGACTGCCCCAGGCCTCGAGCCTGAGAGGCCTCACGAAAAGAGATTCTTGTAGTATGGTATATAGCCTACACTTACAGCTGTCGGCCCCACATATGACATTCACCCAGGGCCTCGCAGTACTCTCCATACTTCTAAGACCACTTCTGAGTGTCTGCTTGTCTGGTCAAATTACTTCTACACAGTCAAGACAGAAGGTGAAGTCCGACTTGATTGTCCTACTGACCTTACTAACAGAGTGGGGTGGAGCATTCATTTAGACAAGTCAGATCTGGTGCCAATGATGGATTTGTCCACCTGGATATGAGTTTCCAGAAACAGAGATGCGCTGGACACCTATTTAGGACAGGGTCAGCCTGTTTTCTGATTCAGACAGCTGTTCAGCCTGGTAGTGGTTAAGACTTTCGGGCCTGGCTTATGAGGCAGCAGAACTACTGTCATTGGGACGGCTGTGCATACGCCACATTCAGATGCTGGATACCAGCAAAGGGTTTATTGGAAACGTTCAGATACTGGCGTCGGAGAATGCCAAGAGTCACTTGACAGCTTGGTTCGACATCAGGTGATTAGGCAAGGGTGTTCCCCTCAAGGATCCATCATCAGGGTTCCTTGTGCATGGATGCCAGCCAGTCCGGCTGTGGTGCTTATCTGCTCCCTGGTTTATGGATACAGCAGGGCCAGTGGTTGAGAAGGAGAAGTCTTGGCTCTTAAACTTCTGAAAGTATATAGAGCACTAGAGGCCTAGCAGAATGTCCAGCAGTGGAAAGCAGTATGGTGTTGTCTAACAACTCCATGGCAGTGACCTACTCATGTTGACAGGGGGTGTCCCTCTCCCCCAAGCAGTGTCTTCTAGTGTAGAAGTTGCCTTGGTGGTGCCACATTCTCAACATCTCGCTGCTAACTCAACACATTCCGGGAAGGCTTACTGGCCTTGTAGATGCCTTGAGCAGGAAGGGACAGTATGTACTCCATGTGGTCCCTTCTTCCGGATCGTCATCCCAGGGTGGATATGTCTGTGATGTGTTGGGACCACAGGCTATCAGCGTTTGTGTCACCAGTCTGATCTGTTGGTTGGGGCAGTAGATACCTTGTTCCTGGGAGGGACTCTGTACTTATACCCTTTAACTGCACACCCCTTCTGATGTAGATCTATGGGGCCAATGACTGGAATCGGTCTTGGGGCTCAGAATAAGCAGCCTTGTCGATGGTAGTACTGAGGAAGCTACCACCTTTTTGGACTCTGTCAAAACAACCTCACAACAGGCCTTCATCTAACACCAGAGATTATGAACCTTCATGTCTGGGTCTTATCAGGGATGTCCTCTGATGTCGACATTTCGTGGAGAGTTTTATTTCGCTAGAAGGCCTTCGGCTTACTAGTATAGGACATAAAGGGAGAGTTCTGAAAAGTGTACAATTAGTATTGGACTGGAGCTTACAGATATGTCCGAGGTGAAGGTGGCGGATCGTTCTGTGACTGTTTTTATTCAGAAACTTCTGGCGCATATTGCTTAAGTTATAGAACCATGCTTGCAGATACATTCACTGGCTCACACTGTAGGTTGCATCATCCCCACCTCTTGGAATTGCACTTAGCCCTGCCCTTCTTGAACTTGACGGCCTTGAGCCATCTAGGGTTCCTTCAATTTCAACATGGATACTTGTTGGTTAGTGGCAGTCGCCTTCGCGGCTTGAGTTTCATAGTTTCATGCTTCTCAGGCCCATCTTTTTGCAGTTTGGGGGATGGTTCTGTAACCCTGCAAACCCATTCGGGGTTCTCGGCTAAGATAGAATCCCAACACTGCGCCCCCAGGAAGTCAGTCTTCTTCCACAACCAAGATAGGGTCCCAGAGACTAGATTAGGCTCCAGGGTCCAGTTAGAGCATTAAGGAGTTATCTCAAGAGATAGATTGCAGCTGTGTTTGCTAGTACGTGAAGGAAAGGCAGGTTTTCGATGCAATCGGTTGCGCCCTCCTTCAAGGCGGTCATTAAGGCTATGTATCACTGTCTCACCAGTGGCCTCTCTTGCACTGCTAGAGAGTGTGACGTAGAGCAGATGCCACTAGCTTAAACTGTTCGAGGAAGGTTGCCCTGAATGATATCAGTTAGGTGATAGGAGGGAGTTTTAATTCGATGTTCAGTAGGTACTACCCGTGGGACCCTGCCCGCTTCTGAAGCCCGTGGAAGGATCTGTTTGGCCGACCCAACAACAGCTTATTTAGCACACTAAGATGGCCTCACAGCCTATAGCCCGGCTGGATTCGGAGTGTGTTAATTTCTTTGCTCACCAAGCGTTTAAAGAAGTTTGCTGCCAGGGTGGGCTCCCACTCCCTCTACCTGGTACTCTCCATATAGTCATATCATCTGGTACAGTACGAAGAAGAAATACCATTTCTGGTAGTAAAATTTCTTTCTTTGAGTACTTACCAGATGACATGACAGCTAGCTCCCTCCCGCCTCCCTGCAGTGGGTTCAGGCAAAAAACTGGAGTAGAGAGGCTCACTAGAGTGACAGGTGGGACGGGAGGGGGGCTGAGGTGAATTCGGGTCCTATCACGTTGCATGGGTTTGGACAGCTGGATTTGAGGTAGCTAGAGGGTGATCTCCAAATAGTTATGTCATCTGGGAAGTACTCGAAGAAAGAAATTTTACTACCAAAAATGGTATTTTTTTAACTTGCGTTCCTTCTAGTGATTTTTATTATTTTTCTAATGATTCTATTATTTTTAAGCATTTAAGTTATTAATTAGTAAATAATACTAATGCCACAAGACTAATGTTATGCTGAGGGTTTTTCAATTTTTTTCAACTTTTACTGGAAGGTGAGAACTTAAAAATGTGTTCTTAATTAGGACATACCCTTGCTTGGGTCAGATGGAAAGAAACAGGTGCATTTGTTGCAGCCACAGTAATATTAGGTATGAGATGCACTTTGTATGGAGCCCACAAGGGACAAGAGATGTTAAGTGGAATGAACTCAGGAGTCTTCTCTATGCCATCAACACACTTGTCAGATCCAACTTTCCTATAACTGTAAATAACATTCAATTCTTAGTCCAGTTGATCATTAAAGAAAAGATCATAAAAAATGTTGCTGCACATGAAACCCATGCAAACATCAAATATATGCATGCATAACTGCACTTATAAAGCATAAGATTACATACACATTTTAATTCTACAACATACACAATGGGACTTCCATTATGGTAATGGGGCAACTATCATCAACTCACTTACACTCTGTCTCGATGTGGCAGATCAGAATGGACTTCTGATATGTAGGTCTGCTGTAAAATTTCATGGTTGTCTGAATGAATAAGAAGCCAAGACCAAATGGCTATGTTTATATTAGAATGGGGAAAGAGCACCATAAACTTCAGAAATCAACTGGAGCAGATGATTCTCTCTAGTCTTAGCTGGCAATTTGCTGTGAAAGGGAAACTCAGAAAAGGAAACAAATGCCAAAGAAAGATGCTCTGGGCTAGTAGTTACCAGTTAACAAGTGCTGTTTTAGACTGGAATGAACATGTCTATCCACGGTGACAAATCTTTCAAACACTGAAATTCACAGTAGGATATGTGGAGCTGATTAGTAAAATTTTGGTTAGGAAAGTGCAAACATACGGATGGTTAAATATTTCATCATTTATCAACAAACTGTGCGATTAAATTTTAAAAATTATTTTGTTAATTTCCAATTCTTCATCAGAACTAATGTTTCAGGTTATATGTTTTCTAGATGTTCGGAATCAAATTCATGCTGTTCAATGACACATCTCTAGGTATCCTGTACTAATCTAAAAGTTTTCTTTTTCCGAGTGTTATCCAAGTCACCATTGGCTGTTTAGTTTTAGTTTAGTTTATTCCTTCTCGAGGAGCTTAGGGCTGCAACCATCAGCTGTGGTGAACGCTTATTTTGGTCTAATTTAAAGTATAATCTTTATCGACATGTTCACTCCAGCCTAAAACAGCAAGACCCATTTGCGTATCATAGTGCCTCGTGTTTTAATGTGGACACGCTTATGAAGATACATCAGGCATACATTATTAAAACTTTCAAAATAAAATATGTCCCTGGACAGCACACAGTCCTCTGGATTTTAATAAAATATATGAGCATGTAGAAAGTCACTATGAAACTTGACAGCATATCAGTCAGTACTTTTAAAGAAGGGATATACTGCGATTGCCTGTATGGTGGTAGTTATACTTGTCATGGATGTTTTGGAAATGTGTAATACATCCATCCAGCAACAGCCTCAGTCTCACAGGGTCACCATTACAATTTTCAATACACCAGTAGACTTGATCACTGCTGTCTTGTCACTGCACTGAGCTCTGAAACCTTGCACCAGTTTTTTTTATCCCAGCTTTTACACTTTTCGCAACATGCCATCTTTCATTAATGTTTCTGACACCTTTATTTTTCAACAACTTATTGTTACATTATGGTTGCAAAAATGTTCTTGGATTATGACACCTGAACCATGCAGACCTTCAAGAATTCTTTTGTGGCCCACTGCCTGGTGCTGGTGGGTGCACACATCATCTTCTTTGGTGACATGCTGAAGATTTATAACTTGAAGGCTCAACAGTTCTACAGTGAAATGATCAGTGTCATATGAATTTGTTGGGTTTTTTTTGTTTTGTCATGCATTCTGCACCTGTCATCATACTAATCTTGTGAATCAGGAGAGACTGTTCTGCGTGTAGTGTAGATGCGACAGACTGGCACTTAAAGAAGTCAATGAACACAGAAAACCATGGCTTACTCAAAAATTGACTGGATGCAAGTTCCATATTGGCAAATGTAGACAAGAGGGGATGATGAGTGCCACTCAATATCATGTCCGTCAGTACAGTCAAAGGTGATAATTAGCATATTCCCATCCATTTCTGACATCATCACTTTCAGCAAAGATGTGCACAATACTGAATGTGCATGGATGTAATCAACAATGTCCTTCACCTTGGGTTGCTCATCAACAAACAAACATGGATGATGTTTTTCCTTGGACTGGTACATTATGAGGGGAAGCGGATGGCCGAGTGGTTAGAGTACTGGCATCCGAACCGATAGCGCTCTGGTTCAATTCCCGATAAGCACAGCATACTTCCCCCAGTCGACCCAGCTGACGGGAATGGGTACCTGACTCCATAGAGGGTTGGGGTAGGTAAGGCAGTGAGGGAGAGGAGATTGGCACCACCCTCATGTAAAAGCTGGCCCTGAGAAAAGTGGGGTCTCTAACACCTCACTCCCCAACGACCTGAAAAGGTTATGGGATGACCTTTACCCTTTTTTTACATTATGAGTTCCACTATCTAAACCGCAGGGAAAAAGATTTTCACTGCTCAAGAAATAATCCAGAAGAAAATACCTGGATTTATATCCTAATTTTTTTCTTTTGTTGATGTTAAAACTTATCATCAAATGCCTTTCTTGCTTCTTTATCTTTAAAAGACAAGCATATGTCTTTCGTTACCAACTTATAATATTCATAAGTTTTACAGTGTCGTCAGACATAAAAATGGACAGGCTGCTTGTCCCCCAAATCCAGATATACGAAAAAAGGTACAGATGCAATATGGGAAAATGTTAGACTTTGGAGGGACAGTACATACCGGGAGCAAAAAGTTGTTTTAGCAGATGGCAGAGGTAATTCTAGGATTTCAAAAAGAGGGGCCCTTGGGCCCTCTCAATGGAAAAAAAGGGGCCCTTCAAATAAAACAAGGGGTCCCTCGAAAGAAACACATTTTCCCTGCTTTTTCCGATAATTTGGTATACAATAAAATACTTTATTAATCACAAGAAATTGAAGATTAATCATATAGATATCTTTTTCTTCTATATCGATAAATTATCTTTCATCATCATTAGTTTTTGTGTCCATTTCATTGGGCTATGAGCTAATGTTTAGACACTTTTCATATGTCTCATTAGTGCAGGGGTTTAATTTTTTCTCCTCAAGGCAACTTCTACGAGAAGACTTTATTAGGTTTTGATGGCGAAGCCCCCTCTCACAGCCTGCATTGTGGGATAGCATAAGGAGGCACAGCTTTCCAAGAAGCAGCAAATTGGGAAATGAATCCCTGTAAAAATCAAATAACAGTTTAAACAGCTTGTGGAATCTCTCCGATATGCATTCTGCGTTACAGTTTCTTTGACCACAATCCATTCCTCTAAACATGCTGCTTTGTCAAGCAAGATTTTACTGAATTTGCTGCCCACGTGCTGGTTTTCCAAAGAAACCTGTTAAGATATTTAATTCTTTGTAATTCTTTGTCTCCATAGGGTGTTCTGTCTTCTGTAGACAGGAAAAAGATGGGGCGCATAGAAAGAACTCAAAAATCCAGAGGCAACATCGCCTGCATCTTTTGGGAACCTGTCATTAATGTTCTTGCACAAAGCAACCCTGACTGGTTCTATGTCCTGTGATGTTGTATCAAGTTCGCAACACGTTATTTCTAAGTGTTATATAATACCGCCGGCATAAGTTCCGAAAAGGTCATGAGGACAGAAATAAATTAGAATTGAAAATAGTTTGAAAATTGAAATCTTTCTGAAGAATTTCAGCCTCCAAAGAGTGCCTGTGGTCGGAAGTCTGAATAATGTCTGCAGCGTCCTCGTTCGGTACTTAACACACCCGGGGTTGCAACGTGTTATTCTGATTGTTTTATGCACACTTTACATCTCATGCCTTCCTCCTCGTTCATTAGCCAAGGCCATTTCTTCAGCCATTCACACTGAAACTTTCTCTGGATGCGTGGTTTTTTTACGTGAAGTCTCTGTCTATTTCGTTGTCTACATTTTTAGTTCCAACAATGCGTGCGGCACACTCTGACGACGAGTTTCTGTTTCTTTCTGTCCTTGTCGACTTCTAATTTACGGGGCATCTTCTGCTGTTCTGTTTTCGCGAACGAAAAGTCAGAGTTGACAGTCGCGTTCATTTCGCTTTCAACTCGCTTGCTTCCGATACCCTTTGATCTCTCCCGCCCCAAATGTTTTCGCTGTGGGCGCGTCAAAAGGTTGCAGATGGATAACAACTCGTCAGTTTGAAAACTGCCCAGTCATTAGTATCGATTCTAGTGGGTCGGTTTCAAACCAGCAAGCAGAATGACAACAATTATTTTTGAAGTGCCGCATTGCGTGTTCAAAAGTGCGCCAGCCATGGGATTTTGGGGGGCGTATGGTCGCGCTGACTTTCAGACTATGCGCCCCTCAGCGAAATTTTTGCGGGAATCCCGCAAGGCCGCAGCCTAGAATTACCTCTGAGATGGTGAATGGACACTGAGTCACAGGCATGAACTTATGTTCCTTTGCGTTATTGGAAAAGTAACAACATTATACAAAAACCCAGATGGAATACTGTATGTTGGTCACCAGTGGAAATGAGCTGAAAATGTTGAATATTATTATCCCCACTTTAAAAACAGGGAACGAAGGATAAAGGGAAAACGAGAGAAAATAAAGCTTCAAAATTCAGTTGCCTTTTTGTTTCATTCTTCTCTTTTTCTTTATCATTCTCCCTCTCTCTCTCGATATTTGTTGTTATTATGATGGAAAACACAGGCAGTCCTAACCCTGACAGTATGACTTCTCAGCTTTCTCTTCACCCCATTTTGCTCTCATCTCCTACTACAAGTATTGGTTGAGCAAAGTCAGCATCACTTGTAACCTGCGTAACTGTCAGGAAGATGAAAGCATTTAGCGAAGACTGACTGCATATACTAGACAGCACCACATGTGCTCCTACCTTCCCTCACCCTGGTTGAACCCATTCTTTCTATTTGGACAGTAAAATTTGGTCTTTAAAGATAGATAGAAAAGAAAGTCTTGCATCACTATAGTAGATAATGGAAGTGCAAACATGAGTGAAAGAGCTGGATCTACCACTTTTCATATCATCATCAAGCATTTTCAAACATGATACAGCCAAGTAACCACCACATTTATGCCAAGTTCTGCATGGGCGAGAGAGAAAAATTTTTGGATTCTGTAGCTTAGATCAATTAATTTATCACTTTTCTCTTCTCTTTGCATCAAAGCCATACAAGCTTTGTACAGTTCTGTCATATCTTTCATCATCATTGTCGACTGGGACAAATTTATTTTTGCCACTCTCCCAGTGGTTATTACTGGTGTCTAAAGTGCAGTAAGCCTGTGTGTTAGTTAGAAAACGGAACTATATAAATCCTGCGTTGGAAATTCTCAAAGACCTGCCTCACACTGCAACCTTATTGTGACTGGTATGTTCAATAAAATTTGAATGAGCAACATTTACATCTCTACTTCATCCCTCTTTTCCCCACCTCTCTCTCACACACACAGACACATATGAACCATGGAGGTGCATAAAATCCTAACCCATACAGCTAAAAAGATGCTTGACAGACAAGGAAAGAGTGGAACTCTTACCCCTGGGTCTTGTTCACAGAAGCCCCCAAAGCACAATCCATCGCAAGATAACTGTCATCAAACCAGTTCTCCTTAATACACTTATTGAGAAGGTTCTTGTATCCAAAGTCACTGTTGTGCAAAGATTCACAAAGGTTATGAGAGTCAAGTACCAAACAAAACAAAGAATAAGCTTTGCTTAGCAGAAGACCATAAAGCAGTCTACCATTATTAGAAAAATTTAAGTATAGATTATTTATAATAAATCACTGTACTCAGGTGACTGTGAAAGGAAGCTCTGTGAAAGATATTTTGCATACCACTGGTGCTTATGCATACATTTAAATCAAGATTGGTCATTCACTTGGAATAAAAACTGTTGAAATTAACATCAATGACATAAAAACAAACAAATCCTGAAGAAAAAATATAAAAAGGGGAAGGAAGGAACAAACAAGCATGATGAAGCCAGCACTAACCATTCAAAATCTTCAAGTGTACATTGGCAACTCTTTCTTTGTACAGGACGTTTGTAATTTTCACCATTGAAGCAAACAGCATCATCTTTTCTACGCTGATACTGCATCTCAAGACCTAACACGCACTGTTCACCTGTATTCTGAAGATTAAAACAATTTCAAGTGGAGGAAAAAAATTCCTGATAAACATCACACACTGCAATATGTGGTTTTGGGTATAAATACAACAACTGTTAACAAAGTGGTCAAAACGGTGACATTGTGAATGCATATGTATCACACATACTTTTTATTACAAGAAGAAACTTCAGCATGCTTTAATTGGCTAAACCTCCATTACAAACAGATTTATGTCCTGACATACATACAAGCTGCTTCTCAGAAAAGAGCACACAGTTCGCTGACAGCTTCAGGTTTATTAGTCATTTTCCTAAGCACACAATACTGGGCCAGGGCTGGGGATTTTTGTATTAATAATACAAAGATTTATATAGTGCATTTCCAAACACAGAGGCGAGCTCAATGCGCTTTACAAGATGTAAAGGGCAGTAGATAATGATGCTGTATTTATGGCATTATCTTTGCCTAAGCTTGGGCATCTTGTTCCAACATTCCCTGTTTGCTAGGGATGAAAATATAAAAACTAGTGCATTCAGAAAAGTACTGAACACATGAGTTTTCTGCAACAAAAGACTCAAGTGTAATACTCACATTGTCATGATCACTAGGTGTCCATTGGGTGTAGTCAGAAGCTTTACACTTTCGAGAGAACACGGCAGAAAAATTAAGCTGCACCATAATCCATGGAGAAGACCTAGGACGATGTCCATAAATACTGAAAAACAAAGTTGGGCAAAACAATATCAATAAACACATGTAAATTTTTACAAGAGTAAAATATGAACACATGAAGCCTAGCTCGAGACTATAGTAGTCACGTGACAATAAAATTTCAATCAATCCTCTTCGTGCTATTTGCACATAAGGCCTCAACCAGAGCCCGCCACTGATGTCGATTGGCTGAAACCCGCTCCAGGTGACCCCATGTCCAGCCCCTTCCTTTCATCTCCCTTTCCCCTGTTCTTCTCCAGGTTTCCTTTGGGCGGCCTCGTTTTCTTCTGGAGAGGTCTGCTGTCTGCTGGCAGAGCACATGTCCAATCCATCGTCAACGCCTTCGTTGAACCTGCGTGGTGATGGACTCGGTTTCAGTTCTTTGGTGGAGTTCTTCATTGGTGATGGTGTTTGGCCAAAAGATGTTAAGTATGCGCCTGAGTCATCTGTTTTGGAAGACGTCAAGCCTGTTACCAATGTTTTGGGTCATCTTCCATGATTCTGATCCATAAAGGAGGGTGCTGATGACATTTGACTTGAAGATTCTCAGCTTGGTCTTCTGACTGATGGTTTTTTTTTGCCTTCCATGTGCTCCTGAGTGAGGCGAAGGCCTGGTTGGCTTTCGCCAGTCGGGCTCGAATCTCCACCTCCGCATCCCCGGTGTTTGACATCTTGGACCCAAGATAGGTAAGACTGTCAACTTCCTCAATCTCTTCTCCATTTAGTTTGATTTCTTGGACTCTGGCGTTCACTCTCATACTTTTTGTTTTCTTTGCGCTGACCTTTAAGCCAAGGTTTCCAGCTGTTTCTGAGAAGGCATTTGTTTTCTCCTGCATGTCTTGGTGGCGGTGTGACAACAGGGCAATGTCATCGGCAAAGTCCAAGTCTTCCAGCATTGTTGTTGCTGTCATAGTCATGGTCCAGACAATAAAATTTAGCACAATAAAACTGTCAGAATCAGGCACTAAATTATCACTACCATCAGCATTAAACCTAAAGAATGAAGAAGAAAGTGTGCAGGAAGTTTTTTAAGCTAAGTTATAAAAACATCAAAATCCAAGTAAAATGTATAGAGTTGACTAAACAGTTGATGTACTTCATTTTTTAAAGAAAAGCAATAAAGACTTTAAACCCGCAGTTCTCAACCCATGGGGCGCAGCCCCAAAGGGGGGTGCGCGTACGTACCGTTTTTTGTCTGGAGGGGTGAGGCGTCACAAGTATAAGGTTGAGAAACCCTGCTTTAAACAATAAAGCATTTTTTTCCAATGAAATAACAAAACACCTCTCCTCCAGAACAAAAAACAAAGACTATGTCCAGAAAGGAACTTGCCATACCTAACCAATAAAGTGTTGATATTAGGTTCATTTATTACTCCATCCACCATCAGTTTGTCTTTGCTGAATGTTTCATTCAGCCATGTCTTTCCATAATCATAAGAGTAGCTGTTGACAGTGAGACAAACAAATGATTAAAAACATTGCTGAAAAATGGGTAATGAGGGGTAGAACAAAATGAGTCACAAGTGAATAAAAAACTGTTAGGATTTTGGATTCTTCACCGTCATAGCACCAACAAGTATAAAATCATGTGTCAAACTATAACAACTTTCTTAAATACTTGTGTACCAGTAACAAACGATGACCTGACTGCTATTTCAAAACTAGACATATACTAAAAAAAAGAAAAACAGAGATATGTGTGTGTGTGTGTGCATGTGTAGAACAGGTAAAAGTTGTATACAGAGACATAAAAGTGTGCTTACTGAACGTTATTGGTTACATCATAATCCCTGTCTATAATTGCTGTCAAAATTCCACCTTGATCTAAAATATTGAATCGGAAAATTCCTTTGAATGGTGCCTGCCAAGAATAAACAATCAGTTAATAACCGTCTCAGGCAAAACAAAAATGTTTCGTTTCAAATTTTGGAAATAAATGGTAGCAGTTTATAAAGAAATAGACATCATTTTTCCCATGCACATAAGAACCAAAAATCAGTTCATATATGCTTGCAAGTGTACTTAATTTAAATGCATGTGCATACATGTGCATGCATGCAGCTATCCTCACAAGACTTCAAAACAAAAACTAGTGTACATTTTTTTAACTGTTCCTAAATTTCAAATGTTTTTTGATGGCTAATAATATTTATATTATTCCTTCATTAAAGGAGGAAATTAAAAGCTTACTTACCATGGTCCAGTGCCATCCTCCATCCTTGCTGGTAAATACTGACAATGTTTTGAGATCAATATCATAATGTTGACTAAACTGACCATGGCCAATAACTAGTCCTGGGGCTTCTTCGTGAGAAAGAATCCAGTCTTGATTGTAGTTCCCCATATCTAGTCGCAGAACTAGTGAGCAGTCATCTTTCTAAACATAAATAAAACAGAAAGAAAGTTCGGCACCATAGCATAGGTAGGTTTTTATGGGGAAAAAATATAAAAATCTTATGCTAGTAATAAAGAAAGTATAAAATTTAGACAAATAAAAATATTACTGAACATAAGCCATATTGATTTTATAAAAACAACTTGCTATCCTAAATAAACATATGGGTTTTCAGCAGTGTTTTATAAACAAATGCTGAAGAAAGAATATATTTGTAAATATGAACAAAAATGCAAAAATATTTCATAACAGATCAGTGAATAAAAGACACAATGAAAAACTTGTATATTTCTATCCGGGCAAAAGTGCTTTCCAACAAGTACTCTCTTTCTCCCCATCTCTCTCTTGCCTAATCCTTGATATATTACAGTATGACAACCTAACAGTATCTGTATACCTTTGGACATGAACCATTTTCTGGGGTTTTTAGAACACTCCAGCTGCCTCCTTTGTCTGCACTGATGAAAGTCCTGACTTTCTTGCCTTCACTTAAAGATGTGTTTAGCTGCTGATTAGCCAGATATGTGGCAGGCAGACCTTCCACCTTAGAGAAACGGAAAATCTTTTCAGACTATAGTACTCTACTGACTAAGTATTAAACTCTATTTATATTTGGCCAACCTAAAAAATAAGTGCTTATCTTGTAATGAACAAATTTTTTAAATTTTATAATTTGTAGTAAATAATAGCTTTTGACAGTCTTAATTAAACAATGCTCCCCCAAAAACCCATACAAGAAAATGCAAAAAAGCTTCTTTTTTTTAAATAATAATAATAATAATAGTGAAGATTTTTATAGCGCATATTCACACTCATAGAGAGCATGCTCTTAGCGCTTAAAACGAGGAAGAGACGTGGACTAAGTAGACACATGTTAAATATGTTAAGTTATGCATTTCAGTCTTACCTGATGGAGATCAACTTCAAACCAATCAGCTGTGGCACGATGATGGATGTTAGGCAAACTAAGGCTGTAGAAACGGCCTGTGGGATCTGACAGATAAAGACTGGCACTACCCACACCACTATGGCTAACAGCCAAGAACACTTGGCCCTCTAAGGCATCAACCACAATAAAGTCCTGGTGAAGAAAGTGCTTGTCATAGGGTTTTCTTCTTTTCACTACAATCTGAACTATTTTCTCTTTTCACTTTCAAAACTGAGTAGTATAAAAATAACTTAGTAAATGAGACTGCATGTCCTACTTAAACTGACAAAACCACCAACATTTAGTTATATAAGATCATGAAAACATCAAACAATGGCTATTGGTAGACTCATATATTCATTTCATGTATGAAGTAGCATGACACTATGCAATGATCTCTCTTCTATCAAATAAGAAAAAGATGTTGTGTAACCATATATTTATTATTGTAATTTGAAGTATCAAAAAAATCTAGGTAAATAACCTTTATCAAACAAAGATGTTATTTACTGTAATATAATCTTTAGATAAATAAGAGGATTACAGTTACCCTAGTCTTTATTTCCTCCGGAAACAAAGCATGCTTGAAAATGTTTCTGTTGTAAGATACCATCATCTGATTGTCTGAGCCATCTGCATGTGATTTCTGCAATCCAAAGCAAAATTCATCATTAGCTGAATACAACATATGTAATACAGATGCAAATCCAGAAGTAATAATTTGAAAGCAAAAGCCTTTACACAAAAATCTCACTTAAAATCTACACATCTTCAAAAATGGCTTTCTCCAACACCTTACACCTAAACATTTTATCAGCAATTACAGAAATAGTCTTGATTACAGGTTTCCATCAGTTGTTTTGCTGACTCATCATCCAGATTCTGCTGACAAATCTCAAAGCATTTTTTTCAAGCTTTTAAAGATGCTTTCTGTGCAAGAAAATGTTTAGACACTGCTGTTTTATTGGATATGCTTTAACATCATTTTAAAGAATTTGGCAATTATTTGAGAATTTCAAAGGCATTGGGATCCCTTCACTAGGAAAAAGGGTGCCCCTCCAAAAGAAGAGGAGCTCAATGAAATGAAAGCATTACTGACAATTTCACTCTTCTTTCTACACATTTGTACAACAGAACAGAGTACACAATTCTTTAATCTCATTAAAACTGAAATGATAAAATAAGTCAAATATGCCAATATCTTTCTTCCTAATTATTGATATGTTACATCCTGAAATAAGCTCTTTAGCTGCATCTCTGGTTTACTGGCTTGGTTTTTTCCTTGGATTCCCCTTCTGTTGCTATATCAAATGATAATTGTATCTCTTATGATCATATCATCTGGTATAGTAAAAAAAGAAAAAATATTATTCAGGCACCAGTAAAACAGTAACTCGTACATGCATTCACCTGATTTAACTGCTATTACATACTTAACTCAGTGTGTATTTATGTATGTATATGTTCGGTCAAACTTAAAATATAAAAGTGTAAGGGGCACTCTCTAAAGCTATGAAAAATCTGATCATCAGTGCCCCTCACACTTTCATATTTTAAGTTGTATGTATTCAAGAAAATCCAGAGACCTAAGGAAAACAATTATTTTTACCATTTTTAGTGCATTTCAAATAAAAGTGTGTTTTTAAAAATCTGAGTTTTACTTCTTTTATTTCCTGTTTCTTTGCACTATAAACATATTAATGAGTAGATAAAGTAGCTAGTTAGGCAACCAGAACTGTATGTTCTTAATAAACACTGCCAAATTACAGTCTGTAAGCAAAAAGCAGTTCTGATTCAGTAACCTTCTACATTTACTGTCATTACCTACAAGTTAAATGATTTAAATACAAGGCTTGTATACCACAATCATTCTCATTTAAACATAAACTGTTTACAATTTAACATAATCAACATCACCTGTACAAAGATGTATTCTTTAATCACAAGAAGGGATCTTGAAACAAAAGGCCCCAGACTGCTGCTAATTGTATCATTAGCATCTTGGCAACTTGGAATAATACAGTTTTTGTAGAATGCATGCTGCGAGGCTGAAAAAACACAGCATCTTTAGTTAAACTTCTGGGAGATTTTGAATTATAGTTCACTGAATTTAATATGCTTTTACCGACCGCCACCAAAATTATTTCATTCCATATGAAGATCAGTGTGTTCGTTAACATTTCAAATTAAGTAATACAAAACCTGAATGTTTTTATAAAGCTGGAAAACTATGCTGAATCAGAATATTTAAATCATTATTATATATGACAAATAACATGATGAGTACACAAAAAATGTATACCTTGTTGCTGAATTTCCATGTGTACAGTTGCCTCATTTTCAAAATCAGGATCTCCCCTGTTAAAACAATGAGTATGGCCAAAATAAAAACTACAAGAAACTGACAATAAAAATATATAGTTTATACTATGGAAATTTGCAGGTCTTGACCATAACCATAATAAAATGAGCTAAACATCGAATTGGTGATAAAAAAAAATTCTTTCAGTCTAGCAACAAGAATAATCAGAAATTAACAAAATTCTATACTCTGAAAAAACATTTACCTGTATCTCTGAATGAGTATTTGAGAATGAAGCGAAGTATTGCTCAAATAATTGCTTAAGTTCTAAAAACTGGCATTTGCATGTCATGCTCGTTATTAATTTTTATGACAGAATATCAAGCAAAGAATTTCATTAATGTGATTTTTTTTTCTTTCATGGAGATGTAGTGCAACAAGATATTTCAGAGAAAGGAATAAGAATCTCAGCATTCAGTGTCCTGGGGATAGTTGCCCATTTCTAAAACTTAATATTGTTCTAAAGAAGCAAATAATAATAATAAATTAAGATTTTTATAGCGCATATTCACACTCATAGAGAGCATGCTCTTAGCGCTTAAAATGGGGAAGTGACATGGACTAAATGGACAGAACACGAGGGATGGAAGAATAAACGACAGAACTGACGACAAACAGAAAACACAAAAAGGCACCAAGTAACAGGAACAGTGAATATAGTGATTCTGCAGAGAAAGATGGGTAGAAAAATAGCAAGAGCGGAAGTGGAGAGGGTTAGAAGGACTAGCATTGTGTGGACTGTTATGAGTAATGCTCAAGGAAGAGGTGCGTTTTCAGTGCAGATTTGAAGGATTCAGTTGTAGGAAGGTGGCGGATATGGAAAGGGAGAGAGTTCCATTGTTTTGCTGCACAGTAGCCGAAAATCCTGTGACCATATGTTGTTCTTCTGGTGACAGGAACAGTTAAGATACGGTCATCAAACGAAGAACGTAACTGTCTGGCCGGAACGTAAGGGATGAGTAGTTCAGAGAAATAGTCAGGGCAGGAGCCTGCAAAGAAATTAAAACACAGCACAGACAGTTTATTACTGAATACGAGAACAGATGGGTAGCCCGTGTAGAAAACAAAGGAGAGGGGTGGCATGGTCCTGTTTTGTTGCTCTAAGCACCAGACATGCAGCGAAGTTCTGTACTTTCTGGAGTCTCTGAATGAGGTATGAGGGGCAGCCTGCCAGCAAGGAGTTGCAGTAGTCAAGTCCGGAAAGAACAAACGCACAGACAAGAGTGTTGGAAGCACGCGTAGAGAAAAAGTGACGGATGGCACTGATTATACGGAGCTCATAATAGGCAGACTGACAGACAGCTGTAACATGTTTATCAAGAGTCATGTCAGCAGTGACAATAAATCCCAGATTCCTAACGGATGACATAAAGGTTATGTTGGTTTTGCCCACCTTGATGTGATTGGGCAGACTGACGAGCGAAGGTTGATGTCTTCTTCTATTGCACAAGCGGGCTTTTCGTTTAGTTTAAGCTTGTTTTTACCATCCAGCCCTTGACATCGCTAATACAAGCTTCTAGAGTGCTAATAGCAGAGTGAGACTCAGCCAGTGGAGTGGAACAGTAAAGCAGTGTGTCGTCAGCATAGGATTCATGAGAAACCTGGTGAGACTGGATTCATGATAAAAGTGGTTTAGTGTAGAGGATGAACAGAACTGGGCCAACTACTGAGCCTTGGGGAACACCACAGAGAAGTAGAGCAGGGCGAGATGTCTGACCATCAACGAACACAGTCTGGGTCCTATCAGTGAGATAGGAGTTCCAGAAATTCCATAGAGGTTGTGGAGTCTATGAAGGAGCAGAGCCTGGTCTATAGTGTCGAATGTAGCAGACAGGTCCAGTAGAGTTAAGACAGAAACATCACCACTGTCAAAGGCAGATAATATGTCTGTCATTACTTAACCCTCTTGGCACGATACGCCACGAATGTGGCTTTACTGGCAGAGTGCCATGTCGTGGCTCTGCTCCATGAGTGTGATTCTCTCTTAGCATGATGGACCATGATTGTGGCCCTACCGGCAGAGCGTGATGAGTCACGATCGTGGCTCGTGCTCCACGAGCGTGGCTCTGCAGTTTCACCATCGTCTTCAAAATCATAAATTTTAAGCCCATGTTTTTGAACATAGAAATATTTTTAGATGCGCAAAGAGGGTTAATAAAAGCCGTCTCAGTGCTGTGAAAGGGTCTATATGCTGACTGAGCTTGTGGGTGAAGATGGTGCTCTTGTAAGTAGGCCCAGAGCTGTATCAAAACTATTTTCTCTATGATCTTAGAGAGAAAAGACAAGTTGGAAACTGGGCGGTAGTTGTTCAGCAAAAATTGTTCTTATGTCAGTTAGATGCACTGAATCTCACTTCTTGAGATGACCTGCTGCCTTTCTCCATACTGCAGCATGCACATCTTGAGAGAATGATTCTGAAGCTGAACTAGCGGAAGGTCATCTGCAGTGTTTAGAAGTCCCCGAAGATATAGATACTCCTGAGCCAACTTGGAAGGGGTGTGGGCAAAAAAATGAGGCTTCCATCTGTCACGGATCGACCCGTGACAGTAAAGAATGTCAGAAATGGAGCTAGCTCCCTTGTTTGTTTTGTGCAGCAGGGTTAGTGGCCCTTGGGGGTACGTTTGGTTTTTGGTAGAGAAAGCGTGACGTAAAAGGAGGTATGACGTGGGGTGTCATCTGGAAGAGGGGAGAAGCTTCTAGAGAGAGAGAAAAAGATGGTTTGGGTGGAATGTACCGGTGTGTGTGAGTTTTGGAGAAAAGAAAAGGAGGTCGGCGTTTGGAGTATTGCTTTATAGGCCTAGTGTTTCGCCAGTTGCTATGTGCCTACTGGTGGATTCAGATTATTGGAGTATTGCTGTGTGTTTGAAAAGATTCGCCAGTTGCTGTGTGTCTGCTGGTGGATTCTGTATTGGGAGTAATTGCTGTGCTTTGGAGATTCGCAGTGGTGTGTATTTCTGTATAGTTTCAAGGAGTATTACAAGCAAGTGTACATCTGTGGGTGCGTGTGTTGTGACCGGACGTTGACAGTGTGATTTGGTCATTTATGTTTTGAGAAGCTGTTGATGAACATTGGAAGAAAATTAAACTAATATAGAGAAGAGACGGTTAGCGATGATTGATTGGAAGGTTGAAAAACATCTACGTTATTGAAAGGATATTCCTGCTCGCTTGTTCACATATATTGACTGGAGATATTTAAAATATTAGAAGGGTTTATGTAGTCATTAATTAGCTGCGAGATATGTTGATGTAGCATTTATTTGAAATTCGTTGAGGGTGGGAAAATATTTTGAATTTTTGAATTATAGAGATATAGGAACCCACGTACAGGTCTTAGTACTTTGTTGTGTGAAAGAACACGTGAGGAATGCTGTGAGGTCAGTGTGTGTTGTATGTGACCCGTCCACACGTCCAGTGCGTTCTTGACACCATCCAAATTGTCAATCCCAGAGAGGAAGCGCATCCCCGGATGAAAAAAATCCTAAGATGACTGGAGATATAGATGGGACTTGTGAGCATTGATCAACTAGTGCAAATCTGTCAGGATGCAGAGACAAGTACCTCTGATGGGATAGAGTCCTGGAGCTGTGTGTGCATCAAGAGGTCATATTCATTCATCTCTTGATCGGTACTGGCTGCTGTGGGGAGCACATGGATAAAAGTGACAGCTGACAAGAGGCCATCCAAGTAGACTGGCTGGTTGGTTGTTTTTAATGCGGTGCCAGCTACTAAGGCTATATCATGGCGAGATACAAGTAGACTGAGATGTGGCATTTATGACTAGCTAAATTGCACACATCATGGAGTTCACCACTCGAGTAAAAGCCCAGCTAGCAACAGACAGCCTAAAGGGAAGAGCAATAAACTGAAATGCCCTTCCTACATGCGAAAACTTGAAGTAGGGCTGCAACACTCACTTGACAGGAATGTGAAATACACATCTGCAAGATCTATGCTGACAACAAAATCTCCAGAGTGGACAGCACATAAAACACAGACCTGGCTGTCTCCAGGCAAAACCTGGGTGATGAAAGATATACACTTAAGGTGATGAGATCCAGTACTGGGCACCATTTTAGACAGGTAAATGTTGCAGCATGTGGCTCAAAAGCAGATAGAAAACTGTGTGGCACATGCCACTTAACTATAAAAAAAATCTGTTGTATTGGTTTTATAGCTGTCTGAGGGGAGTTGCTCCCCTGACCAGTGGAGTAACAGGCACCCCAGTGTGCTAGTTCAGCCAGGAAGTCAACTTTCAAAGGCTAAAGTGAAAAACTGTGCTAAAAAATGTAACTGTAAATGTACAATATGTCTTATCCATTTTATAGAAGCTTTGAATATTTTGATGATTAAACTTTATAGACATATATTCAAAATTCAAGACATATTTTGGCATATAAAAGATGACACTGACCAAAAGAAACGAGGATTAACATCACTTTGCAGCCCAGTCCAGTTATAGCCAAAATTTGTTGAGACCCATAGCTAGCAGACAAAATGTACAACCATAATCGTGGATTACTGCAACAGAACACTTAAAAGATACTTTGAAAAAAAAAGTATAATGAAGTTAATTTGTATAGCGCTTTTTCCCATTAAAGGGAGGCTAAAAGCACTTTACTAAAAAGAAAAACAACCATAGGCAAATGTCAAAGCCTGAAAGAACAGTTCACCTAACCTCTTATAACCAAAAAGGCTCCACCAGTCCTCTAAGGCAGACAGTAACTAGTGGTTGCCACCTACAAGCGTAACAGCAGCCACTCTATGCTAGGTTTTACTTTGCTAAGCCATTTTTGCCTTACAGTGTCAACTCCTCTTCTGCTACATAGTTGTGAGATTTTAAAAAATGACCTAAATGATTTTTAACAGCAAAGAACAACTAGGTGACCCATCGGAAAAGTAAATGTAAAAATTCTGATAATGACTGAAGAGGGATAAATATGTGATGCATACAGATGTTTCAGTTACTTTATGGAGAGGAATGGCAATGTGGTAATGTGGCATAATGATTTTACGAGAACGATTCTATGATTTTGACTTTCAATACAAAATTGTTACCAACTTTTCTTTCATTGTAATCATAAAGAAGAAGCCAGTCTGAATTATTGGGATGCATGACAATATGATCCGAAGAAGCAGGCAATGCAGCGGTTTCATGATGCATCAGTTCATCTTTGGAAATGTAGATGATCTTGTTTTCTTTATCCACAAACAGCATCTAGAAGAACATGGTTGTTTGGCAACATAACAAAATAAAAACCCAGAAAACTTTTTCAAGAATTATGTATTTGTATTTGTGCACATAACGCACCTGTTTCCTTTGTACATATTTATGCTTGTATTTAATGTAATAATTCTTTATGTTAGGAGAAAGAATTCTTTTAAAATGACAAAAACGTAATAAATACATAAAATTGTTAAACTTAATATATACCGAACAATGTTGTGAGACAAGCTATTTTCAAAACACAAATGTTAAATAAGTTTTAAGTGTTGAAATAGTCATAATGAAGGAAATACTGATAGTAATGTAAGGGCTGGGTTACAAACCTTTGTAAAGTCAGTTTTTGATACATAAAAGTATGACACCTTGGCGTTCTGGGTAAAGTTATATTCCGCAAAACTCTTTCCATAGTCAACAGACCTAAACAAATTAAATGTGATATGTCATGAGTGAATTATAAAATGCCTTCATTTTAACATGTAAATGTATCTAAATGTAAAGATATTTTTTTTGTAACTGTATTTCTGCACATGCTAAAGTAACTATCTTTCAAACATCACATATTATCTCACTGTACATCTGAAAAAGAACTGGGACTTTATTTTTCTTCTTTATTTTTAAGCTTTTTAAAACTCTTCCATGCTAGATTTTTCTCTTTGAGCTCCCTAAAAATCTCGAGATATTAGATTATTGTCTCCTAATTTGATGGTTTACGATCTAGATTAGTGAAGTGTGCTGTAGAAGACATTCCTTTATTGATGGTTACCTTCTTCCGTCTATGCCACCTATCAGGTCATCTGCACAGAGTGCAGTGTAGAAACATTTGGGCTATGACTGGAGAAGGATATCGATGAAGACTAAGAAGATGGCATGTGAGAGGGATGTTTACAAGATCAAGGTGTCCTTTCTTTTCCCTAATAATGCTGCATTCTTTCCCTTTTTATCTCTCTCTCTCACACACACACACTCACTAATCAAAAGGAGCTTTAAAAGTCTAATGTCATACATTAATAAATGAATGTTTCTTGGCATCCCCATAGAAGAATAATATCGCTACCAGTTAATAAAGCTCTTACTTCCATATCTGACTCTCCATCACAGACCCATTGAAGGGGTTGAGCTGTAGTGTAAGAACAAAAACACCCTGGAAAAAAAATGTAAATCTGTGTAAATGTAACTGATTAAAAAATCTGCTTCAGAGACTCATCATATACCCACCTTCAAAACAGGTGTTTGCATACAAATTGCAAATAAGCACTGATGAAGTATGTATATTTAATCTAAAGTCCTAGATAATTTGGAACAAGAGGAGGACTGGTGGATGAGGATGATAAGATCAAAAGACAGCCAAAAGGTATCATATAAAAAGATGATCTGAAACTAAAGAAGGTCCTGGTAGATGAGATGCAAAATGCTGTTGTGTGACCCAAAAAGAATCATGCAAACACCAAAAGAAACAAAACGTTTAGCAACTGATTTTAAATAGTACTAATGACAAAAAAGTGAAAGAATACACAAACTTAATGTTGACATAAGTAACATTTTTATGTGGTAATAGTATGTGACTAAATATATATTAAATTTACAATTCACTCAAGACCCAAATATTGGTGCTGCTGAGTGGAAGATGATGAGAGCACATTCCCATTCAATACAGAAAATATGGCTCCTGCATGCAACAATTACTGTCTTTAAACAAGGAAGCAAATTCTTCTGTTTGAATTGAAAATTAAATTTTGTGAATACATTTATTTTGCAGTTTATTAATTAATGCTAATATTTTCACAGACATCTGACATAAATCACTGTCTTTTCCTTCCTGGACTAGGAATTTAGTTTTTCTCACTTTCTTAAATTAAAAGAAAATCTACCTTCATACTGACAAAAGAAATTAAAAACTCTGCAACATTTTCTTCTGATTCTATTCTTTTTGCATTTTCTCACTCACTTCTCTTTTACGTTGTGGTTTACAAAATCTGATGATCTCTAATATCTTTCTGACAAGCACAGACTCGCTATTAGTTATTGAATTAAAACTTATTCCAAGCACACATATGCAATATATAAAACATGGAAAATGATTACCTTTATGACACCAAACAGACTAAAACCTACCAATCTTAAGTATTTCAATAATAATAATTACTAATATGAAGGATGATAAAAGCAGTAATATTAACAATACAGTTAATCAACAATTTTATCAAGCTGCAGCATTATATCTATCATTGAAACTTAAAGAAAAAAAATGTGTCACCTGATGTCAAAATACAACACTCCATACACTTTGGGGGTTATGTCAAACTCGACTGTTTTTAAGAGATCTCAATCTTGTATTATAAAAAGAGGTCATATACACTTAAGTTCCAAAAGTATCCCAAAAATATCCCAACAAAGTGATGTCATTACACCTAACGAAGACATTTATTTTTTTTCTCCCATTCTTTTTGCCATCTTTGAACACATGTCATTGATGATCTACAATCGTCACTGTTTCTTCTCCCATTCTCTGTAACTGCAGCATTTGCATCTCAAAAGTCATGCAGGATTTGCATTGATCTTTTGTCACGCCTGTATCCCTTGACTCAGTTTTCAAGTCTTAGCAACCCAAACAAAACAACAAAAAAGTTACTTTCTGTGTTTGTAAGTTATCACGGTCTGATTGTTTTGCTACGTGTCGGTTAGCATGGCTTTACTGCGCTGTAATCTCCCCCCTCCCCAACCTCCATCACTGTAATAACTGATGTACCCTAACGACAAAAATGAATGTTCCGTAACTCAACGGCACATCTCTCTGCATTTAAGAGGTCAAATTACCTCGCTTTTGCCTTTCCCTGACCAGTGAACATATGCTTGTGTGCAATTATCTGCCCCATTCAACACGAAGTTGTTGTAATGCATCGTTCCAGAAACAACCGTGGCATTTGTTGTAGGTGACGAGGCCCTTCTGAGACGATTGAGATACACCTGGTCACGATGATCGTTAAGATTCAGCCTGCGAAGCGTCTTGGTTTCAAGATAATTGTTCCTGTGCGTATATATAGCACATTGTCCAAAAATGGCGAAGGAAAATAAAATAATCAACTTTGTCACAATCATTTTCACGATAATGTCTCCCGTATCAGAACACGGATATCATTATAGCTGAAGGGCTTTCATTGGTTCCTAGATCGATAATTCACGAAGTAGTTTCCCTTGCCTGTCGTCTGCATTTATTTTCCAACTGTATCGTCTGCATTGTGTTCTGTGCGATCTTTTATTTAATTACATGAAAGCCAATTTATCATGATTACTAAACAAAAATATGGTATATGACTATTTTATATAATAAAAGCTAATGAAATCTATCAAATGTTTGTAAGGGGAAAATAGAATCAACGAGTTAGCGTTCTTGGTCTCGTTTGGAGAAAAACATGGAAGCCGCTTGTAGCGTTGGAGATGTTGTTGGTACGATGATTTATGTCACCTTTCCCTGTTTTCATTTGTGCAAATCTTAATAATATTAACTGAAATAGAAATCTTGTAACAAGCTTGTAACAGATCAATCATTTTATTCTAGAAAGCTATGGAAAATTGCAGTGTCTTGTTTTGGTTATGGGGAGCTCGCTCTGTCGCTTCTGCCCTCGTTCACCAAAGGATGGGGGTGAAATTCGCAGATGACGTTCTTTCGTTTTAACGGGGTGCATTTTAAGTCACAAGTAGTGAAGGATACAAGTATATAATATTTTTTATTAAAAATTGTAAGCTTACAACTGTAAATACATTGCTAAGAAGTAACAATTACTCATAGTAAGAGTTATAATAAAAACATCTGAAGACGGACAGTGCTATTGGTGGAGGATCACGAAAAGCCAGTTTCTACTAGTAAACAAGGTTTAAAAAAAATCGACTAAAATTGGCTGACCATTTGAAGCACTAGCATCATGCATTGAGTTGCACTGATCAGAGACAACCGACTCCACGGGCACGTGGCACCTGTTTACAGGTCTGGCTTCTGGGGCGGCGTAAAAGACCCCCCCACTTACGCGCGCAGTGCCAGTGGAACAGCACTGATATGGGGCTCTCGTCTGCTGTGTGGAAGTTTTGAGCGTTGCACAGCAACATCCACCTTTTCTGTTGTTCTATACACAAGGATAATACTTCTCGATATCGAAGACATTAACACCTTAGATATCCTTTAATTCATTTATTTAGAGAGGGATCGACAATCGCTCAAATTAACCTTTTCTTGCATTTAATGTGTGTTCATAATATCTATATTTTTCATGTTACATGAAAACACTCAGTTCGCTGCAGGAACACAATTTTTCCTCTTTTTTTATGTCACAGTTGGGGAAGAGAAAGAAGAAAAGAGCGTGAAAATACTATTCTGAAAACACTCAATCCATTATCTGATGTTATTCTGCATTTTTGCTATTGATAGGTCCTCCTGGAAACTTAATACATAAGTATGGGTGAATGGTAAATGTAAAGAGAAACGTTGAGATGAATAAAGTTGAATGTACATTTACAAGTAGTCTTTTTTGCTTTACTTCTCATCATCTAGTACAGATTATAGGCACTTGAAAAGAATGCATTAAAAATAATGGAATTCGTCTTAAGCTACCCGAGGATGTTCAGTCAGATGGACTAGTGACACTGTGCGTGAAGTGGAACAACGCTAATAGGCCACACATCTGTGTATTGATGATAGGCATCTTTTAGTTTCTTTGCATCAGTTCTAACAAGAGCTCTTAAGTCTGTGGTCTAATGTATGAAATGGGAATATTGCCAAATAGCAGTATTGTGTAAAGTTCCAGGGTATTTTCTGGCATTGAGACCAGCAATATCGCGAGAAGAAAATTGCATAATATTCAAGATTTTGTGGAAAGTTCTTCTTTTAACAATATTTATATAAAAATGATGGATTTGTGGAGATAAAAAAATTATAATGGAGTCATGTATGGTTTCAGAAACGTAGACCAAAGTAGGAAGTTATAAATCAGCAATTTCATGAGAAAGTAACAGTCTGTCTTGAGTAACACTTTTCAATGAGAGGGGCATTATCTGTGATTTAAAAAAAATTAAAAAAGAAGAGTTCTCATTCAGGATCAGATTATTTAAAGAAAAGCAGCAAGAAAAACTATGTGCTGAAGTCAATTTGTTAGCAAAGCCTTCTAGTTTTTATCAATTTCTTTATAGTACTAACAGGTATATGGATCATTGTAGCAACACAAATCTTTTGAAGCGAGCACAATTATATCTGTGATATTACTGTATGTAAGAAGAGAAAGTAGAAGTTTCAAGTGGGTAAGTAGTCAACTGAGCTAATAATAATAATAAATGTTAATAAACACATTTGTATAGCGCATACTCACTTTCCTAAGGAGCACGCTCTTAACGCTTAAAAACAAGAACAAGACATGGGCAACATACAAGGAACAGAAGATCAAACAATATATGCACTTTGGAAGGATAAACAACAGTACCGATGATGAATAAAGACAAATACAAAAAAACACAAAGGATTCAAGGACTGAAAAGTATCATAATTTTGTAAAAGGACGATGAGCAGGGAAGTAACAATAAGCGGAAAAGAAGGGAAGGGTATGAAAAAGGACTAGCACTGTGGGAACTGGTGTGAGTAATACTCAAGGAAGAGGTGTATTTTCAGTGCACATTTAAAGGATTCAATAGAGGGTAGGCGGCCGATATTAAAAGGGAGACAGTTCCATTGTTTCTAAAAATCCTGTGGCCATCTGTTCTGCTGACAGGAATAAGGGACGGATGTCAGATGAGCATGTCAGATGAGCAGAGTTGTCTACCTGGGATGTAAGGGAAGAGAAATGGGGCAGGAGGCAGCAAAGAAATTAAAACATAGCACAGATAGTTTGTACTGAATGCGAGAATGGATGGGTAGCAAGTGAGGAAAAGAGTGGAGAGGAGTTGTCCCATTTCCTAGCTCTAAGCACCAGATATGCAGTGAAGTTCTGTACTTTCTGAAGTTTGTGAAGAAGGTATGCAGGGCAGACAGCAAGCAACGAGTTGCAGTATTCAATCTGAGAAATAACAAACCCACATGCAAGAGTGTTGGTAGCATGCATAGAGAGAGTGTGATGGATAGCGGTGATTTTATGTAGCTCACAATAGGCAGACTGACAGACAGCTGTAACTTCTTTATCAAGAGTCATGTCTGCAGTGACAAGTAATCCCAGATTCCTGACAGATGATGCAAAGGTGATGTTGGTTTTGCCCACCTTGATGTGATTTGGCAGACAAATGAGTTAAAATTGATTTCTTTTTCTCGAACATAGGAGGGTTTCCGTTTTATCATCTTTGAGTTTGCTTGTTACCATCTACTCTTTGACGTCACCAATACAGGCTAATGGCAGAGTAAGACCCAGCCTGTGGAATGGAGCAGTACAGTTGTGTGTCATCAGTATATGACTGATGAGAAACCTTATGAGACTGGATGCAAGATGAAAGTGGTTTCATATATAGAATGAACAGAACAGAACTTGTATCAAAATTTACACAGTTTCAACCTATTATATAAAATTTTTATGGTTAAATAAAAATCATCCTAAAATTTTATTCATATTATTATTTATTTATAAATTTATGTATGATTTTAAAAAATATACTTTTGTAAAAAGAATACTTTTGGAATATTTTATGGGTGTTGTAAGTCTCAGGATATGGCTTACATGATTCAATCAAGAATAAACTGATCATCCAATTTAACATTTATGCTTTGATTTGATGTTTTTAGATTATCTATTTTAGAACATTTATTTTAATGTGTTATTGCATGTGCAGCTATTCAGGGAGAAGACGGACAATTTACTATCATCAAAATTGAACCTAAAGACCCAGATAGGTCATTGACAAGTGAGCAGGCAGAAAATATACTAACAGAAATTCAAGCTGTTGCTGTGGAAGAGATGACTCACCCAGTCATACATGTAACTCAAGATGATAATCAGCTTCATGAACCATCTGCAGATATACATCTGAGTGTTGCTGAATTAGGTATCCACCATCAGTTTCTTTTTAAGATCTATTAGAGTGAAATTACTTCAAACGAATTGGTTTATTTTCTTATAAACTGCCAAATCTGAGCAAATAACCTTTCTCTCTGTCTCCAGGCATTAACAACAACAAAAATATATAGTTTAGCACTTTGACTATTTTTAAAAAGCTTGGGGGATTGAAAATGGTATGGTGTTTTTATGGTTGCAGAGGCTAGTCGGGATCATAATGGATCCAGAATTAGCTGGAATTACCATTTCCAGGCCTTGAATGAGGCATCTGTGCAAGCTAATGACTACGAGATAGAGCGAGCAACAGGCACCCTTCCTGCACGCAAAAGATTTATTCCTGTGAAGTTTAGGTACTGTTTAATTTTTAATCTTTTCACATCATTGCAGACATTGGTCCTGTGGTGCAAGTAAAATGCTCTATTGTGTATGAAACATTTTGTCTTTGTTTTCTTGTAATTTGGCTAAAAATGCATGAATGAATAGGTCCAAAATATGTGGTCCCAAAATGAGAAAAATTGCGTAGTTGATTTGACCAGTTGCAGATTCAACCATTACACCAGTCGATTTGATCACAGCCGTGCAGTTGTATGGATCCAGTCAGAATAAATCACAGTTCTCTGTGGTTCACATTTTTATTTTTATGGCTTTAGATTTCTTTAATTGAACTTTGCTTGCTTCATTTATGTGAATACCTAAAGGTTGTTCTGTTCTTAAGTTTGAAAGTGTGCCGTTCTTTAGATCAGAAAGTAACCTGAAGTGTAGTGTGATATTAGTATCATTGGGTGTGAACCGGTATTCAAAAAAAAAAACTTGCTATGTAAATATTGTGACACCTTTGGATGGTCTGCACATCCCTCTTCCTGTCCTGTGAACCTGATTTAAAAAGATTATTGTGTGGTGATGTTAACATCTCTGGTCTGTGCGACTTTTTCTTATCTTTTATCATTTGTTTTTGTGCACATGTCCGCATAGAGGAATAATTTGAATAATAACTAATTCTGTAATCGAATGGACTCCTGGATATGGTCAGATCAACTGTGGGCCATGGTCAAATCGAATGGTGACTAGAAAAACAATGGTTTGTGAAACATGAAATTAAAAAATTCTTTTCTCACGATAAACAAATAGTATATTTTAAATTCAATATATTATTAGAATGACACATAGAATTCAACACTTTTATGATTGTCTTTTTAGTTTTTTATAGTGCAGTTCAAGGTTTAAATTGGCAACCAATAGCCATTTCTCACACAGAGCCTTGTAAATACTGCTCTGCTACTTTTAAATTGAAAAGAAATATTTGATTTGATGCTAAGTTTAGCTGTAAGGAAATTCATGTCAAATTAATTCCTTGAGGGTACCATGGGTTTTCCCTTATTCTCTGTTCTTACAGTCACTGCATTTTAGTAATTCAACCATCTAAAAGTTTGAAAAATGGTTTGCAAAGCATTTTACACTATAAACAAATAGAATCTAGAAAAATAATTCAAAATTTTATTAAAAATAATTCAAAATTTTAGTATAAAGGGACAATTCAAATAGTCCTTGCTTTCATTTTTAGCTTTGTCATGGTGGAAATTGATGCTATTACTGACAAGCTAAAGCAAATATACTAATTTTTTAGTACTTTCAAATTAAGAAACTTTGTTAGGGTGTTTTGTATAGTTTAACAAAGGGAACAGTTCATAACAAAATATTGTCTGAAGCGCGTTCAGGTGGCTTCCCTTATTGTTTTTCTTGTTCTTGCACAATAGTTGCATTCTAGCAGCTGGCACTCTTGCACAAATACGCAAAGCAGTTACTCAACATACCCAGCATTCTGCACATTTATCCACGGAACATCAAAGATGTTGAAAAATCAGAAATCTGGTCTGTCTCTCCTCACCCCTGCCCTCTCTTAAATTATTTACTAGGTATATGAACAGACAATTTATCAAGGGCTGTAACCATGTGAGAAATGTAAAAAAATGTCTGTGATCTGCATTTCATCTACTTACTCATACATCAACAAATCTACATAACTGTAAAATGTTATTCATAGAACCAGAAAAAAATCCCTGATGTTTTTAACATTGCTTAGTGAATGGTTTGGGTTAGACTTTACTTTTTATTTCAGGGATTTTCGGTCTCCAGAAGAAATTAGTGAAAATGAGGAGGATGACTCAGATTATGAGCCAGAACCTTTACCTCTACCTCAGCGCAAAAGAAGAGGTAAATAGAGGATGGTAAATGACTGATGTTATCTTAGTAAAACCAGCATTTCTTGTGAAAAACTTGCATGACGTTAGTATTTTAAAAGTACATTGAAATATTGTGATATATGGAAGCAGCACTGGATAAGAAATAAAGGCTCTAGTCATCTGAATCACATTATTACCATGATCCTCAGTAATTAAGCTATAAGGAATAGATTCCCCAAGTACATATGTTCCAAAGTACTGACTGTGATAAGTTTAGAGTTCATCACCACCTATTTCTTAATACTTTTTATTTACTTTGTTTTCTTTTTGTTCAGGTCGTCCACGAAAGCACCTAGAAGGTATGAATATTATTTGTTGTTTGCATTTCTCTGTTTTTATATGTTCTTCAAGAATTAGTATTTTTAGTCCTGTCAGTAAATACTGCAGTAAACAAAAAATACATATTTTTGCGTTTAGGGGAAAAGTTGTTTTTTTAAAGAAACACCTACTGTTTACTTTTATGTTTGTGTGCTGGTTTACTTTGAATCACCAGGTGAGGCTGGAGACAGTGCAAGTCCTAGTGTAGTAAAGAAACCCAAGATGATAAAAACAGCCAATGGTTACAAGTGTACAACCTGCAATCGTGTTTTTAGCCAAAAGGGTAACCATATTTTCCCATTTTATTTTTTGTATTTTGAGCAAGATATGTAGTATCTTCAAGAGTTATGCTTGCTTATTTAAATGAGTAAGTACTTTTTCAACTTGTCTTTGTTGCCAGGCTAGTGACTGTAACATTAGATGCTTCGGTGAGCTTGCCAAAGGGAGGGCGAATTGCACTATAAAAATTTTTTTAAGATTATTGCATGAATAATCTAGTTTGAACCGTTTGAAGTAAGGATAATGACATAGTCTGATTATGCTGTTATGAACAAATGTCACTGACAATGTAGCTGTGTCACATGCTGCATGGCACATGCTGGAACACACTTGGTGAAAAAAGATAAAACCTATGGTTGACCATAAGTTGTGGTACCTTTATTGTGGCGACCATATGCTGGTCACCTGCTACTACTAAAGCCAACTCATTGTAAGTTAGTCTTCTACCAGGTGCTGGTTAAAGTTGCAATGATTGCTGCTGACAGTATTCAGCTTACTCTTCTCTCAATGATCTCTACTCTCTCTCTCTCTCCCAATTAACCTCTTTCTTCCAACAAACTCCCTTTCTTTTATTTTTTTTGTCATCATTCACACGCATTCAGTCAGTGAAACATGTCATTCATGCACATTCATTCTGACATAGCTGGTGTTAGAACCATCCTTTACCACAATAATGGGGTGATATTGGGAACTGTCACCTGCACTCTACAGTGCCTTTCAGGCGAGTCAGTAACTATTAAAACAACAAACACAATTTGAATTTAAAGACAAATATAATTGAAAAGAAGAATTAATAATTAACTAAACAAAAAAATCTAAATTCAAAATAACAACTAAACACAGTCAAAAATTCAATGTTCACCCTTAGTTCCTTCAAACATAATATTCCCCTCACTCATAAAGGCGCAGTCCTCCACTCCTGAAGGCGCAGTCCTCCCAAACACAGTCTTCAGAAAAGAAAAGAAAACCCAACACAAATCACACAACACAGTCTCCGGTCCTGGTGCTGTCTCTTCTGAATCAGGCACCCCCCAGTCCCGACCGCCAACGAATGCACAGTCGATTGTCCAGATGAATGAATAAAAAAAATGAAATAAAAAAAATAGTAAACCTAGACAGAAAATAACCATATTTAACCCACAATATATCAATATCTAAATATTTCCCTCCCCCACTACAATAACATACATTCATCTATTTATCTCATACAAAAATTATATTAATCACTCTCTCAAACTCCACCATTTAAAAAATAGTAAGTAACATAGACATACACTCACCTCAACAGGTTTAAATGACAAATTTTACTCAAGTCTGGTCAAGACTTGCTAAATAAACACAAGCCTGGTCAGGACTTGGTACATAAAGTCTGGTCAAGACTTTCCCAACGCCCGAGGAGACCGTCAAGTTTCCCCGCTCCCGTCAAGGAGAACCAGCATACGAATAAAATCAAAGTACACCGAAACACTCTTCTCATTCTTTCCATCCCATCTTCTCAACAACAGACTTTATCACCATAAATCAATGGAAACAATAGAAACAAAGAAACCCCAAAACTCTCTCCCTTCGTCACCATCCCCCTAAAACAACTTGTCACACCAGTTAATTAAACAGCCGGCCGGCCATCACGGCCCGGCACTGACTCACCCACTCAGACCTCACACCGATACACATTAACTCTTCCGCTCACACCTCCCCCCTTCCAGTCCCGTTACCTGTCCCCTTTCAGGATAAAAATTAAAAAAAAAAATTTTAAGACAGCAGGTTTGTGACAGGAACTGTTAAATGTATGGGTCCTACAGAAAATCCCTCTGAGTATGAAATAATTCAGCAAAGGCCCTTTTTAACCAATTACGTTGTCTCTCAGCTTTACATTTCTTCAGTCCCACCCGTTCATTTTTCTGAGACATTGGTATTCACATTATATTTGTAGGTCTCTCATCCAGGATGAGAGATTAAAGCTCTCCAGGATTAAAATTGATGAAATTTGTCCAGGATTAAAGATAAAAAAATATGAGGCATACCAATGTGTTGCTGTCCACATGAGAGCACATCATCATGTAATTTTTGTGGAAAATATGCAACAATTGTATGCAGGCTATGTGTGAAGACAGTGTGTTTTGGCTGTGCACAAGTAGTGCTGGAAGCAGATTGAAATATACTACCAGCAAATAGGCAACAGCACTGAGCTAATTCATCATAGTCACATGAAGTCTGTTTTATCAAAAGCAAAAAAAAACAACAAACAAACAGAAGAATTGCAGAAAAAAATCATGTCATATTCTAATATTTTAACCTGCCACATCCATTTTTGCTAGTGCACAAACGTGGACTTCCATCTTCATCAAGTGATAGCAGTGGCAGCTTTAGTTCAACCAAAACTGCTATGGAATACCACAACTGGTTAAACAGACTAGTCTGTTCAAAACATTTTCACTGACCTGTGTTAAAAAGAGATATGTTAGCAGCAAAAGATGTCAGACAGATGGAAACTTAGTTAAAGATCTTACTGACAAAGTTTGGGGAAAGTTGGAGAAGATTGAAGGAAAAATGTTAGATGTGGAAAATAAGGTGATGATGGCTATAAGAAAGGAAATGAAAGTTGTGAAAAGAAAAATCACCTGACTTGAAACATCAAACTATACAATTTAGAGAGAATGAGGAGAACCACTTGAAGCAGTGCTTCAGACAGTGGAACATTCAAGTGTGCAAGCTCCCTGAGGCACCTGAAGAAGACTAATAGGTGTGCTCACTTATCTGGGGTTCTTGGCTAAGAATAGGTTGTTCCTATTGGGTCCTCAGGAGCTCACCTTGCTTCCACTGTCACGAGCAGGTCTCCATGACCCAGTAAGGCTGCAGGACCCTTACGCATTTACATTAAAAGAGCGGCTTTCTATAGGATTAAGGAAGGGCAGATCTCCTTTATTTCTTCTTTGAGGGTATAGAGAGGGTAGACATTACGGCACAGATTTTTGAAAATTGAAGCTTATGATATCTTGCAGAGCAGATTCCTTGGTTCAGGTCAGGGCCATGAGGTTTGAGCTGTAGCAGCTAACCTTGCATTCTCATGTAATGTAGGTCTGGAACAAATTATTGGGGCAATAGGGGGGTGTTCAGATTCCATGTTCGCTAGGTTCTAGTTGAGAGACCTGGCATGCCATCCTGATTCTCTGGACACAGTTGACACTGTGTCTACAGCACAGCATATTGCCCACAGCATAGCTCAGCCAGCCTGTCCTGTCTCCCATTCCTCCATAACTCAGCTTGTTGTCGGGGCCGCATGCGATGCTGCCCAGCTGGAATTTGGGCATGTCGTTTTTCTTCTTTTCTACACCGCTTCCTTTTTGTTATTCTCCATGTAGTCATGTCCTTTGGGACAGTATGAAGAAGAAATAGCATTTTTTATGGTAAAATTTCTTTCTTTTACTACTTACCAGATGACATGACTTGCTAGCTTCCTCCTGCTTCACCGCTGTGGGTTTCTTTTCAGCCAGGTGAAAATCTGGTGTGAGAGAGCTTACCGAGACTGGCAAGGGCAGGATGGGGAGTCGGGGCGGGGGGAGTTGAGTTGGTGTTGTGTTCTCCCTGTTTGTTGTTCAGGTCTGACCAGTCGGGGGTGAATAGCTAGAATTGAGGTAGCTAGTTGGGATAACTCCATATAGCTATGTCATCTGATAAGTACTCGAAGAAAAGAATTTTACCATAAAAAATGGCATTTTCATGTCGTGACAGAAAAAAGCAAGGTAACATTCTACAAAACACAAAGAAATGCAAGAATTAAGAGGCACGATAGACAGGGTGTTGATCATGACTGTAAACTGTTGGAAAAGAACATAAGACAGCTGACATGATGCCAAACTACTTTACTCAACATGATTATCATGTGACCTGCCCAGACAGGCTCAGTAGGCTGGTGGATCTGGAGATCAGAAGCAGGCCAGTTTTGCATAAAGCACTCTATGTAAGCATTGTGTAATTAGCATACATTTACACTCATTTACTTCTCTTAAAAATTCAGCCATTGACTGCAAGCACCATATAAATATAAACAAGGGTATTTTTATATTGGTGGAAAAACTCTAAAATGTGGTGAACTCTGTCTAGTGTGTCCCAGGCAATGTTTGTGTGTGTGTGTGTGTTTTGTATGTGTGGGTGTGTGCATGTGTTTTGTGTGTGTGTGTGTGTGCATGTGGATTGTGTATGTGTGTTGTGTGTTTTGTGTGGGTTTTTTATTTTTTATTTTATCGAGCTGCCCCCAAATTGCCCTCCGGGACAAATAAAGTATTATCTTATCTTATCTCTTCTTGTACTGTGTGGCTATGTAGTGCTATTGCTAGTCAGCATGAAGAACTGCTGGGTGCTTGTTGTAAAGCATAAAGCTGGATTTATACTATTGTGATTTTTTTTTCCTAGTTCCCTTTTGATAAGAACACATTGAGGTATATTGCTCCCCCACTTTTGCTGTGGTCTTTCCCTCCTGCATAATTGATTAGTTATATGTGTTGGCATGACTTAAATAAATCAAAAATTCATTCATGGAGGTGAATTTGTTCTGTGAGCATGTGCATGTGTAGGTTGCTGAATGTACACAAAGGCAGTAGAAGGACTCTGCCTTCTGCTGTGCTCTGGTTATGGTGAACCACTTACATTCACTGTCCCTGTGGCCACTAGAATGTGGGAGTCTTTACCTTTTCATGCTAAACCTTCTTGCTGTTTCTAAAGAGAATGTTTCAATAAAGTTATTTTACTTAAAACTGAAATTTGCAGGTAACCTCAAGGTCCATCTTATCACACATACTGATATTCGACCCTTTCCCTGTGATTTTGAAAATTGTAATAAGCACTTTAGAACCAGAGAGAGTCTCCGCAGGCACAAGCTAGCTCATCTAGGTAAGCAAAAGATGTTTATATCTCTGAGTTCAAACATGCACATAATGAATTCATGTGAATGACTGCATTGTAAAACATTGTATTTGAACATTCAGGTGTCATGGCTGGTTCTTTTAAAAGTTGTCTACTTCACCTAGAAGTTTTTGCTAAATAATTGTGTGAATATTGTTTTTGTCTGTTTGCCTTTATTTTTCCTCATGCATTTTAGGTTATAGATAATCACTTCTTAACTTCCCTTTTCATTTGATAAAAACATAATTCTTCAATATCTTATTTAGCTGACAGTACTTCCACTTTCTTGCTATATTCAGCCTTCACATTTCTCAGTAGTGCAAAACACATACTGTGCATTCTGATCTCTATAGGTCAGGCTTAAAAAAAAAGCTATTGTTGTGTATGCTAGGACTCAGTCTTCTTACTGCTGCAGTTCTGAGTTTCTTGCTCATCTATGGAGTAGTCATGACATTTTTCAGTTATGCCTGTTTGAGTAAACTGTACAGAATTAAGCAAATTTTAGCCAGGTTTTGATGGTTTTCAGTAAAAGGTCAACATTGCCTTTAACTTATAATGTCTCAGGAATAAAACCTTTCGAATGCGATGTGTGCAAGAAAAAGTTCTGCAGTGCCCTTAGTTTGCAAGAGCACAAGTCTCGCCACACAGAAGCCAAACCTTACTCATGCAACATTTGTCAGCGTGCATTTCGTCAGATCAGCTGCCTGCGGCGACACTTGATGACACATACTCAGGAGATGAGATACACTTGTGAAATCTGTGAGCGAAAATTCACCCAGGCCATTTACCTGCGTTCCCACATGAAAGTCCACACAGGTTGGTTTACATTTGTGTAGGATAAGACTTACATCAGTGAAAATCTTGAGTGACAGCTGTTAAGGTGTAAATTCTTCCTTTTAATAATTGATCCAAAATTTTTTTTTGCCATACAGATAAGTAGCTCACCTGCAAATGCAGGTGCATGCACACACTGTTTTTAAGGCAACAGCCATGAGTTTTAGATCTTACTTCGTGATGTTTGAAGAAACTTTAACTTTATTCGTATCCTAGAAAGGGATACCTGACTATTTTTAACCACTTTGCTAGGGTAGAGGAATGGGGAGCAATATGATCTAGAAAGCAAAAATAAGAACCTGTATTTTTATTAATCCTATGATACAAATAAATATTAGGATAATAGATTTATGTAATTGGTAATGCATGCACTGTCAGTGTTAAGTTTTAAATATCTGTAGTATGTGTGTGTATAACATCTTTGCAGTTATGGCAAATGGTTCAAACAGATTTTGTGCTTTCTTTACAGGAGAACGACCATACTCTTGTGAGCAGTGTAACAAATTGTTTGCTCATGCTTCAGATCTTCAGCGTCACCGAATCATTCATACAGGTACGAAGGTGTTTAATGAAATGAATTTCATTATGTTCATTTATCCATTTTAGTGATTTGTGTTTGTAGTGGTTCTTTCACATTTTCCGATTTATTTTTAGGAACTTTGAGTTTCAGATTTTGGACGTGGCTATTTTAACATGGGGTATCCTAGTGTATGCTTTATGTGTTTCACATTGTCACCTTATTTAGTTTTACATATGTATGTGTGTGCATTACATTGTGTGTATGGAAATGAACTGTGGGATACTGCATTGTAAAAAGCGATGACTTTGCATGAAAATCAGTCTAATAAACATATGTTGCTATTGTCTTAGTGATTTTTTAAACTGCAGAATCATCTGCCTTTTTGACAGGTAAAAAACCTTATGCCTGCAGTGTTTGTGGGATCCGTTTCAGTGATCCATCTAGTCGTCGCCGACATGAAAAAGAACATGTTGGTTCTAAACCATATTGTTGTCATCTTTGCTCTGAGGGATTCAAGCGAGCAGGTCAGCTGAGAGCTCACCTCTTCAGGCACCATGGAGGTTTAAAAGAAGGTGTGGAATTTCAGATTCAGGAAGGGTCAGAGCCTGTATGTTATCGTATAGAATTAAGAGAAGAAACAGCAGGTGGGGTGGAAGCAGACTCAGCTACACCCACTAGAGCATTAGACTGGTCTTCCTTGGATGAAAAGAAAATTGTGAGTTTGATTCAAAACTTAAACCATGACATAGTGGTACAGGAAGTTGAGGTGCCTGCTAGCTCTGTGAGAGAGAGAGTAGAAACAGAGCACATGGAGGAGGTGGTGGTAGCCGAAGGACATGTTGCAAGTGTGGATATGGAGCAGATGGTCATACCAGTTGAGGTTGCAACTGTTGTAGAAGCAGGGGAAGAGGCAAGAGAGAAATTAATAACAATTGCAGAAGTGGAAGCAGGCAGTGAAGGAGAAATAGAATCTTATCAGATCTTGCAGGGAATGTCAACAGATGTGGACACCCTATCTCAAGAGATGATAGCTGTGCATTATCAGCCACCTTCTTCAACCTTAGGAAATGAGTCTTGCTTAACACCCATCTCTGCATCGGCTGGCACATCAGTAGCAGCAGGCACAGTGTTGTCTACAGTGGCCTCTCCTCAGGCAAATGCACAGAAAACCAAAACAGCAGCATCGTCTACATCGGTTTCTGACTTAGCATCAAACACTGTGGTAGCAGCAACATCAGACTACATCAACAAACCAGATTTTGGAAGCCAGGAATACTACAACTGGCTCTCAAGCTTTACAGAAGTCTGTAAATTGGTGCCCATGCCACTGGATGTGGAGCTATTTCAGAAGATAAGTCAAGTGCACAAAACCCTTTCTGATTTTATGGCCTCTCCTTCAGGTGTTATTTCTGATAAAGAAAATTTTTGTATCCTTATGAGCATTTCAAAAGATCTCAATCACATTCTTAACGAGCATCTCGCCTACATGCTGCGGAACCTTTCTGATGGCCATTTAGCAGCTACTGGTGTATGACAGCTGGCAAAGAAATCTTTGTTCTTTCAAGCATTCTTAGAAGAGAAATCTTTGTTCTTTCAAGCATCCTTATTTTCTCATATACTGATTGTACAAATTAAAATGCGAACTTCATCAGTCTGAAGGAGAAAGTATACTGGTCATAGTTTGTAAATGTGTTAATGCAGAAAGTGTTGCTGACTGAACCAAATGGGCTGTCGAATGATTCATTTATGTTTGGAATGTTTAGAGCTTTTCTTTTTGCATGCATTCTTGTGCATACACATATTTAATAATAAAACTCTTGGATATTAAAAACATTTTGGTTGAACAATTTTCAAAATGATTTTATATAGAAATATACCATTGTACTATTGTTTTTTTTTTCTCTTGTGGCAGGGTGGAGAGGGTTAATGCATTTGCAACTTGTTCTTTTTTGCATAATGACTGTTAGCAGTATTTAGATACATCATGTTAAATGAAGGATGGAACTTCTGATACATATGTGGAGATGAGATGAAAACATCAACATAATTAACATGACACAAACCTTTTATTCAAACGAATTGAGAAGGTCTCTACAACAAGTGCTTGCTGTAGCCTTATCAGATATGCTAAACTGGTGAAACAAGGTGACCATTCACAATGTTTTCCCACATACTGTTTAACAGTGAATGCTTTTTGTCTCTGTGATCCCATGCACACGTTTTATCATGGAAGGGACCAGTTTGTTTCTTGTGGATAAAACTGTTGTTTCATCTTGATGGGTTTTTTTCTTTTATTTCCTATAGATTAGACTATTATTTTCATTGATATGTCTGGTGTTTTATGTTAATTCAGGCTGCTCTGTCATCCTTTGGCTGATGCTGCTGTTAATTTCTCAATGTTTCCAACATACATTTTATATTTAGACACATATTCACCCACTAACAAAAGTACCCTGTTTTCTCCATGTTGATTTTTCTCTTTCTACTGTGATTAGTCAATTTGTTTATCTATCACTTACTTATTGATGTGTGGCATCCATACAGTTAGTGACATATTTGTATTCTTGCACTTGATGTACTTTTACTGCCACTTCCCTAAATTGTTGAGGTTGACAGCTCATTTTGCGTTGTTGTGATGGCTTATTCACCTCTCTTCTGTCAACTTGTATTCCTTCAGTGCTTTATGGAACAATCCAAAAATAATTACAGGTCACTATTCATGCACAAAAAATGTAACTAAATCTCCCCCCTCCCACCCCAAAAAAAATGTTACCGCTAAAAATGATTATATCAGATCAAGGCTGGGCTGGGGGGGGGGTTGAAGAGTAAGGGAGGAGACTGCAGAAATACCATAGGGTACCCTTTGAATGATGTTAAATGTGCACCCTGTAGTCTTTTGATAACTTTGGGACCAAGGACATCTTAACAGGTAAAATAAACATTAAAATAATGAGACACAACAAAGAGAAGCTAAACATTCTTTGGTCTTTGTATAAAAGGAGTACTTCCAAAATGTGGTTACAATCAGACTAATGGTATAGATTTGCATAGGTACCAACCCGAAACATACACACTGCTTTATTTGTAAGGTATGATTGCAGAGAAATCAGTCTTGCAATTTTTTTCCATCAAGACCACCACTTGCATCCCCTTGTAAATTTAACAGGAAAACTTTCAAAACTTAGACATATCTGTGAATGAGAAACAGCTCTAATCTGTTCACTTTAAAAACATATTACTGCTGTGTGAAACCTTTATCAATTATAGTGAAGCAAGTATTCGTTCGGCCAACACAGGCTGCATTGACATGAGTCAAGACTACGTAACCATACATAAGCCTAAATACCCATTCAAGCAAAGTGATGTCGAAAATACTTCACAATTGCATCAACATCACCAATGAGGAACTTCTATCAGAAGAGCAGACTGGTTTCAGGCTAAGCAGAAGCACAGTCAAATAGATCTTCTACTGCTCAGTCCTGATAGAAAAATCAGCATGATTTCTTCCAGAACTTCATCAACTTTAAAAAAAAAAGCATTTGACAGTGGCATGAGGGGCTGAGGCATGTGATTTGAAAATTCAATTTTGAAAAAGGCCTTGTACAAGTCAGTGAGCACTGTACCACTGGAGCTTTCTTTCACATAACGGTGGGCGTCTGGCAATCACATATACTGTTTAACATCCTTTTGGAGAACATGTTGTACCTCCATTGCCATTTGAAGAAGCTCCATATGCAGCATGCACTTTACAGATAAAATTGATCTGATGTCAGGTACCAACAGTGAACTGCAAGACATTACCAACAGACTGATGGTGCCAATACATATGGAATTGAGACCAGCACTGACATGAGCAAAGTCATAGTTAACATCAAAGACATCAGCAAAACAGATTTCCATGAATGAAGTATAACCTGAGGAGGTGAACAGTTTACTTGGGAGCTACTTTCCAGATGACCTGGCAGGACAGGATTGGGCGAAGCAGCACCATCAGGTTAGCTACCATGTACAGACTGCAAGTCCCTTGTAGCTCTCATCCTGCTGTATGGATGCAAGGCATGGGCTCTGTTGATATGGAGAGGAGAATACAGGCATTTGAGACCAAGTGCCTGATGAGGCTGCTCCCTATCTTGTATAGGGAATGCAAAATTAATGACTTTGTACAGAGCATGGCCGCCACCCTTATAGGACACCAGGAACCTCTTCTAGCAACTAATGAACGGGTGCATGATTGTGTGGTTTGGCCATGTGACCTGGCACAACACTCAAAGTCTTTCAGGGTACCTTGAAGGGAGTCAATGCCAAGGTGGAAGGGAGAAGCACAAGCTGGCAAACATGAAGGACTGGAGTGATCATTCTATGTAGGACCTGCGTCAGACAAGTCTACATGGCGAGTGTTGTCATGGTGTCTATCCAGTTATACAGATGATCATACCAACGGATTGTTCATCAGTTGGTAGCGTTCTCAGAATATATATATATATATGTACAAGTTGGGTTCATGCATTTATATACCTAGTGTTCATGCTACGCTTTGTCCAAACAACCAATTTGACTTCTTTCTTGGTTGGTTATTTGTCTGGTTCTACTAAATTGCCAGCAACCTGATCTTCCAAATACACATATACATGCATTCACACACATCAGTTTGCATAAAAGTAAATACAATGCAAGTGTTTATAGTCTGCAGAAAATCCACTCTTTATGGTTACTGCAACAACAGAACCAGTTTTTGAATACGTATGCAATTCATGTCGTCAAATAGATTTTTCTCCTAAGTATAAGCATATATCTTATTAAGCATTGAAACTTAAGCAAAAGATGACCAAAATAAGGCAAGTGAAAAAGAGTAGCAATGTACAATAAAAATTCAAATATGGCATATGGGCTCTTTGCATTACCTCTGAAAAGTGATAAATTATGGTTACAGATGATCAGAGATAAAAAATAAGTTAATGTAATAAGCATCAAGCTTATGAACAGTGAAATGCTATTAAAGAATGATCCCCAAAAATAAAGGAATGCTTTGGTTTATTTTGACCAGAATTTTGTTCGTAGTCATTTAACTAGAAAAGAAATAGTCGTGGCAGCAGAAATGAGAAACACAAATGCTTTTATTATATTTTGACCAGAATTTTGTTTGTAGCCATTTAACTAGAAAAGAAATAGTTGTAGCAGCAGAAGTGGCTTGCTGTAAAAACATCTTCCAATATTTTATATGTAGCATACTAATGTTTCTGTTATTTAGTACAAATGACTGTTTAATATTATTAACAACAAAAAGCCAATTTCATAACCTCAGCTGCCAGTTGCTGAAGGAGTGTCTATCATCAGATTTTTCTTTGCAGATATTTTGATATTAGTAACAATTTTACTATTGATTATGAAATTAAACATCTAGGAGAAAGACTTAAGTGGAGATTTATATCCAAGTTTCATTGGAATGAGCATAAAGGAATAGATAATGACTGATGGGATTAGCTTCAGAAAAATGACCTGGCTGGACATGATTTGGCTCCACCTTTCTGGGGGAAGATCTTTTGAGGGCTTGTGAGTGAAAAAGTCTCACTATTCACTCAGAAAATGGGAAATTGATCAATAAGGGAAAAGGCAGTGGAAAACATAAACCATAGTTCTCTGCCCCTACAGCAACTAGGCTAACAGAACTTTCACCAGATCATGACTGTAATGTTTAAAAACTCAACCCACACCCAAAAAGAAAGAAGTCACTCAAAAAGAAAAACGAATTCAAGGAAAAGGACTCAAATGTAAATGAAAGTATGCATTGCTTCAAATAAATTTATCTCAACATGCCTTATAGTAAAAATAAATTTAAATGTGATGAGGTCAGAATTTCACTCAATAAGATTTATTTTAAAAGACTGATCAAACAATCGTTGCTGTAACTAAAAATCATAGACTTTACAGCTAATTCTTCTTAAAAATAACTATAGTTTCTTCTATGAAAATGTGCATACACCCACAACACACTTTATTCATGCTTTTTCTTATTAGACTGCAGGGCAGGGGAGGAGGTTTCTTAATTTTGTTTTAGTCTCATTATTCTTGTTTTTGGAGCCAGAAAACACTGGTAACCAAACTTTTGAAAGTGTAACACAACAGGACTGCATGTTTGCTGTAGCAGTTTGTTTGATGCAACTGAAATGCAAATATGATTTTAAAAAGTCTGGCCAAATAAACTGTTACGAGTTTAAACAGGATATAAAGACAAACATGAGACACATGAAATTATGCTCAACATTCAAGCAAATTAAGAGAATATACAGGTGTTATTTGTAACAAAAATGTATTATGAATTGTCCGTTTTTTTAGAAAAGCACGTGTGAACTGATCTAAATTTGTACTTCAAACATCACTGAAGGCTGCAGCCAATGTAAGAACTTCAAGCCTATACTAATGAGGGTTTACCCCAGTCAGCAAACCCCAGGTGAGAACTGCAATGTTTAAAGGCTTGTAATTTATACGTCATGAATGGAACAAAATATTTTGCTCAGATCTGAGAACTAGTAACTTTTAATGAACTAAACCCACTGACAATAGTTTTTGTGTATCCATCTGAATTTATTGTTAGAATATGGGTCATTAAAGTGACTATCCACTCATGTCAGAACTTTTGAAAGTCAATGACCAGCCACAAAGCAAACAAAACTGAATGGCAAAGGGGAAAAAATCAGATGGAAGCAAAGGCTGCAACTCTAGATAAAGAATAGTTAGTCCACATCTGACAAGGATGCATGTGGGTGTAGAAGGGGAAGGGGTATGGGGTAATCTCTTTGCCCCATGTTAATATCTGAAGACCGAGAGATCACGCAGATAGATGCTCACACAGACCACATGCACAAACCAGTTGTGTGAGCCTCAAGGCAATTATTCAACAGCATAACTACAGATGTTGAAGACTTAACTCTGTTTCTCCCTGATGCCATACTAATGTTGCAGCTATATATAAGTTACCATAGTTTGCATAAACAGCTCACTAGCATTATCATCATCCTTTTTAACTTATTTGCTAATTGTAAGTGAATCAAAATAGTTTAATCATAATTTAATACAGTGTGGGTTAGTTAATAAAACAGATTTAAGACGAGCATATTTCACACTACAAGCCTTTAAAAACAGTTTACAGTAAATTTAATAAAATTCAGAATATTCTGTGGAGAAAATTCAGTAACAATTCTCAAGAGTTTTAACATACAGAAGAGATGTGAAGTACTTCTGATATTTCAGGGCAAATGTCTGACAACATAAACGCACAAAAAAGCAACAATATCAAAGTCTCAAACCTTTTGAAAATGATTAGTTTCCTGTGGGTTGCCTGCTCCAATCTGTACCATTATTGAAACATAAAGCTCACTTGTAATTTTTTAACTAAGCTGCTTATACTGGGGATCTCAGGGTTCACAATTCTGAACCTTCATTGACACATAGTTTAAGGGCTATTGCTTTGGTTTATACTGACTAATCTAACCCTGGGTTTGTATGTTTTTTTTGACAAAGTTTAAAATATTTAAACAGGAATATCTGTAATTTTAAGACTAAGCACACATTCAAGATGATGTACATCTAACAAAATACTATGTACTTACACATATCACAGGTTTTTATTTTTGTTACAGTACATTACAAAAATATGTAATATATTTTCATGAATAATAATGTCTTTCCACAAATAGTCTACAAAGGAACAATTAATCATGTTAAGAAGAATTAATAAAGACACAAATAATAAATTAAACTTGTATTAAAAAAAACAGCAGTCAACTTACATGTGTTTGATTTCATTAAAGTTTAAGCATGAACAATTATCATCTTTGTTGATAACAAAATCAAATCAACCATTTGTTAATAATAAAAAAGGCATTATCTGGTAGGACAGTCTATTGTTTTGGGCTTTCACTTTCATCCAAGAAAATGAAGTTCACATATTAACAACTACTGTACATATATTACATATACCAATTTAAATTTTGATCATGGTTTACTCTCGACTATTGAATGAAGCCAAACATGTATTTTTAGTGAATTTCCTGCCAAAACCTTTTCCCCCCTGATGTGAAGAGATTTACTTAAGCTGATTCAAGTTGAAACAGATAAAGCCATACAAGGACATACTAAATGAACAATAAACTAAAATACGCACTCTGAAGATTTCAGAGAAATTAAGTGAAATAGTATTACTGTTTTCATATGTAAACAATAAGTCCTTTTCACTGAAAAATACGTATCTAAGCAAAATGTTATCTAACATTCATAGTGAAGTGATGCCCTTATAAAAAGACTTACACATAGGGTTAAAAAATTTACTATTATTACTACTACTCTCTTGGAATGACATGGGCCCAACTGGGGAGGGAGGCCCAGAACCAGGTTCGCTGGCGTGGTGTAGTTGCAGCCCTATGCTCCACTGGGGGCGAAAAGGAAGAACTACTACTCTTTAACGCATAGCTCTGGTCAGCAGACACATCGTTAAAAGATTTTTGATAGTCCTGCGCACGTCTCTTTGGTCCTCCCCCCCTCAAAAAAAGCCCTCTAAAACAAAACAGAACTCCCTAACCCATAACCAAATGTAATTCTGATGGTATTTGACACATAAAACTTGTTCATAAACTTTTCAACAATTATTGTACAATTTTCAATAGGTGCTGGAAGCTGGAAAAGCAGTTATGGACAGTTTTCTCCAACCAAAGATCAATGCTTAATGTTGTCACATCAATGATGATGGCCTTTTCTTACATGAAGGCTCCATCTTTATATGGCTTTCTTGTTGTTTGCATACAGCTTACAGATTTCAACTCTTCAGACTGCATTTTTGCAACCACTATTAGTCAATGTGTACTGAATCTTTACTAGGAAACGAGGAAAGACAAATCTACTACATGACAGAAAAAAGTTTTCTCTTGTCTTTTATAAAGTTTAAATAATGTGTTTTAAATGACTGAACACCAAGTAACCACTGACTATTTTCAATATCTTTTGTTACCAAGTAAATTTATAAATGTTTTCAATAAAAAGAAATTTTCTACAGAGCACCTAATCACAAACAGTCTATATCCTGGCAAAGGAGGTGGTTAAGGATGCTAATATTTTCAATGACCTATTTAGGCTCTCTACTGTGTTCATATGATTATGATTTTTTCAAGCGTTTTAAATGTTAGCAGCTGCTATTTTAAATAATTTTACACTTTGGTTTAAACCAGAAAGAAACTTACTTCAGGATGCCACTGCCATACAAGCAGTAATGGCTCATTATTACATGCAATGTAAGGAGTTGAGCTTGCTTATCGCATGTGTATTCACACAAACATTTCTGCGATTTAATATCTCCTGAATCATACAACACATGAACATAATTTGAAATAAAAATGATAACAAAAACATCGCACAAAAGTATAGGTATGTTTATGCTCATATCACTGTCAAATTCCACATCTTTGTTCTTGTATGACTCCAGGATTTTTATAAAGTCTGATGCAACCGCTGGTGTGGAATGCCATCCAAATGATTCTGATGCACACCATTATGCTCCAGATACAAATGGTGCAAATGGTGTTGTGGCAAAAGCACATGGTTTTGCACACCATTTGCATGTATTTCATCATCATCCTCGTGCATATTCTCTATCTCAAACATTTCACTGTCATCACTAGAACTTTCCTCTGGGTTTACATTTATCAGTGTATGACAAAGAGGACAATGATCTTGTAAGTATAGCCACTTTCTCAAGCAGACAGCATGGAAGAAATGCTTACAGCGTGTGATTCGAGCAGATGTCAGTTCTTGGTAACAGATGGCACATACATCTCCATGGGCATCTAGCTGTTCTTGAGTAGCTATTTCTAGTGCAGCTATGCGTGCTACTGCTTTTCGTCTATTGACAAAGATTTTCCAGCCTTCTTTGGCTTGGAGCCAGATGTTAAAATAAGCATGAATGCACATCATCACTGCTCTGATTGTTCCTCCTTGTTCAAACAGCATGATCCATGCTCCATTGCAGAAAAGGAAGATGCCAAAAAGAAACTCTATAGTGCTGCCAGTGGACTGCACAATGTAGACATACTCATCCAGCTTACCCCAAAAGGTCTCTTTGTATGCATCAATCATAAACAGAGTATACACTGTTACACTCACAATTACCTTGATGACAATTTCCACACAGAAAGCAGACACAGCAAGAAGCCAGGTGCTGAGATGATGATGCTGCCAAAGGTACACCAGCAGCCAAGTTGGGCAAACCACCAGCAGTAAACACATGGCCAAAGGCCGAACATGGTTTGACAACACTGTTGAATGTGAGGCACATGCAGACATAAGCAATGGATTTACCATCCCATGCATAAAATGAAGAATGGCAGTGGACAGAAGGCAAAAGTTTCGGTACAGTCGAACAAGTCGCTTGCCTTCATCCATGCCAGTCAGACCAGTCTGTAGTGCTAAAATGAAAAACAGGACTGCTGAGATTGTGCCTATGTTACGATCTTCATCAGTATCAGAGCCCAAAAGCCATGCCACAACCATTCCCAAGTAAGATGTGGCCAAAGATAGCATAGCAGAAAATCCTAGCAAGGAAATGCAAGTCTCACAACTCCTAGCCATTAAGTGTGCAACTAGTTCCCAATTTACTTCCCACTGGGTCAGATCTATGGAGGCTGTCTTCATAAAGTGCATGTATACTGATTCCTGCACGTAGCTCACAGTCAAACTAGCCAGCCTTACTACAAACAAGATCCTGAGCACATTTGGCACTTGCAGGCGAATCCAGTGATTGCTGAGGTACTCAGTGAAGCCAATGGCCTGCAGTGTTGCCAACTCAGTCTGGTAAACACAAGGAAGCTCCAACAGCCACACAGCAAATGCCTTTATTAGATCAGCTACTAGGAGCAGAAAAGGGAGAAGACTAGAAAGAAGAAGTGTAAGTGGAATGGAGTCTGGCAGGAAGCGATGAAGAACCGCATGGGTAAGGGGAAGGGTGAATGACAGATACAGGAGAAGTTGCACTAGCATGGCCATGCTGTTGTTGTTCTGTACTTGCTGATAGGATGGGCGGCTAGTGCGAAGAGCGATGAATAGCTGTGCTAGTGAAATCTGAACCACAGCACTGGCCATCAATGTGCTTGGGTCATCTGCAAGAGGATGAGGACTGCCGCTGGAGTTGTAGTTAAGGTTGAGAGAAAAAGCTGTACTGCCAGGTGCTATGATGCGAGTACTCCACCAGTGAGACAAAACTAGAAGGCCTAATGACATCACATAGCTGTATGCCTCTTGGAGCTGTTGCAGTGGCAAGCAAAATAGGACCATCATTCCAACTCCCACTGCAAAAATATTCATATTGGCACATAGTTATAACAGGAAATATTATAATATATAGAAATTCTGAGTAATAAAATAATAAAACATTGAAACTCTCCTCAAGAAAATGAATAAAGATTAATTCCATATTGGTATGTTAATTGTTACAAATCCTTTTCCCTAATTATGTTTTAACTGAGCTATATATTAGCATATGTTGTTTGCTTCTAATATTTGTGAAATGGACACATTGTTTTACTGCTTTTTACAATTAGAAACTTTAACACTTATAACTACTGAACAAAATAAAGTACTTTTGCCTGTTACAGATATAAGGTGTTTGATTTGTTTTGTGAGAGGAAGTTCAAAGCTGATGGTAGAGAAGATAGAAATTCAGAAAAAGGGCAAAATTACTACAGTTCATAACAACTGTATGAGTCATGTGAAGGCATCTTAAATGACAACGTTTGCTCGCAGTATTTCCAAAGGTGATATAGCGCATATTTATTTACCACTGTAATAATTGTTTTAGTTTCCATAAAAATGATTATGGCCTTTAAGTTTTAGCTTTTCTTTAATTTGTAACTGCAGGTGCTACCAACAGAAACTCTAAAAAGCACGAGAACTTACAAACAAACAACAGAAGTATCCATAGTGCCTGCTCCTGGAAACATGCTTGTTGCCACACATCCTCTTCGAATCGAAAACTGAATATTCTATCGAGGACCAACAGCGGGGGAACCCGGCAAAGTATGTCAACGACTGCTTCTGTTCCGCTTTTCCATGACATTTTTACCAACAAGGACTTTTGAAACTACAAATTTAAATCACAATGACATTTTTAAAGCTTTTGGTGAGGTACTTAGAGCCAAAAGGGTTGTAAAACCTTCTTGGATCTTCCAACACCTCGTCCAAAAGTTTGCATCAACGAAAGATATGACGTAGTTCCGCTTTTCTGTGTTTATTCAAAGTTATTATTAGCGCAGCAGGAGGGGTTCCCAAGCGTAATCGCAGGTACGGAGCCGTACGCCACTCGTGATGGTTCTCTATATAGTTATAATGATGCTGAGTTTGGGGGAATTTTTTCGAAATCATGCAGAAATTTATACGGAAAGATCGAAAGCTTAGGGAATTGATATAACTGAATAATCAAGCACAATGTAGGATTCCGCTGTTAGTCTTGAGTTCAAACTCGAGCTACCATTAAACCTGATAATAAAATAGATCAAGATATTGTATTAAAATATGAAACATATATTCCAATTTTCGTGATCATGAATGCTGAAGAAAGATAGTCTATTTCGAGTTCGTGCAGGGAATAGCTTTAGTGTAGTTCCACACATTCTATTATTCAACAAGTCTATGAATTCACCACGTAAAGCATATAGTTGGATAATAGTCTGGGGGTGGGGTGGGAATCATAAATCTGTGTAGTTACTCGCAAGAATTTGCCAGTTTGGGTTTGGTAATATTATCACGCAAAGAAGATAGAAATAAGATAGAAGTATACTGCTTATAGTCAAAGCTGGAAGTTTTCTGCTGAATATCGTGTCCATGTATAGAGCATCAGGCCCAGGTACGGAGTTCTATAACTTTGTGGGCCGTGGTATTGGTGTGAATGAAAATTTACAGTGCTGGAAGGAAGAAACATAAGAACATGAACGAAGCAATGTTTTATATTGGAATGGGCAGAAAATGGGAATCTGTATCTATAAATAAATGAATTTTTCTTGCATTTTTGGGGGGTAAAGTTACCAGACATTCATAATAATGTAGGCGATAATCAAACTACGCAACATATTAAAATCAGCCGTGTTTTCATGTGTTTATTTTCCTGAGGAACCAAAAGTATTGGTTATAAATTGTACACTTTTTAAACTCAATTTTTGAACGAGGGAAAATCTCACAAGGAAACTAGTGAGAGAGACCATGATAAAGCAATTCACTACACTATTACAAAACAAAGGCATTTAAAAAAAATCAAGAAGAAAAATGGGATTATGCTTACAGAGTTGGGAGTTTATGTCTTATTTCTATAGGGAAGTGTTTATTTTAAGGAACTGGGGGATCAAACAGTCCTTTGCTTTAACATTTTCATGCAGTTTTCTCTGCTTGTTATTGCATTGATGCCAGCAGTCTTCTGGAGATTTCATTTCCGTTGACCTGAGTCTCCATTAATCTATTCTGCATTCCCATGGACTACACAATGGCTTTTCAAGCTGTAAATCTGAACTGATTTTAGTTTTGATTTTCCAGCACAGTTGGACTTTTTTAGTCTTTCCTTTGTGTTTTTATTTTGTTGTTGTTTGTTTGCTAACATACATTAGACTGTGTCCATATGTGTCTTATGTACATTTATTAGCCTTGTAAAGCGCATTGAGAATTCTGCTAAGTTGGGAAATGCGCTATGTAAATTTCCTTTTATTATTATTATTAATGGAGAAGTTAAATAAGTTAATGTCAATTTTCTTTAGAGAGTGAGAGAGTTGGGGGAGCGATAGACAATTATGGGTATTGAAACATATGGTACTATTTGTGGCATTGGCTTCAGCTAGCTTGAGATCTGAATGGCTAAAAGCTGAAGTTGCAAGAAGAATCCAAGGGTATTTGTTGTTGTTATCATTTGCCTTGGTTACGTTTGGAAGCAAGCTCTCAAGATGAAGCTGGCAGTCATCTGCAGAGCATCCACAGGCCTGTACTGCTTGATGTTTCAAGATCTTCATACCATGGAATTAAGTGATGACCTTCTGCTATTGACTAAAATGTCACCCGTCAACATTTTTCTCATCGTGCTAACTCTTGGTTTCTGCAGATTTTCCAAAACGTCTCCATTGCTCTGTGGTGATCACTCTTTACTAACATCTCACGTTTAAAATCTGTTCTTCGTTTTACATCATGGGCTGTGATTGTCATGAATTATCACGATGTGTACAGCCCAATGAGCTGACCTGTTGGGTGAGATATTGCGCTGTACAAGTGACCTTTATTATTATATACCATATACAGAATCACGGTTAGAGAGGTAATGATAGAGCAAATGAGAAGTGGGGGAGGGACAATTAAAAGACATAGTACCTTATAAAAAAATATAAGTATATACACAGTCACAAATTTGAATTGACATTCCTGTGTTGTTTAATAGTTGCTATTTAAAAGAGTTTATTTTTTCAAATGTTAACTTCTTTGAATATTTCACAGCTGGAGGATGGTAATGCCACCCTGGCGCATCTCACGAGAATGGGTAGAGGCAGGTGTTGGGGTGATTCTTCGAGTGCCTGCTCTCTTTTTGCTGGAGGTCTGGTTCCGTACCAACCCGATGAAAGCTATTCAAGTCAACACCTTTGATGTGGAAATCATAGTGAAAGTTGTCTATTATATGGGTTAGTATTTATTTACATTTCTTGGATGTAGCAACTATACTGGCAGCACAAAAGTAAATGTTAGCATGTTTTCATCCAGACATATTCAGTTGCCTTTCTGTATCTTCAGAATGCTTAATGAGTTGTAGTTTTGTTAAATTGTTTACGAAATGTATTTTGTACTTGGTTAATTGTCTTAAAAGTTATTTTCATACGCATAATAAACATTTTGTTTTTTTATATCCATTGCAGCTCTGGTTCTGTCTTTGGTGCTGGCAACACTGCCTTTACGGCAGCTGGTGTGGCTGTACATGTATGTGGTGAGCGGAGGACTGCTGCTGGGGTCTTTTCTTCTCTCCCGGGAACTGGTGGAAAGTGAGCGAGCACGAGAGGAAGCAGATGGAAGCATTGCTTGGACAACATTGCTGGAAGATCGACAGCATTGCCAGAGATTACTGCTGCATCTACTTGCCCAGGCCGTTGTTTCAGCACTGGTTGCTTACCTTATTGACTTCACAAACTGGACCAGATTCCTGCTGCTGGTGTTTGCTCTGCCAGTGTTTTCCTGCATCATAGGACTCCCTGTGGTAGTGATGCACATCCTTCACAATTTTGCAACCATCTTTACACTCATGATGGGTCTCTTCTACCTCTTCAACAACCTGGGAAACATGATTGACCTGTGCAAAGAAGGTGTGAGCTATGCTGCAGCATCCATTCGCCTGTTGGGAATACTGCCAGTGCTCGTCAACTTTTGGCATGTTGTTCTGTTGCCAGTGCAGCTACTTCTTTTCTGGCTGGTGCTTTTCTTATCTCAACTGTATTTTTTTATTAACTCAGAAAATCACACAGTCTGGCAGGAAGGGTGGATAGTCATTCTGCTTGCAAGCATCGGAGAGTGCTGTGCTACACCTGTGAGCCTCTTTGCGCTGTGTGTTACCATAACATACTCATCTTACGCCATTCTGTCACTCACAAAACTGTACCTGCAGGGGTTCGGGGCTTTCACCAATGACAATGATACCATGAGAGGGTGGACCGAAGGTTTCACCATGCTCCTCATTGCTGTACAGACAGATCTCCTCGACTTGAAACCTCTACAGCGTGCTTTCCTCATGTCCATCCTGCTTTTCATTGTGGTATCATCCCTAATCCAGTCAATGTACGAAATTGCAGACCCAGTCCTGCTTGCTCTGAGTGCCTCTCACAATAAGAGTGTGTTTAAGCATGCACGGGCTGTGGCATTGTGCACATTCCTTTGGATGTTCCCACTGTATATGACCTACTCAATTTGCCAGTATTTTGACTTGGACTTTTGGCTTATGGTGATTGTATCCAGTTGTTTGCTGACTTCAGTTCAGGCAAGTTTTCTAATTTTAAAAAAGTTGTTTCAGTGAGCTAGATTTAAAACTTTTGTTAAGTGCATTTCTTGTCAATATAATTGTATATTCCTGTCACCAGAACAACAACATATGGTCACAGGATTTTTGGTTACTGTGCAGCAAAACAATGGAACTCTCTCCCTTTCCATATCCGCCACCTTCCTACAATTGAATCCTTCAAATCTGCACTGAAAACGCACCTCTTCCTTGAGCATTACTCCTAACACAGTCCACACAATGCTCGTCCTTCTTACCCTTCCCCCTTCTGCTCTTGCTAATTTTCTACCCATCTTTCTCTGCAGAATCACTATATTTTCTAAGTTCTGTTAATTGGTGTCTTTTTGTGTTTTCCATCTTTGTTTTCTGTTTGTCGTCAGTATTGTCGTTTATTCTTACCCCCTTCGTGTTCTATACATTTAGTCCATGTCTCTTCCTTGTTTTAAGCACTAAGAGCATGCTCTCTATGAGTGTGAATATGCGCTATAAAAATCTTCATTTATTATTATTATTTCCATTTTATATTGATTTTGTTCATTTTATTCTTTGTCATACTGAATTATTTCCAACTCAAAAAAGGGAAAAGACAGGAAAATTAAAATTTAAAAAAAATGAAGCAAATGAAAATCAATTTCACTGATATAAATCAATTTGTCAAACATTTCTTCCAGGTTGTTGGATCATTAGTGGTCTACACACTCTTTATGTACGATTCTATCCGGTCTGAGCCATGGGAAAATTTAGATGACATCATTTACCTGGCAAGAGCAGTAACTCGGGTACTAGAGTTCATTGTGGCAGTGTTTGTTGTACTGTTTGGGCTTATGGAATCACTCTTTGGAGAGTGGAGTTGGATCAACTCAGCTATCCTCATTGTCCACTGCTATTTTAATGTATGGCAACGCCTACAGAGTGGCTGGAAAAGCTTTCTCCTGCGTTGGGAAGCTGTTAAAAAGGTGAGGTGTGATTGTCTCATAGGCTGTTTAATTCTGACACAGAAATTTCTCATGAAAATAAGAGGGAGGGCTCTGAAAATTTCTTAACAATTCCAAAAAACTGTTTGAATTTAAATATAGCCATAATCTTTTAAAATTAAGTGAAAGTGGCAACAAATAAAACCCAACAATAAAGTACTGTAATAAAAGGTATGGATGGCATTAGCTTTCAGTTGAACTATCAGGTTACTGTAAAAATTCATCTTTTGCCATAATGTGAGAATTGGTTTGAATTGTATGAATAAATCCAAATGTTTTGACTATTAAATGGTAATAAATTTATTGCAACTGTTGAAAATTAATACTGCTGTGTTTTTGTAATTGTTGTCGCAGGTAGAGAGCATGCCGCTTGCTTCACCTGAAGAATTAGCACGACATGATGATGTCTGTGCTATCTGTTACAATGAGATGCGTAATGCTCACATTACTCCGTGTGGACACATCTTTCATGGTGTGTGCTTGCGTAAATGGCTTTATGTGAAAGAGTCATGCCCTATGTGCCATCAGGGCATTGCTCAGCGGGACCCCATTCCTAACGCAGAAAACCAAGCAGCAGGTGGTGCCAATGAAGTGATGGCAGCATCTACATTTGCAGATAGTAGTGGAGATTCTGACCAAGAAATTTCTAATGAAGATAAGGGGGAGGGCTCTGAATGCTGTTCCAGCAGTACAGAAAGTAGTACCACACAGACTGAATATGATCCATCAGAACATGAACTTGATGCTATTGAAGCTGATCGTCTGTACATGTTAAGCTGAACAGCTTTTAAAATATATATAGTTTCTGATCCATAAAATTTGGGAGTTTTCATATTGCCAGGACCCCAAGTTCAAATTGTTGCAAGATCAGTTAAAATTGTTTGGGTTTTTAACCTCCTTCCCCTCAGCCTCACCCGATAAAAATATTAGAGGTCTTATCAATCAGTAGCAATAAAAAAAATCTACAATGTACATTTGTTAATATTGTCATGACCTTTATCCCAGATATCATGTTTCCATGCATATAAAATTATGTTGCTGATATTTGATAACAATGACAAAATATCACTATGTCTGGTTGATTACAAAGTCCGACAAAATGATCCCGCTGACCTAAACTCTTATGTTTTCAGACCCCTATTGCCAACATGTTCACATTTTGGAACCTCAAGGCAAATTTTCTTTACATGATTGGGAATTCTTCTATATGATTTACATGTTTCTATGTGATGGGAAACCCAGGTGTGTGTGTCTCTATCTCTATAAATATTTGTACATATGCATTTTACTTGACAAGTTATCATTCATTTTTTTTACTTCACCTGTGCTTAAATGATTCAAGAACACATTCTCTAACAGTGAAAATATTGAGAAAGATTCTATAAATTATTAGTTCTTTAGGATATTATAGCAATATATTGCTAATGTTGGAGAATATTTCCAGCAACTATTCTATATTTAATATGTGATACACATACTTGTCTACAATGTCTTCTCATCTTCTCATTTTTTATCCAGACAGCATTTTTTTAAAAGGTAACTGGGTTGATGAAGTTAGAAGAATGCTGTTTTGTTTGTCTTTGTCAGATTTTCCTAGTCATATGGAGAAAGCATTGTGCATTTATTGCTGTTGTGTTTTGGTGCCATAACTTTTATGACTTTTTTCCTATGAAGCATTATTTTAAATGATCATTATTGCTTGTGCATTCATTTAGTATTAATGATTGTTATATAAAAATGCAGTAAACATTGTCATGATCTGCCTCTAAGTAAAAATAAAATTAAGATTGATTTTTAAAGTACTTTTCTGTGGATGGGACATTGCTTTAGTCAAGGTAAAGTAAGTGCATGATGAATATTTAGTAGGAAGGCAGAGTTTTATTCAGTATCTGCAATGTACTAAAACTTACTTGATAGTAGAAAATGGTACAATAAATTTCTGCAATTCTGAGGAAATTTGCACCTTAATCATTGTTGGTTATTTACAGTTAAGATACATGAAGAATGTGCTAATTTACTTCTATATATATATATTGTTGTGGTAGAGTCTTTGTGATGAAGAACAGACACAGATACCAGGATTTTAAACATTTTCATGATGGAGAGTATAATGTTGGTCTTTGTTGCTCTTAAGTATTTGAGTTTTTCTTGTTTTCTTTTTTATCAATTTTATCATCTTTTTGTAAGGGATTACCAAAGCTGGCGAAAACTGGTCACACTGTCGTATTTGTGTTGTATGTTGAGTGTGATTCACTGTTGTAGTTTGTTTTCCTTATGTTTTCTAGCTGCTAATTCAGGCCTGACTGCTCATTGGCTGATTGAGAGGAGAATTTTTGTTGGTGGCAAATATTTATATTAGTGTTAAGTAACTTGCATTTGTCTTGGATATTCATTTTCATTTTTCTGAAATATCTTCATATTTTGCTCTTTAATTTGGATGAAGCCAAGACATTCAGAGGAATTCCATGAAGGTGAGATTTTGAGGCTGCTCACCAGAAAAGAGATTAAATGTTAAAGTGAATTCATTAAAACATTTAAGGTATTGTACCTGACAGACTTGATGTACATCTGACTTTTTGTGCACTAAGCCATCTGACTGAAAAAAGACTTCATGACTGTATGGAGAACTTAATGGGCATCTACACTAAAGATGAAGCAGTATAATGACAAAAAATTATGATGCTACCTCCAAGACTGGAGTTTTCAGCTGACTGTTTCAAAAATTGAAGATTAAATGACAAATTTAATTAAATACATTGAATACTAGACATTTCACTAACAACCTGATTGCTGTTTGAGTGGTGGATATGAGGTTGAATCATGCACACAAGAATGAGGAATATAACATAATGCTGTGAGCTTTTATAGCGCGCGGCATCCCAGCCAAAGCCAGGTTCTCCGCGCATTACAAACATAAAAACACAAGACAGACAAAGTTTATGTGGCTCTCTCTGTAAAGTTAATAGGAATACCAGCTCGTTCTTCTGCCGAATGACATTCATAGATCAAGATGTCAATGAGATATATCTACAGTCATTGGACTGGAGCAGACTACAGCAATTAATACTCAAACACGTCGATCAAATCATCAGGAGATCCAGATGATCACAAAGTAGAAATTGCAGTACAGTGTTGAAACGCAATGTTTGGAACTGATGTAAAGTCTATCCCAGGGACGACTCGTAAGTATGAAGAAACTGTGATTAACGGCGATGAGAGAGTTGATATTAGTTGAGGAATGATTAAAAATCCACAGGCAAGTAAACAGTCAAACACAATATGCCGCTGACCAGAAAAAAGTGCAGATCGGTACAATAGCCACTATAAGCACAGAAATCCCAGAAGAAAACAAACATGTGGAGAGCTAGTCCCCTCAAGCCTGTTAGGCGAAGGGACACCACTCTCTACATATGTTAGTTGTCTTACAGTATTTAATCATGCAAATTGACTGGAGAGAACATGTTTTGCTAGCTGTGCATTTCAGGAGGAGCTAATCACATTTATAAAATCACAGAGGAGTGCATACATATTTAACCTTTCCAACACATTGTAGCTCACTCAAATTCTATCATGCGTGAAATAACAAAAGATACATATATTTTAAGCATTTATTAGGAAAAAAGTAAAACCAAGTATAAACTTTACAAGATATAGTAAAGCACTCAACAAAGCTAAAACTAAAAATACAGATGTGTTATGAGTATAGCAGTATATATACTGCTTAAGTAACACCTGTACTGAAATTTTGCAAGGTAACAGAAATGGTAGGTTTTTAAAAGCCTAAGTAATATGTTACTTCTAAAACAATATGAACAACTTTAATGGTGAGATTTGATGATTTGTTTTTTAAAATAATGAAAGGCTACAGTGTAATTATTAGCACACACAATGATCATACAAAGCAATGTCCTCTCATTTTTTTTATCCAGACATCATTTTTCTTTAGAGATAGTGTTTACAAAATTTTAATAAAATTAATTGGTAGCCTGAAAGTTTCTTAATGTGATGGTTATAGTTAAAGAAAAATCAGATATAATAATAAAAATGAGGATTTGTATAGTGCCTTTCCAAAAATTTGCTCAGAGCACTTTACATAAATCATACTAAATTGTCAACAACCATGTACCATATTTGCATATAACAGACTCATGCACACTCAAGTCAGGACAGGGTCACAGTGAAGTTGTCATTCTGAAAAGATGCGTCTTAAGTTGACTTAAAGGTGGTTAAAGAATCAGAGTGTGGGAGGTTGATGGGCAATCCATTCCGAGTTGATGGCACTTGGTAGAGAAAGACATCTGTCAGTACGTCTTTGTCTTAGTAGGATTTACAGAAGCTTGGTGTCAGAAGATGATATAAAGAAGTTGTGCAGGCGTATAGATGGGAGTGAGTTCAGTGAGGTACTGAGGACCAGTGCCAGAAACAGCAGAGTAAGTCAGAGTGGAAAGTTTGTAAGCTATACAGTCCACGACTGGCAGACAGTGAAGAGAGCAAATGATAGGTGAAATATGTTCATAACTAGATGGTCTGCAGATGAGGTGAACAGCGTTATTCTGGATCCTTTGAAGTCTGTCAAGAAGATACTTGGGATGGACTATTGTAATTCCAGCTAAAAGGGAATTACAATAGTCCATCCTTGATATCACAAATGCACAGATTACAGTTTTAGTTGCATCAGGGGTGAGATAGTGACAAAGGGTACTGATACTATGAAGTTCAAGGTAGGTAATCCTGCAGATGTAAGACATATGCTGATGAAAAGTCAAACTCTGATCGAGAATGACACCCAAGCTGCAGAAAGAGGTGGAGAAATAAATAGTTGAGTTGTTTATTGACAGAGACTGAGGGAGGGAAGGATGACTCAGAAATTTCTTTGGACAAGTAAGTAGCAGTTCAGTCTTGTCATCATTCAGTTGCAGTCTGTTTTGGAGCATTCAGGACTTTACGTCACCTATGCATTCCTGTGTCCGTGTCAGTAATTCCAGAGAGTTCAGTAAGTGGAGCTGACTGGTAAAGCTGTGTATTATCAGCATAACTCACATGTGACATGACATGGCATGGCATGACATAACATCAGACAGACAGGAGGTATATAACAAAAAGTACTGGCCCCAATACAGATCCCTGGGGGGACACCATATCTCAGGACAGAAGCATCTGAGTAATCACCATTGACACAGTCTAGGTACGGTCCATCAGATAGGATCGAAACCAGGACAAGCTGGGGGAGAACTGGTGTTTGACGCTGACCCACCAACTAAGGTCATATCACGGCAAGGCAGCCAGCCAAAACAAAGCAACATCATTGTCATGAGATAACTCTAGTGGGTAGGTAACAATCGGCCCACTTAGTGTCTAGGGCAGCTTGTTGACAAGCCTGAGGCCCTTTGGCAAGGAAGAGGGGGGCGTATGTCTAGCAGAAGGGTATTTGTTTTGAGTAGATCGCGACTGACCGGCTGGTCAACATCAACAAAGTCTAGAGGAGAGAGACACCTCAATCGAGGGCATGCACCTGCTCGCCAGACGATGTAAGTAAAACAGGGGGAGGGAGGCTTAGATACCTGACCGCGACCACCCGTAGGCATGGCCAATGGTCAGAGGAGGTAGATCTCCCTTGTAATTGGCTATACTTGTTGCTGATTGGATGATGAGTGAGTGACCAATGGCATCCCTCGATTGTATGTATCTGTGAGAATGTAGAGATAAAAGTAGAGAGACAAGAACACACTTCGCTTACTTTCGGCAAGACAGAGTGGACGGAGCAACGGGTCAGTAGCTGAAGCGACTTCAGCTTCCTAACACCAGCTACACTTCTGCCTCGAGACCGAGTCTTAGCCACGAGGGCAAGACTCGGGAGGAAAGAAGTTGGGTTAGAGAACCTTGAGAGAAGGAGGCGAGTCAGTGACGACGGACTGTCAGGACTGCCTGCTGTCGCCGTGGAAAGTAAAGGGCTACGTGACTGTGGGGTCGCACTACCGGTGTGAGAAGTAGACGTTCAACTTTAAGGCTGCTAGAAGTCGTCGGTTCTCAAGGACTGAGACCGTCTGTGGTGGTGTTTGCTTGGCGTCTGTACGAGGCATTACAGTCATCGAAGAAATCCCGTGTGTGCCCAGGAGTGGGGCAAAGCTCAAATCTGTGTCGCCGGGAGAGCAGTCGTCGCTCTCTGACATGGTTGGCAGTTCGAGGGAGGAAGACAACGGACCGTCAGACAATACTTCGAGGGAAATAGTCAGTGTGTCGTGACAGTCAGCAGAAGTATCGGACTCACAACAAACCAGCTGTAACAGAGCTAAGTTGGTGCACTTGCGAGTGTGAATGGTAGTTATAGAGAGAGGTAACAGCACTGTAACATCAGAAGTACGTTCTAGCACGGATAATATTGGGACCCCCCTAGACGAGTCCATTTGATTGTATTCATTGTTTGAAATGCTTTTGTAGTGAATAAATCTTTTCTTATTGTTATACGTTAAAATCACACGTCGTTGAGTATTGTGTTCAGGGAAGAGCAGGGGTGGGGGCTCGTGAGCCAAGTTGTGAATTTGAATGACCGACGTGTGATTATCATGTGTGTGTTTTCCCCTGCAAGTTATGTTGACATGGGCGTTGACGTAACTAGTGCCCACGTGCTTGTTCCCCGGGGCCAGTATTCACGTTCTGGTTGAGAGACCAGGGATACTGTCACAATCATGAATACCAAATGACTGCTGAAGTCTGTGTAGAAGTATAGAATGATCTTCAGTATCAAATGACTAGTCTAACAGGGCCAGAAATATGAATCTCTGATGTCATTTATCATTGTTGGTTCGTACTTTATCCATTCTAGTACCTTTAAAAATATAAAGTAAATGACAGTTTGAGCTACGTCACAAAAGGAGACTTAAACTGATTGGCAACATTAGTGAACAAAGTCATTAAAATGATTATGGATCTGAGAAGAAGAAATATCTGTTGATTAAGACATATATAAGTACTCCTTAGTTAAAAAATGAAGAGGTAGATATTAAACATTTCTTTTATTCAACGTAATTGCAAATAGTAGATTTTTATTAAAGTGCAGGATGTGCAAGAAGTCTACTAAAGTTGTGTCTATACAGGCATGCTCGAGTAGGATATCCTGATGATCAAGAAACTATGCAACCAGAACTGGTGGTTGTTTGTATGCGCTGACTGGAAAAAGCTAGGGCAAAAGCTTGAGCTTGCTCCAGAGTCCTAGAGACTTCTTTCTTTTCTCTGTGGAGCAGACACTTTTTTAGGGCCATGTTAGGCTTCAGCAAAGCCAGAGAGGCCACCCTTTCAGGCACATAAACTAAGTGGGAAAGATCTGGGGTAACTCCAACTGCATGCAGCTGACAGTGAGCTGTCACCGTGCAAAGAGACAAGCAAGTGGCGCTGTCCCACACTACCACCATCATGTCCAGAGATGTTGAAATCAGACAATGTCCATCAACAGCAAATGTTAAGCTGGTAACAAAGTCCTGGTGTCGGGTCATTTTGCATTGAAGCTGCCCACTGCCTATGTTCCACATGTAGATGGAACGAAAGCCACCTGTGAAGAGATGTCTGCTGTCTGGTGAAAATGTAGCCGAGATGGCACTGGAGCGCTTTTGCATGCGATGCAGATAACGGTTATCCATGCTTATCACACGAATACTGCCATCTGTAGCACAGGCGGCCACAAGGGTGTCATCAGGGCTGACACACATACAGGTGCAACCACTCATCATGATGTCCATGTTCTCCATGGAAATTTGCATCCCATTATGGTCAGAGTCTCCAGTGATCACATCCATCACTATCGGGAACTCAAACATATGCACTACAACCTGAAATATGATTATAAAAGTTCAAACAATTCTTAATGTGTAATATTTGTGTTTTGCATTTGAAGAGGCATCTTTTTAAAGTTGTTATCTCAATGTTAACATGAGATGATTTATGTGCTTCATGTTTATCTTTACTATAGGTTTTACAATTGTACATAAATATAGATATATATTTTTTAAACGTGCTTCTACTTATAATTTTTGCTTTGATACAAGAGCTTTTTCAAAGCTTACTTTAGGTATTTTTCTGTTCTAAATCATGTTAATAGTACTTAAAAAAATAACTGCTGCTCCATGTCAAAATGACAAAGAAAATTTGGTATCAAGAATTGTGCAAACTTTGAACAAGCTAAATTTTAAAATAAATTTATTTATCTAACAAAGAGTTTTAAAATGCTTATGATTCATTTATTGTTCTAAAATTATTTATTTATTTTATTATTTTATTTTTCTCTTTTCTTGAGAATTACTTCAAAAGTAATGTTCAGAGTGAGAGTAAGCAATGTTACCTTTGAGCCACATTTACTGACAGCTGTCTTGCTGAAGGAGTACAGGAACTGCAATGTTCTGATCTTCATACCTTGTCAAAAACATTCAAAGTCCTCTCATTTCTCACAATTAGCTCTTTGTCCATAACAGCTACAATTATAAATGTTGTCTGAAAATTCAGTTCAGTTCAATGGGAAGGCCAAAATTATCTCTGTCACTGATGTAGTAGACATTTGCATAATTGTTATTATTCATTGTCTGAGGTGTTAGTAATGTTTTCTTTACTACATATCTATCGATCCAACATGTAGTTTACCTTCTATATAGAAAGAAGTTATTTCACTGTCAGTAAAATGATGTAGATTATTAAATGAGTGACTACAACTGTTAAGATCATGTTATGTGCAACAAATCTTTTGAAATTAAATAATGTTTACATATACAAGAAATACATTTGTAGCCCTGTAGTTAGGGGGCTAGACTTTGGAGCAGAAGGTAATGACTGGAGAATTTCTCAGGCTGGTGTATAGAGAAACTCCCTCTGTTCACTCAACAGTGATAGCTACTTGATTTATAAGGGAAAGTAAAAGACAGTGGAGGACAAAGCTGAATTTCACCTCTTACATGGTCCACCCTAGAGATGATGAAACACAGTCCGCTTCCCCCTTAGCCTCTAAGCTACGGGACCTTAACCTACCTTCACACAGTATATGTACATGCATGTTTATTATGTAAAGTTTGATGTCCTTATTAACCATGTTTTTGCTGCAAACAGGAAAGGTGCCCCTTTGTACCTGTAACAACATTCCATACAAGGGCTAAGCCTTCCATCCCTTCATGACCAGCAACTGCAGTACCTCCTCCTTCTGCCAAACAACTCACTTTACTCTTTGTCACTGCTGGTATTTTATAAAGCATATCTCCTGAAATTAAATTTTTAAACATGAGACATAAGTGTAATATATTTTTGTAACTCTGATATAAATAAATACATTTAACTGTGCTCCATCTTTGCAGTTAGAGGATGTCTATAATTAGAAAAACATTAACCATATCAATACACATAGTACTATATGTTTGTAACAGCTCAAAATTTTCTTGAATTTAAAAAACTTAATATGCAAACAGTGGGAATTTCTCTTAGCATGCACATTTATCAACAAAGTAAACTTAAAAAAAAAGATTTTTTTCAAGAGACCAAGTGTTCTTTTAGAAATTTGACAGAATCTACCATTTGTGGACTTGAAGACTGCTAGAGTGCTGTCAGCAGCAACAATAATATTATCACCACTGTTGGTTTGGCACATTAAATGAACAGGTGGCAGATTAGAGACAAGAGGGGTGATGTGGCCAGCTCCATCTACCAGTTTGCAGCATGCTACCACACCATTTTCTGTACCGAAGAACGCTAGCTTCTCATTTCTGTCACAAGTTTCAGGAAGTAATGGAGAACAATTAAAACAATGAATATGATAGTGATCAATCAATATCTAGAAACAAAAAAAATGGTCATTTATCTATCAACAACAAACTTCATAGCTGGATTTTATATTATTCAAAAATCTATGAAACATTATAAAGTCTGACACTGAAATCATCAAATACAGATGATCTTTTGGCTGCAAATGAGTTATCTTCTGAGATTTTCGTTCCAAGTCAGATCATATGTGCAGTTCATCTTTACTATCACATTTCTTACTTTTTAAGCACATACAGTTCAGAAACACTCCAAATATCACAAAACATCTTAAACACCATAATAATAGTGTAACAAATCAATTCCTGCATTTGTTACTACAAACCACTTGTCTGTAAATTGGACTTCTAAATGGTTGGTATGAATTATAACTGTAAGTATGAATGTAATTTTCACATTTTCAAAGCAAGGATTGCGTGTACAATAATTCCTGTATGCTAGTCATAAAAATGCTAAATACTGGTTGAAATGAAATACTGAGTGGACTGCAATGGCCTAACAGACCAACCTGGTAACAACAATGCAGGACGTCTTGCCAAAAGATTCCATGTTGATGTCAGTTGCAATTTTTACATCTTGTGCTGGTATAATTTTCTTCATCGTTCTTTCAGAGATACCATCTTTTAGAATTTTTCCTAAATCCCACATTTTGATGGTGTTATCTGTGCTAGCAGAAATGAGGAGGCTGCCATTGTGCAAAGGTAACAGTTGAAAGATGGGCTTGTTATGGTCACTGAGCTCTTGGAGGACTGCAGCAGTGGGAAACAATTTTGTACGAGGACCTAAGCTCAGGATACGTATCACTGAATCATGAGTATTACAGCCTAGACATATGAGCATATCATCTCCAGTCAGCTGCAGCGTGTTCCAGGCACTTTTGTTTGGAATTTCTGATGCCAGAGTTCCATCATCTAGCCTCCATAGCAAAGCAGGCTTTCTGACATTTCCATTCGAAATTATTTCTTCAGTGGTGCCCACCAAGACAAACTGTTGATGTTTGTCTAGAAGCATAATGTTAATGGAATACTTTAGCTTTTCACTGACTAGAGAAAAGTTTTCTTTTCTGGTAACAATGTCCAAAACATTCATTCCTGGATGGTTGTAAGACTTGGTTGTGCATAACAACAAATTTGAATTGGTTATGAGGTAATCTTGGGGCTGTGGTGAACCACAGAAATATATTTGTCTTTCTGACTTTGTTCCTACAGGCAAGACTCTCTGTTGTGACTCATACCACACACAAATATTGTGTTTAGAGTCCACAATTACCAAGGCACTGCTGTCTGAAGTAAAATGTGCCAAAGCCACTATGTTGTCAATGTTGATACAGTGCTTCACTACAATGGTGAGAGTCTTTGTGTCTGGTGTTCCTATTTGGATTTGAGCTTTTTTTGTGCAGAAATTTAAAGAGAGAGAAAGGAAATAAATCAGTTACAATAATAATGTCTCTACAAATAAAAAATTATTAAACTATTGCTAATGTAATATAAACCAAAATGATTTTCAGTTAACATCTTTTATACTGCTAAATATATATAACATTTTATGACTAATATTGGTCATACAAATGTATGTATAAGACAGAAGTAACTGCCTTGATCTCTTTGCTCATAATGTGGTAAAACAAAAATATTAGTTTAGAATTAATTTCACTAACCCCTAAATTTTTGTAAAATAATTTTGAATTCGATCAATTGAATTGAAACAGTATTTGAAACTAAAGTAGTTAGTTACTTTCTTGCTTGTAGCCAAAAGCAATGCTTAATCCATGTGAAGCAACACTCATCACTGACACAAGTTTGTCAAACATGAAAGGCATGAGGGTACTCCCTTCAAGTAACTGGTAGATAAAGTCTGCATTGTGTTTAGACTTGACTTCATAGATCTTCATTACAAGAAACCTGTAAAATTAAACATGCAGTTTTGGTTGTTTTTTTCTTGGTAGAAGGGAGATCAGTATGTAATAATTTCTGAAGCCTTGCAGTCTGAAGACACCAATGTTCATGGTAATGTGGAAAAATAAATTTTTAAGTGTCAAAATAGTGTACACTGTACAGTCTTTTTGGTTCTCTAGATTCTAGAAATATCATCAGAACATTTCAGAATTGTTAACTTCACACTGACAGACACTGAAAGCTGACCAGCAAATGTCTCACTGCTGCATGCTTGAAGCATAGTAGTTGCTAAAATTAATATACACTTGAAAATAAAAAGAAGATCAAGATGAAAAGTATAGAAATATACCTATGGTCTGCTCCTGCGTAGCTCAGAGAATGCACGAAGGAAGGCAGTTTTTCTCGTGCTACAATGGTACATGAGTTTGCATAGTCCAGTGTGAGGATACTATCAGGTTTGCTGTTTAGTGACCACTCTATGGCATGTAACAGCTGTTTTTCTTCATTGGCACATATAGATGGACCCAGCATCCGATCTTCACCTTAAAAAAGAAACACAAAATAATACTTTCTGTTCTTTTGTAATTTCTGATACTTTTCTTGAAGTGGTTTAGAGCTTAAAGTAGAGCAAAGGATAGCTTGTGATCTTGTATATCCATATTAAAATGCTTGTTATAGATATAATTGATTTAAGTACATCTTCTAAAGACAAAAAGGATTCTGATGCATTAATTGGAAGTTTTAACATTTTTTTTCAACAATCAGTTAGCACAATGGCAAATCTCTGATGACTCTTTTGCTGTAACACCAAAGAACCATGACAAAGATTAGAAGCAACTGTAAGACCATAGCTCAGTGAGACATGGGCAATAATACTGTCCAAAGAGTGAGCACAATGGCAAATCTCTGATGACTCTTTTGCTGTAACAGCAAAGAACATGACAAAGATTAGAAGCAACTGTAAGACCATAGCTCAGTGAGACATGGACAATAATACTGTCCAAAGAGTGTTACATCATCATTGACATACATTCAAAAGTTGCTGTTAACAACTGAGACCATTACCCAGGAGAAACATGCGGAGGTTGATGCTGCTCAACAACTGCCCACCAGGTGCAGGAAACTGTGCATTCTGGGGAACCATCAGTGCTTGTGGTGACATGTGTAAGTATTCCTTGCACTGCTGGATGAGTTTTTCTATGCCTATTGAGCCCTTGTAGCTTGGACTTAGCTGTCCAATAATCTAGTAACAGACAAAGTCTTGGTCATGCATAGCAGCCGATGTCTAAGGCTATCCCTGATTTTTTTCCTGAGGACATTCTAATGCAACTTTTTTAGGTTCAGTATTGTTCTTTTATTGTTTCTACTTAATTTAAATATGGATAATTAAAATACAATACAGTACAATAGGTCTTTGTTGTCTACTTCTGTCCATGACAAAAAAAATTTCCTTTGTTGGGAACTTCAATAAATAATAAACTACAACAAAATACAGTCACACCTCACACACCCTCTGTTACACTCACACTCAACCACTCAGCGATGATTTTAAGAAATACATCATGATTAGTGTTACGGATAAGAAAACTAGGGTTTATTAGCCAGTCCTGTTCAAGAGGGCTATCACAGTTGGTAAGAAGAACTTGGTAAAAGCTCTCTTCTTGGCGACCAGTTGTTTCCATCTGTGACCAGAGTGTAGCATGTGGAAATGGTGATGAAGAGACTGAGATAGGTCTGTGATGATGCTGACAACCCTGATGTAATAAACAGGCAACTTTAAGACCATAGATCATTGAGACATGGACAATAATACTGCCCAAGGAGTGTGACATCACCACTGAAATACATACAGAGGTTGTTGCTAGTTAACAACTGAGACCATTAACCAGGAGAAACATTTGGAGGTTGATAAACAAGCCTTAAGATCACAGCTGCAGAGAGCACTGCACCAGCCACCATCTGTAGGTCAATTTGACTGAGTTCTTCCTAAAGTTATTGATGACCATGCCCCAGCATCTTGACGTCTGATACGTCAGTCAAAATGTACACCTTGGTATTCACAGATCTGTGTCACACTCCATGACATGAAGCAAACTGAATGTGTTTGGCAGAAAACTGGACTTAGTATACACAAAAAGATATACATGTACAACGCTGCAAAATGGGGTGTCAAAACATCCCATCTTCATTACCAGATAATTCTCTTACATATCAGCCACCTACCTACCATTAAATGCTTTAAGCCCTCACTAAAACACATCTGTTCCATGAATATTATTCCTAACAACAATTCACATACTGATAATCCACCTTCTAACCCAGCGTTTCTCAACCTTTTACTTGTGACGCCCCCCCAGACGAATAAAGGTACGTCCGCACGCCCCCCTTAGCCACTAATACCTATATGAGATATGAGAAAATGACCGCCTTTGCGGCCCCCTTTTCAGCAGCTTGCGCCCCCCTTGGGGGGCGCGCCCCCCAGGTTGAGAACTGCGGTTCTAACCCTTTCTTTTATTTTTTTCCATCTATTGATTAGTCCACCTGCTTGTCTTCCTCTGCAAATTCACGAAACTCTCAGTCCTCACTGTTTGTTCCCTGATTCCTCTTTGCATGGTTGTTTATTGTTCCATCCTTTGTATGCTATCTGTGACTAGTTCTTGTCTCAAATGCTGAGAGCATGCTCCTTCATGAGCATGATCATGCACTATATAAACCCCTTTTGCAATGTTATTATTACTATTTATCTCTTAATATTCTTTGTGGAAAGCAAATGATCCTGCTAGCAGTCTAGATCATCCTCATCAAACATGAAAAGAATGCTGAATCACACAGATTAAATGTTAAAAATGCTCTCAATCAGGCTGCAATATACTGACACAATGACAGGGCTGCCGACCTTGAAATTCCGCACTTTGCCTTGGCAGGAACAGCTGCTGATATGCTTTCCTAGAAATGATGCTGATGTTTCATGAAAGGACAGTTTGCTGTCTATCACTGTGCAGAGATACTTAAAACTTTGTATCCGATCTACTATCTCACTGTCAATAACCACAGATGTAGGGATAGATTGATGTCTTCTTTTTTCAAGAACCAGTTCTTTAGTTTTAGAAACACTGAGCACCAAAAAGCTTTCCTCCAACCATGAATTTAATTTCTTAACCAGAAAGGAAAGAGCTTGCCAGTAAGTCTTCATCCTTGAGCCGAGCAGCCAACACCATATCATCTGCAAACTTAATCAACAACAGGGCACAATGGAGAAATCTGTCCAGACTTCATTGGTATATAAACAGAACAATGTCAGTGACAAAACACAGTTCTATTACATTTTCATCTAGCTTTATTCCTGGTTTTATTAATCTTACACAAGTGAGGAAATATAAAGTCTGCACCACAGACTTATACTTTAGGATAAGATAAGACTTTATTTATCCCAGAGGGCTATTCCAGGCAGCATATAAAAGCACAAAACAATACCATAATCTATTCATATCCGCAAAACAGACTCATGCATTCATGCTTCAGACAGCTGCATTCATTCGCACTCAGTAACATTCAGAAGTAGAATGGCCAAACAACGAATGACAGCCTCAGTCTGTTGGTCCTGCATGCAGGTACACAGAATCAATAGCCCCATGGGAGTTGGAAACATCTTCCTGACAGGGCATGCCTGTCACCACAAAGGATTTCAGACACTTTCAGAAATGTCTGCCTGTCATATAGAGTCTGAAGAGCACTCCAGCTATCCCAATGACTCTGGAGCAGGTGGAAACAACACAATGTAAGCTGCTCATGTCCTTCATTGATAAACTGTTGTAAAAACATAAACAAGAAGGACAGCACACTCTATATGTGCGCTCTATAAAACATTTTCTTGACAAAACATGCCTGTCATCACGAAGGATTTCAGACACTTTCAGAAATGTCTGCCTGTTATATAGAGTCTGAAGAGCATGGGCTATCCCAATGACTCTAGAGCAGGTGGAGACAACACAGTGTAAGCTGCTCGTGTCCTTCATTGATAAACTGGTGTAAAAACATAAACTAGAAGGACAGCACGCTCTCTGTGTGCGCTCTATAAAACAGCTAAACAAACATTGCTGGGAGACAGATCAACTTCAACTTCTGGAGAAGGAAGAGGTGCTGTTGACCCTTCTTCGTGACAGTTTGAATGTTGGAATCCCAGTGAAGTCTTCTATCAAAGATAGTGCCTAGGTATTTTAAAGCAGGGATGATTTCCACCTCCTTGTCATGGATGACACTTATGGGACTTGATGGAGAATTCCGACTGAAATCAAAGGCAATCTCTTTAGTCATGCTAAGAAAGCTCATTGTATAAAAGAAAAATGGTCAGCTGAATTGCCTTACCTGAAGGGGCAAGTTTATGGGATCTCTACGAATGTGATCAATGCCTAGGATGATCATATCATATACTTGCTGCACATCCTTCACAAGGACCTGCATTTCTTCCTTCTTGTTATCTTTGCTCTTCTGAAGCATGGCTCGGAACTGGGTTAAGAGAACAGTAGCTGTTATGGTCTGACAGCTTGCCAGTAGCCACTCTAAGCTGCAGGCTATGGTTCTGTGAAATTCCTTCCAGTTTTCAGTTTCAGTTAAATGGTGTGGAAGTTCCTGAAGTTTACGAAGATTGAAGACCCTCACCTCCCCATGTTGCTGCAGTGGCTGAGAAGGGACTCCACGCAGGCAGTTAGGGTAGTTGCCTTTTTTTCCCTTGTACAGTTCCAGAGGCTTGGGCTGGTCACTCCATGTTCCCAGGAAATACTCAGCCATAGCACAGTGCATCTGAGCTCTGGTTTTGTCTGTGATGTAGCGTCTGATGGCAGCGTCCTTGAAGTGACGATGATACCATTTGGAGAATTTAACTTTGCCAGTTTGCTCAGAGGTGAGGTATTCGTGGATGTCATTTTTGATGCGGATCCAAAGGCTAGGAGGAAGTCGTATCACATCAGAATCAGGTGGCAAGTGATACAGGTAGGTATCTTGGAGTACTTCATCATCTAGTGATAAAATATCCTCCATCTCTCCATCTGTCAGCCCATGGTCAGCCAGTGTCAAATATCCTAGGAAAAGTATTCATGGGAATGAAAAAGTAGCACTTGTATGCAAATATTTTTAATATTCAGTGCAATACATGCTCATTACAAAACACTCATTCCAATTTAAAGTTAAATGATTAATGGAAGTGTCACTCACCAAGGGCTTTAGACACTATGACCTGGCCATGACTCTTTTCAAGATTCTCAAAAAGTTGATCAATTGCTTCTTTCACTGTTGCACCTAATTCAAGGTCACTTGCCAACCTATGTGATGGCCATGACAATGCCTTATCTGTAATCAGCTTCAAATGGAGTGTCTGCAACTCAAGGATGAAAACAGTTTTAAGAATTTATTTCCTAAATGTTCTTTCCCTCTTGTGCTGAACACCCTGTATGGCCAATTATTCACTCCATGCACACTTAATATCTTCAGTCTTAAGATAGTCTTGATCCGAAAGCAGCTGCAAATTAAAATGGCATGATGTATGATGCAAAAGTAAGAGTATTACCTGCTGGCTTTTTCCATGGGTCTGTAAAAGAAGAGACCGTTGAGAAACAGTCAATGTCCTGCCTTTCTTGTGACACATTGCTCGAATCATCCTATCTGCAGCTGCTCCATCCAGTGACTGAAGGTTGATAAACTGCTTCTCAAAAGGTATTTTTGCTTTCAGGTTGAACCAGCAGACTGTGTGATCAGTTGCTACAGAAACAAAGAGGTGGACATCTGGGGGCAGTATACAAGGCATCCAAGACATGGAGTGGGCATAGTCACTGGTTTGGAGCTGGTCAACAGAATCTAGTAACAGAAACAGCGGTCGTTCTTTACTCTTGATTTGCCACAGCAGAGCCTGCAAGTACCTGCACAGGTAGTTAAAATCCACCTGCAGTTCCAGACCTGCAGGTGGACTAATGTCATACAGACACCAAAGCTGGTTGACCATACTGATCAGCACATCACGAATGTTGGAGGACGATGCTGAAGTGCTTAAGAAGCGCACCACACACATGGACTTAGGTACCCATGTTTTTGAAAGCTGAACAATTTTAGCCATCAGTGCTGTCTTTCCACTGCCAGATGGTCCATTAATGATAACTGGCCTCTTAAAACTGAGGATTTTTGGCAGGGCTATGTTTTCTTCTCTCATGTCCCTCTGTGGATCTGATGTATAATCATCAAATGAATCTCCATAACAGAATGTAGTGCCAATGCTGTTGGAAAATCTTTCCATCAGTTCTGTTTGCTGGGTCCTTTCCTCTTGGTCATTTCCATCTTTTGTTGCCTTCTGTTCATCCTGTAAAAACACTTCTTTCATGGTAAAGATTTTACTGTCCTGTGTCTCTGTTTTATTCAGTGTGTTGTGGATATACTCCAGTTCATTTTTACGCCCACAAAATATTTCACACTTTGCTGCACAAAAGTGCAGGTGGTGCAAAACTTCTTTGTACATTCCAGCAACCTTTGAATTCTGAGCAGTGAAGGAATGGAGGGATTTTTCAATCATGGCAACCATACGGTGTTTGAATGTCTCACAGAAATCTTTTAAGTAAGCTGCGTGAACATTGTTTTCTTCATCTACTCCAGTGCTTGTCCAAGGAATTGTGTTTTGTATAATGTGAGAGACAGGTAAGCATTCTGGTACTTCATTGCTTTTCATGAGTGTGAGCTGTTTCTGTGCTTCTTGGTCTATTTCCCCATCCATCGTCCAGTCTGTATATCTTTCTAAGGGAACAGATTTCAGATATGGATGCTTATTTAAATGCACAAAAATGTACACATGAATCTAAGAATGAGATACACAATTTACATTAATATCTCAGTATGAGATCACCTGTTAAATATATGTCAATATATTTTCATTTCATTCTTGATAGTTGCTCTAAACCTTTCCTTAAGTAGATCTATCAATGAAAATAATGAAAAAAGTAGTTAAAGATAAGGGTATTAACAATGAGTGGAGTACTTACTAACAAGTTTGTCTTTTAATTTTATATCAGTAAAACTTCTGCAGAAAACCAACACTTTATCTTCAGCATCAGCATATTTCAAAATCCCATCCTTCACTTCATCATGGGTCACTGGAAAATCATCACATGAGCATTTTCTCATTACTTTTCAGTAGACTTGAAGTAACACTCATGGCACATCATTGCATTGTTTTGTTTTAATACATATAGAGTGACTTAAAATCTCTGAAGAAATTGTGTGTATGTGTGTGTGTGTGTGTGCACGCCCACATGTACATACATGCATATACATAAATAAGTAGTTGTGCATATATGCGCACATCTGTATTTATCAAGTGTACAAACCTGAAATGTGATACTTTTCACAGGCATCAGCAGTTAGAAGCTTTTGAGAACAAGCTCTGTCAGCCACAATGCGCAGTACATACAACATTGAGATCTGCTCTCTTTCCCAGATCTGGTGGTTCTGTTACAAATGCAGAGTTTGATGAATATGACAACCACACTGACACTAAAATGAGCAGGAATCTAATCTTGCATATTTTCTTTTTATTGAAAACACAAGGTTAAAAGTTCATGCTTCTGATAGGATGTAGTGAGGATTAAGCTTTGTTCAGTTAAATGTTGGTTGTTCCTGGGGAGTATGCCTGTTATATACTGCTGCTATAGTATGTCCCAGTCAACACCACTACAAAAACAAATGCATATGCATTTGCAAGTTTGGTTTGATAATCATGATGACTAACACCATCATTGTCATGTCATCATTATCATCATGGTGTTGAGGAGATTATCTTCTCCTGCTTTCACTGGTACCACTACCCCACACCTTATCCCCTACCTCCCATAAATACACATACATATGCATACATACACTACATAGGGCACCAACAGTTTACAGCCTACATATTTTCTGTATGTTAATATATTTTTTAATCCAGTAATGAGTGCTTCTTTTGCCTTACCCTTATGGAAATGCCACCTGTGAAAAATTGTTTCCCATTTCATCTGAACAAATCAGTATTTAGTATTAGCAACCATCCTGAACTATTGATATTATCATCCTTTCCGACCACCAGAAGAACTCTTTAATTTGAGCCTTTTTACTTATTTATTTTTCATTTTTTGCTTTGCCTTGGCACAAAAATCTAAGTAAACATGCTTAGACAGTTCAGTGTTTTTAAAAGCATAACAAATAAAAGAAAATCATTTAACCTAATTACCTGATCATAAAGATGTCTGTTTCTGGGATTCTTATCAGAATAGTATGGTAAAAGTGATGTAATTGCTTGAATTTGGTATACTGGTGGCACAGCATTTGTGTCAAGTAGATACCATTTGTCAACAGTTGCAAATTCTTTTATGTTCATCCATGATGCCAGGCGTCTCATTATGTGAAATTCAGTCACAGGGATAGTATTAGGAAGTTGGCAACTGCCATATCGATCGCCAAGAAAAGCCTGAGAGAGAAATGTAGTGCTTTGACAAAATTATTTCTAAAGCACCATATGTATGTACATGCAAATGCTTTATGAAAACAGATTTAAAAATTGAAAATATGAAGATAAAAGCACATGAGCTTACACTATAACAAAATACATATATAAGTGTATAGAAAAATTACCTTATATTCTTTGACAGATATATATATATATATTTATTCTACATAGAAACTGACATTTTGAAGCCATTTGCTGTAACAACACATGAAAAAATGTCAATAAAGTATAAATAATAATTTATGAGAGAAAATGTGTATTTCAGAAGAAAGGTCTTGAAAACAAATCCAAAAAGATTTTCTCACAACAAAGTTTGGCCCAACTGATGTTTCTTGACAGATTTTAATTTCACGCAAACAGATGTCTGTGGTGGTGTGTTCAATACCTGCATCTTCTCGTACACCCCATCGCATATCTACTACCTGTAAGAAGGTACAGGTTTTGTAAATATTTATATGTTACTTTGTAAACATTTTCAAATGAGGACTGTAGAAATATATAGGCCTTTTGAGGAATAAAATTATATATCTGTTAACATCCTGCATGTAATATTGTATTATAATAACATCAATTTAAAAAGTTCAGTAATTTATTGGAAGAATGATGAATCCATAAAAACTGAGTACCTGAAAGTCCAAATCTTTCTTCTTGCAGTAATCTCGTAAGTACGGCACAGCATCTTTCATTAGCAAGTTCCGTTCAATGGTCATGTCTGGGGAAAAAAACAAATCAAGACGTGTAAATATACATAAATGCACAATGACCTTTCTCAACATTTAACTTACACATTCAGATTTAACACACTGTAAATTTTGAAGTCTCGATGACAGCTTTTGTTCTTCTTGATATAATAATATTTTATTGGAATATAATGGAGGACATAAACACAGATCTCTACCTATAATACACACATCGAGATCATTATAGACATTTGGTACAAAAAAGAGAACTCAGATCTTAATATTCAATTAATTTATACGTTATGCGCACAAAAGTACAGGTCCTTAATTGTGCTCACCAGTAAATGTTGAGCTAAAAAAGACACGAACTATGTTGGTCTCTTCCTGTGGCAGGTCACTCAAAAAACCTTGCAGCACGTGAGAGTAATTCTCCATTTCTCTGATGATAAAGAAGTATAAATATCATTTACATGCAATCACTGATTAGCATATTATACACCTTTAAATAGATAAAATCGCTATATATGTAGGCTAGTGCAATTTCGTCGATCATGAAATTTGTGGTGTGTGTGTGTGAGACAGAAAGAGAGCATACGTCTAAATCATCGATTTTGAGCACATACGTGTTTTCTTGCTTGATGAGTCTGCTGTTTTCCAGGCATGCATATATAAGCAGCCCTATTTTGTTTATGTTAGCAACCTGCGTCTCGTAAACATAGAGAAAATTAGAAGGGAGATAATCGTTTATATATGGATTGGTCATCCTGGAAATAAATGAGTACTTCCAAAATACCTCTTTTTAGGAAATCTTTAGCAGGATACTTTAATACAATAAAATAAACGATATTTTGAAAAAAACACACTCAGCGCAGAAGCCTTGTTATAGGGCGCCAAGTTATAGAATGCAATCTATAAGTATAAAATGCAATGTATAGCTATACATTGCATTCTATAATTATACATTGCAATGTATAGCTAGAAATAGCAAATTTGAGAAAATTCCCCTCTTGGCGCCCCATACCGTGCTTGAGCGAGCCACAGATCTCTGAGCGAGCACACGAACTCTTCGCTAAGTGAAAACATAAAGGTAAATGTGAAAGCGCAATGGCGCGACTCCGAAGATTTTGAGTTTCTGTTTTGGTTACATGAATTACCGTAGCAGAGACTAAATGATGACTGTTTAATATTTGTACATGGTATATCATAGACAGTTTTAGAAGCGCAATGATTGAATATGCAATAATTTGATATTATAAAATGACTTAAAGTACTGATGTACGTTTAAATATAGCAATTAGAATTTAGTGCATGCTGCTGTTATCTTGTTTTGAAGAGGCGCAGGTTTCTTTTAAAATTTTTATTTTCTTCTGAAACAGGAGAGAAAGGGAAACAATGGCAGTTCGTCCAGAGCCAGGCTTAATTCAGAGGCTAGATGAAGTAGTAGTTAACAGGATTGCAGCAGGTGAAGTTATCCAGAGGCCTGCCAATGCACTAAAGGAAATGATAGAGAATAGGTATTGTACAATTTATATTTTATTAACAGAATCACAGCATGTTAAAGTGAAACAAATACCTGTTTTCAGTTTTTTAGAAGATGCTGCCTTTAATGGTAAGGTTGGTAGTGGCAGTGGCAGTATTGTTAATGACAGAAGGACATAACAGAGGACCTAAATATATTATTAGTCCCCTGGAAGAGTTAACATAGATTAGTGAATACATTTGTGTATTAAGATCTTTTTCTGCTCATTTATATATTTATATTTTGACATTTTTGTGTCTTTTATCCATTTGCGATGATGATGCCTTCCCTCTGGAGCCATTGAAACAGACATTCTGTTATTTCTTTTGGTTATGTTCTCAATTTACAGTCTTGATGCTGGGGCTACTAACATTCAGGTTACTGTGCGACAAGGAGGGTTGAAGATGCTGCAGATACAAGACAATGGATCAGGAATAAGGGTGACACATTTGGGTTTTATACAAGTTTTTTTTTTAAGGCCTGGTTTACCTTTTGAAAGCTATGAGTGTGACACCAGACAACTCGATTGTTGACCAAATCAACTAGAATGATGAGACCACAATCTAAAGACAGTTTAACCATTGCCAAAACCAGATCAACCATGCTGAGACCAAATCAACCAGTGCCAAAAGACAAATAAAAAATGATAAAACAGAATTGTGTAGACTAGTGATCTTGAGATTTCTTCCCTGTGTATTTTAACATGTGTAGTCTGCCAGCAAAGCTTCTTTTTTGGACGGTGAATTTAATGATTATTATTAAGCAAAGAGTGATGACTTTCAGTTGGGAGAACCTTCTCATTCATGGGAGAAATCATATTCATGGAGAAAAAGGAAATATTCTTATAAAAGTCAGACTAAGTTAGATTGCTCAGAATGAAAGAAAACCAGAGGTAAAAAGTAGGTCATGGCAAGTCTTGGTTATCACAAATAAAAATTCCTTTGAAGCTGATAACTGGGATGGCTAGCAAATGCTTTCATCATAGCAGAAGGTTGGCAAGAAAATGTAGTTTTAATATTTCTATGAGAGCTTGAGGTTAGATGGTTAAAACTCACACCAAGTAAACATTGATGAAGAGGGTAGCATTTATACTTACAAGGCATACTTACAAAAATGTAAAATGCTGAAATAAAAAATAACTAAGGAGGGTAGTCAGCTTATTCACTTTTCAAATGAAGATTTTTTTTATGGATGTCTACTGGCAAGATAACTTGAATACATTCATGTCAGCTTGGAGGAAGCAGGCTTTTTGGAATTGTTTGGTATTAAAATTACCATATTATCATCAACAATGACAGACAATAAATTTGTGGAATTAGAAACATTATTTTGTAAATAATTTACATCAGTTTATGGTATATTTCAACAGAAAGAAGACATGACCATTGTTTGTGAGCGCTTTACAACAAGTAAACTTCAAAAGTTTGAAGACTTGCAGACCATTTCTACATATGGTTTCCGTGGTGAGGCCCTGGCCAGCATAAGCCATGTTGCTCATGTGACAATCACTTCTCGTACACCAGAGGCAAAGTGTGCCTTCAGGTACCTGTTAATGATCTGGTACTGTTGTCTGATTCTTAATGATGTCTTTGTAATTCTTTTTAGTTAGTTTTGTAATGCCTTAGAGAAAATGACATCATAGCTATGTATTTTACATAGGTTGATGCACTTTTATTTCCACAAAATAATTACAAATTTTTAGTACTGTATAATTTATATTGGTAATTTTTATTCTCCGGTATGAAAGTTTTTTTTAGCCATTTATAGTAAAATCAGGCTTATAGAAAGATTACCTAAAAAATAGAAGAATGAATATGAAAAATCTTTAAAGATAGCATTCTGCTATATAAGAGGAATCATAAAACTTATTCACCAATGCTTTGTTGGTGGGTGGAAGATTCAAATTATTCCTTTAGTTGTACAGCATAAAAACTTAAGAAATTGGAATTTTTTGTGTGGTAGACATATTGAGTAACACTTTTTGAGACCCCCTTTTTTGTCATAGAAGATTCTGGTTTTTTTTTTCCAGAGGTCAATACACCGATGGAAAGCTGAAAGAACCATTAAAACCTTGTGCTGGAAATGTTGGCACACAGATCACGGTAAAATACTTTATCTGTTAAGATGAACATTATCAAATATCTTTGACATTGTCGCGTTTATCACCTTCTGGCGTTGTGGATGCACACCCGCAGCTGCTCACACCGCGCAAATACACAATCACTCTACCAGAAGCGGGACACGACGTGCCTATCGAACCTCTGATGAATGCAGACCACGACAAAGGCGAAATGAACATTACAAAAATAACTTTAATAACACACACACACAAAGTGGAAAATATATAGACACATACATTCACGCAGGAAGACAAAAATGCCCCACGCCCAAGCAAAAAAAAAAAAAAAAGTATATATTGTACTAAAGGTTAGTAAGGGGAGGTAAAAAGACAAAGATCTTAACGTGTCACTGTCTTAATAGGGCGCTAAGAGTTCTTGCCCTTGGATCCTTCAGACCCAGCGTTAGATCTAACAGTTAACGCTTTCTTCACACTGTGTCGTTAGCCTTCAGTGGCCTAGCGCGACGCTCTCGCGCTGACTGCCACCCCACTGTCTTTCTGGCGCACACAGGGACCCTCTGATGGTCCTCAGTCCAAGTTGCCTCGTTGACCACCCGTCACACGATGAAGGACAGGATGACGAAGGTGACGGACAGATGAAGCGAAGAGAGTTGACAAACGTAGAGTAGATGCAACTCCAGCACACAGGAGCGTATGGGGTGAAGAACAAGCGAAGAAGGTGAAGACGAAGAACATCAACGACGATAACGATGACAGGTGCGATGACAAGTACAGGATAGTGTAGAGGTGCAAGACGATTATCAGAGGAAGAAAGTCAGCATGAATGGTCGACGAAAATAAGTAAAACACTCGACCAATCGATCAAGCCCACACGATCAGCAACCAAGCCTGTGGAGAAAACAAAGGGACATCTGTCACTAGGTGGTTTCAAAACATGAAATTATTTCCCCTTCCAAGCCCCACCTATAGTTAAAGAATAGACATAATCCCACTGAATTCTCCCTTCCCATCAACACTCTTAACAATAAAAGGAATGCGCGTCACAAGCGCCGTAACTCCTCAATCACATTCCTGACTGACAGACATTCACTGACTCGCACGGATCTAATTTACAAACGAGCAGAAATGTCTCGACTCTTGCACACAGCAAACAGACTCGCACGGCTTCTGGATTGCTAATCTACAAGAAAGAAAGAAATTTAAAACTGACAAAAATGTCTCATCACTCACCCACACGGCTTGTGAAAATGCCCGGCGGTCACTCGCACACAAATCAGCACCGGAAACACACAAACGTCTCTCTCAGACACTGGCGGTTATCTCCCGGCTACTGCACTTAGTTGCACACATCAGCCCTAGGGGCTAGGGACTGTCACTAGCTTCTAGTGGTCGCTACCGGCTACTATTCTCCCAATAGTACCGGCCTCCCGTTCCACTTCTAGCTTCTGTGATCGTTCCTGGTTGTTGTATCCCGTCGCAAGCATCAGCCCCACGGACTTTCACTAGCTTCCAGTGGTCCCTACCGGCTACTGTTCGCTCAACAGTACCAGTCTTCTGTCCCACTCCTAGCTTCGGTGATCTTTCCTGGCTGCTGTGCTGACCTAACAACTTCTCTAGCGGTTTTTTTTCCCCCTTCAAAAACACGTCCTACCAGTTAGAGTGTTCAGAGAAGAGTGCCACAAAAGGACGCTGGCTCTGGGGTTCGGTACATTGTCTCACATGGTCTGCAACCAATGGCCAGCGCCCACATCCCCATGCCACGCTAAAGGGCGTGCAGGCCTTTCGCTCCAAATCTGCGAGAGGGGTGGGGGAGACAACGAGCACCGAGCCCCCAGTGCTAGAAAAATAGGCAAACTCAGCATTCCAGGAGACGACGTGTGAAGGTCATGATCCAGGCTTTCCCGCGAAAACGGACTGAAATAGTCCTGGATCTAAAGACAAGCGTCGCTGGTAAACCGTACTGAATGCCCTTCTTGCACTTAAAGATCGCTGGTGTAAAATAGCAAATGTCTGACACGCGACAGACATTTATGACAATATGTCCAGAAGAAGACCAGGGGTGACATTGCTAAACGACCATAGACCAGCAGCCTTTACATCTGTCACGATGAAAGGTCTGGAAAAATTAGTCCTCAGGCATCTGTTTTGCTCCACAAGAAGCAAACTGGACCCTCTTCAATTTGCCTATCATGCCAATCAAATTGGTGGACTATGCTGTCTCTTCACTTCATTCTCCAGCACCTTGAATCCCCTACGCATACCTCCTTTTTGTAGACTACAGCTGTACTTCAGCACCATCATTCCACAGAAACTCTTTGATAGGCTCTCAATGTTTGGTCTCTCCCAGTCAGTCTGCTTTTACCTAGCTAATGGCCTGTTCCATCTCATGCCCTCTGGGGTCAGGTAGTCCTGGCCAGAACATCCGGGGTGAGAAACAGTTTCTTTGCCAAAGCAGTGGCTTACCTAAACACTGCCTTAACGCATGTCAGGACTAATAATAGTTGAATGTGTCTTATAATCCTGCTCACATATTTTGGTATCTATGGTGTAATGCATGGCTAATGTATAGTGTATGTGAAAGAAAGTGAGTGAAGGAGAAAGAGAGATAGTGTGTGTATGTGTGTTTGCATGTGTATGTATGTGGAAGAAATAATTTTTTGGGTGTGTAAATAATAGTGCATGTAGTGGCATATGCGAGTGTAGGCGTGAGTGTGATTGGTATTTGTCGAGTAATTGGCGGCCATCATCAGGTCAAATTTCTAGTGTAATTTCACTTGGCAAATAAAATAATTCTTCTAAATCTCTGTACTCATTGTTTTATAATTTAAAAAATGGATTTTATTCTAGGATGGATTCTGTCTCTCTTACACACACAGACAGGCATGTGCATACACACACAAAACAACAGCAACTTTTGTATTATAAAGTATGCTTAATGTGATGCCAGTTTTATCTTTTTATTGTCATGTTTGCATATCTCTTATGGTCAATGGTATTCTGGTACTTTTTTGAAATATGTTAATGGATTATTCTCTAAAGAATCAAATTTAATGTGTTAAAAAATCATTTTGATTACTTTATACTTTTTTGAATAGGATAGATGTGAGATTGCATGTTGGTGGATATGTTTTCAGGTGGAAGATCTGTTTTACAATGTCACAACTCGTCGCAAAGCACTACGTAGTCCTGCTGAAGAGCATGCAAGGATAGTTGAGATTGTTAGCAGGTATGGTTTTGCTTTTGTGAAGGTGTGGAAAGTTTCATGATGTCTATAAAGTGTATTTTACTGCTGTTTTCTGTTATGGTAAATATCCTATTTTTGTGGTTTTGCAGATATGCCATCCATAACGCTAGTGTGGGCTTCACCCTTAAGAAGGTAATTTGCATACTGTTGGAAGTAGTTAAGGTATTAGAAAACAGTTTTAGTTGATCTTATTTTCAGAACCCTTCTTTTTATTAATGTATAAATATAGAATTTGTTGATATCATTTATATTAGTACTAATTTCATAAGTTTATTGTATGGATGTTTATATCAAACGCATGGAAAGTTTGCTTTCAGATGTAGAAAATAATTGTTTCATTTGAACCTTTACAAAACTAAACATTTCTAGATAGAGAAAGAAATGAAAAAAAATCAGGAGGCTGCTTTATAAAGCATAAATTAAAAAGAAAAAGATCAAAACTTGAACCATTTACCCTGTTGCAGCAAGGTGAAAGTATGGCAGATGTTAGAACCCCACCCAGCTCAAGTCAGTCAGATAACATTCGCACTGTGTTCGGTGCCTCTATTGCAAGGTAAATTTGCTGATAATTAACCTAAATGATGGCTAAATACTTTTTTTTCAAATGGATAAAATGGCATTTTTGTCATAAACAGCTACACTTGGCTATTTCTTCAATTTTTAAAATACATTAACCATATCTAAAATCCATTGCTGTTGCATGTAGAAGATTATTCTTTTGATAAAAATAACGAGTGGAATGTATTCTGGTTACTACTGCATTTTTTGACTAAAGAGCCCTTCTGACATACTTCTGAAACACAATAGTATTTAAAATTAGTTGAGGCAGGTTGTTCCAGGGTGTTTCAGGTATTGGTGACTAGAAATCCAGAAAAGTGTTTGCGCATCAATAAGCAGATGTCACTGACAACAATGCTAACACAGTCAAGCATTTGAGCGGCCGTTGAAAATCTGTGTTGGCAAGACGACACTTTATTAAGATTTTATGTGCTTGAGTAGTGTTTCTCGAACAATACTCTTCAGGAACTTGCAGACGATATTTTCGCTGTCAGACAAAATGACATAAGCCACAGAAGAGCGACAAGCAGGAGTCGGAGAAATACATCACATCCATCGAGAACAGACAGGCACATAAAGCATGCAACACCCAGTCAAGCTCAAGACAAATATGCAAATCGATCACTGACCGCCGAATATATCACATTATCGTGATATCGTCTTTCTTAACTTAGCCTAGTCGTAGTAGTTGTTGTTATCCATAATTTAGCCAGACTCTGCAGGCTTTAAAACTCATCATTTATTTTGTTCCCCATCATGGGAACAATTTCACTGAAAGTGTTATCATTCGTACAGCCAACTTCATCATGGCGGGTGACCTTTCTTGGAGCCCAGGGACTTAGTTGAAGTGTTATCTGATATCGGGTGCCTTCTTCGATGAGGAGCTGTCCATTCGGCGCCAGATATACCCTGCTTCGGGAGTTGCTGTGGCGTTTCCGCCGGAAGAAAAGACACACTTTGAACAGGCGTCGATAGCCCAGTTGCACATGCCTCAGTCGACAGGCGTAGACGAGGGGATCACACAATGCGTTAAGAGGAAGCAGAGTATTCAGATATCGATTGATTCGAGCAAAGTTTGCGTACATTTCAATAACTAGATTCATGTCCACCTGGATCTGCACACAGTCAACAAACATTTTCGTGTAAATTTTGTAGCTCCTAAACATTTCCTGCATACAGTATACGTGAATGTGTTTTCAAGCCTGAGCGCGCACGCACGCACGCACGCACATACGTACCATGTTTGAATACGATAGTATAGCTTGTCTATTCAGATTCGCGATGAATGGATCGTGAGATTGTTAAATCAGTAAATAAGCGAATCTTAACTAAGAATGATGTGTTTCGACACGAAAATATATAAATGGGGATTGCTTCTTTACCTGTATAATCAGGGCGATCTGAAAAAGGCAGGAAGGTAGCCAGCAGACGACAAACGTTCCGATGATGAGAAATGTGGTTAGCAGCGCCTTCCGGTTTGGGGCATAATTTATTGGGTTATTAACCCTTCCTCCGTAAGACCTTTGCGCTTCGATGTAGATACGGATGTAGACGAATACAATGAAGAAAAAAGTTGTAAACGCAACGGAGAACACCAGATACTCTCCCTGGTAGTCGGAATACTCAGTGAATTCGCAGTAGTTAAAATGCTGCGCGACATCTGCGAACTTGGACACGTTCGTTAGAAAGACGGAGCAGCCGCCCAAGAAAGCTATGAGCCATATGGCGCAGATGATGGCGTTGCCTTTGGCGCGGTTGAGAAGATGGCGATAGTGCAAGGGTTTGACGATGGCGACGTAGTGGTCCAAGGCCATAACCATCAGGTTCAGCAGTGAGATGACGGAGGCCATGGTGTGGAGGGCGAAGACCAGTCGCGTGGAGCAGGCCCAGAGCAGCCTGTCCTGCGGGCCGTCCCCGTAGCTGGGCCGCAGGGTGAAGATGTTGTTCAGCATGTTACTGAGCACGCTGACGCTGAGTAGGACGTCAGACAGACCGAGGCTGATCACCAGCTTGAGGTGCGTCACCATGCGGTCGGGACCTAGCACTGTGGCCGCGATGGACAGGATATTGGCCAGCAGGGACAGCAAGCAGAGGGTCAGGCTGATGACCTCAGAAGGCTGTGAAAAGATTATGAAGGCATGCTCCATCGGTGTCAGGGGCTTTGTGTGAAGCCGGTCGGGATTGCTATCGTTGAGCGTGTGTTCCAGTAAACTGACGTTCGTCGTCATGTCCGTTTCTCGGTCACGTTCGCCTCGGTCAGAGTTTAGCAAGTGTACTTTATGTGCATTTGGTGGGGCTTATCACGCCTTTGTTGCGGCCTTGCTGAAATAAAAGAATAAGAAATTTGTCATAACTGCTTTTGTTTTCGTCAATACAAGTCTCCTTAGTATAGAATGATGCATTAGCTTGTGTCATCTCCCCTCGGTGGTATCTCTGGTCTAATTCTATGTTTTTGCATCAGTAATAAGTGCAGGCCTTTTCCTCAACATTTAATTGCTATATTTTGTAATAAAGCATAAAATATATAACTGTAAATTAATTTAATAAAAGCAGGTTTATTTTTACCAAAACGAAAAGAAGAAAACGGTTAGTTAAATTTACACAAAAAAGACATTATTTGCAAGAATAGGTTTGACTTCATCTAACCCTAACTTTGCTCTTTTCATTACATTTAAAAAGCTCATTTGCCGAAAGTTAGTGAAATGATGAAAATTAACATCTAAATGACATCAATGTTGTGCTGTTCATAAAGACATGTAAAGTTGAAGCTCAGTGTGTTAGAGAGGTTGTAAATCACATTCTTACATGTAACTATTGAGACCATGCCCTGTAGAAGCTGTTGAAAGGCGGATATAATGGGACCAGGGATGATACCACAAAGCAAAAAGAATAATAATGAGTTATTGGTAATGCCTTCGTTTTTTCCAGGGAACTGTTAGAGATTGACCACGAAGTTCAAAAACTGTCTGTGAAAGTGCATGGTTTGATCTCAAACGCCAATTACTCTATGAAAAAGTCAATTTTTCTTCTCTTCATCAATCGTGAGTACATAAATTCTTCAGCATATTTTGGTTTGCTTTTGAATTCAGACGCCCACATAATGCGATGTATCCCCCTCTTCAATCAACCCGTTTTAACGAAGCCCGCTGTTCTGTTTCAAGCCATGCGTCCACCTTCAGACGGAAAAATGCTGAGTGATGGTATTAGCTATTTACAGTTCAGTTTCATGTCCAAACACTGATTAAATGAGGTTTCTCGACTATAACTAAAAGCATAGTAAAACGTTACAGCCACGTAACCACTTCGTTCCACCATGTGGAGGCAGTATGCTCTAGTAACATGCACAGAATATATATATATATATAAAACAGAATTTATGCTTACCGTTTCCTGCGTGGTTCCTTCATAGGAGTGAAATATAAATTTGTCCGCAAGAAGCTTTTATTTTTGTGTATAAATGCTTCTATTTTACACACCAAAATAAAAGCTGGCTTACGCTACAAGATTTAGACTAGTTTCCTTATCACGTTTTCTGTCGTTGGAGAAAATAGCTTATTTGCTTTTTTCTCTCCCTCCCCCATCTCCCCCACCATGTCTCTTACTCTTTGCCATTGCCTGTCTTTCTCACTCATTGCGTTCGCGCACGTGTGGGCGGTCCGGTGGCGCAACGGCTAGCGCCTGTCACAAGTACACCGAGGATTGGCTGTCCTGGGTTCAGATCTCCTCTCCAGCACGCTTGTTCTTTCTCTGCATGTGGCACCTGTTTACAAGGCTGGCTGCTTTGCCGTGATCTAGCCTTTGTTGCTGGCTCGGCGTAAAACACCAACCCCCTGCCCCCTCCCCCGGCACACGTGTATATATATGCGAGCCGGCGTAAAAGAGAGAGAGAGGGGGAAGCGAGTGTGTATGTATGTATGTGTTTGTGTGGGATATATGTCTTGCTGGGAGGGGAATTGGGGGAACTATTAGAATCGCTGTTATATGAAATGACGAAGGTAGATAGGCTCGCTGTTGGCACTTCGCAATTCCTCAATAAAGCCTACCAATTAAAATTAATTGGCAGAACTCAAAGTTGCTAGCATCCGGGAATTTTTCCAGGGCCAACGGATGTTCCTTTTTGATTCAACTTTAAAATTGATGGGACTTCAGTAGCCCACTTTCCACTGCTCCCACCACCGAGCTTAACGGTGCCATACCCGGTCGTTAAATGGCCGGTGTGCCTTTCAATACAAAACAGTACAATACAGCACAATACCTCTTTATTTTTTACTTCGGTCCCCAGCAGAGATAGAAGTTTTTTTTTTTTGGAGTTCCCTTAAGTGATAAACAAAATACGGCCACACCTTACGCAGCCATACAGTTATTTACACATTTACCCTCCCCCTTCCAGCGACCATTATCAGAGGCGCGCGCGCGCGCGCACACACACACACACACACACATGAACTAGGTACATTTTTCTGACCTGTTCAAGAGTACTATCGCAATTGGTAAGAAGGATTTGGCAAAAGCACTCTTCTTGGTGACCAGTTGTTGCCATTTACGGCAATTACGGCCATTGGGTATCATTTGGTGATGTAGCCGGTGAAAGGAGTCTGTGATGGTGCTGACGGCTTTTAACCTTGTAGCCCTGGTGTATAGATCACCTAATGGTATTTGTGGAAAGCCAGTGATCTTTACTACACTCATCAAACAAGTTTTATCTTTGATAGAGAGAACGCTGAACCACTCTGACGGATTGAATGTTAAAATGCTGACACCGAAATTCCTCAGTTGTCTTGAGCAGGAACAGGCGCTGATGTGCTTTCTTGAAAACGATTTTAGTCTTTTCCTGGCAGGACAGTTTGTTGTCTAGCACTGTGGGAGATACCTAACATTTTGAAACTGTTCTACCGTTTCACTGCCAATAAGAGTTCTTTCTCTGGTCCGATACACTTGGTGCGGGCCATCTTCTCTCCAAGTGAGACCACAATCGAGATCCATTAACCGATGTGGGTTGCATCTGAGCCGTTGCTTTCGTAGAGGCAGGTACGACCCAGAACACATCAAAACAGAAAAAAGACTTAGGTGAGACAAAAAGATGGAGATCAGTCCCCTCAAGTTGTTACTCGTCCGTTCTTAAGTCTTTCATGGAATTGCACACTTGTAGTTGCAAACCCCATATCCTCTTTACTTCGTGATTGACTTTTTACAGACTTACAGTCAATGAACATGTCGCAGCTAGACACGTGATTTGTTGTTTTTCCAAAGGGAGGCGAACTAACTCTTCATTCCCTCCCCCCATCTACTCAGTCGCGATATGATTGGTCATGACGTCATTATAGAAGGCGGAGCGTCTAGCTGTTAATTAACACTTGGCTGGAGGTGATGCACTTTTGCAGTGGGAAAAACACTCGAAACAGAGCCATTCCATCTTTCAAAGTTTTTTTCTCGCGAGATTTTCTTTCACATTTTGAGAAGGAGTATCTTATAATTAAGCCTATTTATCATATAAAGCAGAGTATGGTGGGGGTGTTTAGTTAATATTTATGTACATTCTAACTGATTGTCTCATCCTGATCAGATTTTGAGAAGTACTTTTGTCCTCAGAAAGTTTGTAGACTAGGGTTTGTATAGCCTGCTCCAGAGAATCTTTACCCATTATTTTATTAGTAGCATAGAAATTAAAAAAATTCTACTACGTAGAATACGTCTTATTCTGAGCTGAAACCCCTGTGTGTGTGTGTGCGCGCGCTCATGCGAGACACATTGACACATGATATCTTTAATCGTAAGCATACTATTATCAAAGCAAATCAGAATATAAAAACCAACGTATAAGAGTATTTTCGTTTAAGCAGAGAGAGAAAGTGGCGGTTGTCATCAACGCAATGTTTTATCTCCCCTTCAGTCGAAACGTCGTTCAACCGTTGCTCTTTCGTCTTGAATAGCCAACAGTTAAGAAATACAAATCTTCTTCGTTAAGGTTTATTCAGTTTTTTCCCCTTTTAAATTAGCTGCCGATTTTGTGTAATCTCAAAATGGTGCATAAACAGGGTATTTGGTGGAAAGAAAACAAAAAAAGTTTTGTTTTGACCTTTTCTGCAGATCGCTTAGTAGATTCGAATGCTCTCCGAAAGGCCATTGACAGTGTTTACCAGACATACCTCCCAAAAGGCACTCATCCTTTCATCTACTTCAGGTGAGCAGTGCAGTTGCTTCACCCGCTGCTTGTTTCTCATCGTCAGTCGCAGCTTTGGCTGCTTAGCAGTATTCAGCCTTAAAGGGCTTACAGCTACTTCTGTGAATATCACCAGGTGCTTCCTGTGCTTTGTCTTCTGTGAGTCCTTGATTAGTTTCGTTTTCCCCCCTTCCCTTTCTCCCCCAGTCCATTTTTGTCTTTCAGTTGCTGTATCTGTAAGTCATTTTATTTCTCAGTTGCTGTGTTTGTATGTCGTTTTGTCTCTCAGTAGTATTTGCAGGTAGTTTTCTCTTTCAATTGCTGCATCTGAATTCAGAGGCAGAGTACATTTCTGGCTGCTTTCATTGTGTTTACATCACGATTTCATCTAGTTCTTCCATTAAGCGCTGTCTTTTCGCCACATTACAAAATACTTCATGCAGAAAAAAGACAGATGATGCACATTACTGTTTCCTTTGGCATTTTTTCTTCAGCCTCGAAATAGCTCCACAAAACGTCGATGTAAACGTGCACCCGACGAAACAGGAAGTTCATTTTCTTCACGAAGAGTCCGTCATTGCCAGTATTCAAGAGGTCATCGAGGCCAAACTTTTGTCAACCAGCAACTCTCGTACCTTCTTCGCTCAGGTTTGTATGCGCACCACACTCACTCTCTACTAAGAGGCTGGTTTTTATAAAGTAAGATCATGTTTTCTTTGCCTATTCATGAAAGTTGAATGTAATATTCAGTCCAATTCTGGTGGGACACACTGTGACACCTCTCTCTCTCTCTCACACACACACACACACAAGCGCACGCACCCAAGAGTTATAACGAAATGGATTTAACAGATGCTAAAAAAAAGGTGGGGTAGGGGATGTACTTGTGGTTTGTAGCCAGTAAGTGTTATCTGTTAAGTTTATTCTTTGCCCCTGGAATTGCAATGATGTTTCTGTGTGAGAACAGACGCTGCTTCCTGGAGCTCTAAGTGTCGAAAGTTCGGAGATGGATCAAAGTGATAGAAGTAAGATTACCAGCAGTAATCAAGGTACTTTATTTTAATCAAGCACATATAACACTAACTCATTTATTGCACTAAATCATACTGCAGCGCGAGAGCGCGTTCTTGAATGGCAGTTAGTAGATGTTTTTAGCTTTTTTTTCAGGAAACGGTATATAGGAACTAAGAACTGTAAAAGCTTAGTTTTTTTTAAAGGACAAGAGGAGCGCCATATTATTTCTTTATGAACGGATTAAGTTCGTTTTAAAATAATAATTCCCAAAATATGAGTGCATAATTATGCTTTATCTTAAAGATATAAGCATTCAAACATCGGCATTCTCGCCTGCAACTAGGAAGGCGGGAAAAAAGTACTCTCCTGTACTGAAGGTTCTCGTACGCGATCGAAGTATTTGTAACAGAGAGTGTGCATGTCTTCAAGTCAAATGAAGAAACATCGCGTAGGTTGTCGTGTTCAAGAAGCAATTTTTTTTTTTGCCCAAAAAATGAAACAGCTGAATTTGGAATACAGCCCTACGGTTTGGAACTTTATTTAGAAGCTTCGAATGAAGTTAAAAAATAATTAAATGGTCCAAACTGAATTCATTCAACAGACTGGTAAGTCAATCAGATCAAAATTTAATGGGCAACAATAGTTACAAATGACTGCTGATAAGGATTTTTTTACAATTAAAAATATAATGATAGTTTGAAACATGTTTATCGATGTAAAAACTTATTTCTTCCTCATTTAGCTGCATGTAAAATTTTCTAATTACTTACTGATACTCGCACGTGTTCCCGTTTAAGCTCCTTATGTTTATCACCCTCACTTCTTTTTTCTTCCTTTTTTAGCTGTTTCGATCACGCACATCAATGGTGCCCTCACACTGTTAGTTGTTTTTAGCATTCTGCTGGATAAAGATACGACTGATGATGTTGTGTTTGTGACTGTCACACGATGTTACTTGTAGAAACTGTCGATGTTGCATATCTGGTGCTTGATCTACCAGCAGTCGTAGTTGGTTTTAACATCTAGTGCTTTTGTATAGTAAGCACTGCTGTAGGAATAATATTTCTTTGTTTTACTGAAAGTTCAAGACTTGCTTGTACTGTATAAGTGACTGGATAACAATCGATTTTGAAATGTTTTGAGAAAATTCTTGAGTGGGGACGAAGTTTGCACGGCTCGTTTGAACAAAGCAGAGACCTGTATATACACATCTCTGAACAAAGTTAATCCACTGGCGTTTGCTGCTATTATCTTTAGGATTTCCTTAATGAGTACAAACTAACTCCATCTGAGTATCGAAGAGAACATTCAGCAACAGCAGAATGTGTCCTGGTCAGTTTTCTTTTACCGAGGATTGCATCTTTTCTCTTCGATTTCAGCTAGTGCTGACGGCGCTATTTTTAGAAATACGTCCGTTTCGTCACTTCCTGTTTGCTTAAAAGAAAAATATTAATATAAAATCTTTCATGCCTCTTTGTCATAAAATACCACCGGAACATGATTTTATGATACTTTGTGCTTTATTTCCAGCGATTTTCTTTGAGCGCTCGTGTTGTCCTTTAACAGCGCCTGACGAGGGACCAACGCCTTTCTATCTAATAGTCTCAAGCCTCTGCTGTTTGCCACGAAACAGCTACTGGTGTGATAAAGCGTTGAACACCCTGCAAAACTTGCAGCGGAGAATCGGAACACCCTTGAACAGATCTCTGTTACAGCCTTCCTCTCGAGCATCCAGTGCGAAAGACTACGATTTCTCGCCGGTCACAATGTTAAATCCCCATCTGTGAGGATTATCCTCTTTCATGATTGGTCAAGCTTACTTACACTCTTAAGGCCTATTCTCGCGCTGCAATATTTTCAAGGTTTGCGCGTGCAAGATTTTGCTTGAGAGTCAGCGTTGCAGCACCGTTCTACTCTCATGTAGCAAGGCCACTCGCTAGTGTCCTGCGAGGTGACGTCATCCGCGCAGCGCATTGTGGGTAGTCGACAAAATGGCAGACAATCAGATACTTTCTGAAGCTACTACTGCTACGTTAATAATATTGTTTGATGAAGTAGAGAGAGAAGAAGAAAAAAAAAAGATATGGGTGAGGGGTGGGTAGCGCAAAGGAGTCGCTTAGGTGCCTTATTTTCATGTCTTCTAAAAGAAATTTCGGAAGACTCAAGAGAATGCAGACGCTTTTTGCGAATGTCGTCTGCAACGTTTGAAGAACCTTTATATTTGATCGAGGCTGCCCAGAGCACGAGCAATTTCAATTCAGGCATTCTTGGCCTTATCCCGGTTGAGATACTCTGGATTGGCAGTGTCGAACAGACACATGTAGTTTTCCCACATACAAATCATACTCGTACACTTTTCCTCTGACCACATCGCCATTTTATAATTTGGAGGTAAAAGGGAGCCGACTGTGTTCAAGCATTCCGATTGGCTACAGCCATATAATGTAGGTCAGGCTCTGCAAGAAAATGGAATCGCATCCTATCCGTGAAAACCTTGATGCAAAGCCCCCACCCAGCCGTGTACAAAACTCGGAAAGGTCCTACAAATCCTGCAAAGTGCGGTAAATTGCAGCGTGAGAATTGGCCTTTACTTCCAACCGTTCTGCAACTTAGCTACATCCAATCGCTATCTAGCTAGCACATGATAGACAGGTGGTCACTCTGACTTATCCCTGTCCACTCTACCTCATTCCTCACCCCCTCCCACCCGTAACGCGATCTACGGTTGTGGCGGTGTCACGATCTCCTGCCTTTACGAGACCATTATTTTAGGTCACACAGTGTGCAGGCGCAGGGGTCAGCAGGTCATGTCCAGGTGACATATCATTGAGCTGCATTACAACACATCCTCGATCCGCAAGTCTTCCACAATTGACAATGTGTTCAATGAGCGCAATGAGCATTCTTCCGAATGGATACCTGCGCATTACAAATGGACATCATCATCATCATCATCATCATCATCATCATCATCATCATCATCATCATCATCATCAATGTTGTTAAATTCAAGACTCTCCGGCCAGACAACTCCGCTCTTCCTCTGACAACCGTATCCTAACTGTTCTTGTCACCAGAACAACAACCTATGGTCACAGGACTTTTGGCTACTGTGCTGCAAAACAATGGAACTCTCTTCCTTTCCATATCCGCCACCTTCCTACAATTGAATCTTTCAAATCTGCACTGAAAACGCACCTCTTCCTTGAGCATTACTCCTAACAGTCCACAATGCTAGTCCTTACCCCTCCCCCTTTCCTCTTGCTACTTTACCCATCACTATTTTCTCTGTTCCTGTTACTTGGTGCCTTTTGTTATCTGTTTCGTCGTCAGTACTGTCGTTTTCTTTCGTCCCCTGTGTTCTGTATCTACTTAGTCCACGTCCCTTCCCCATTTTAAGCGCTAAGAGCATGCGCTCTATGAGTGTGAATATGCGCTATACAAATCTTCATTATTATTATTATTATATATTGTCCTAACACATGATAAAATCCTCTTCTCGTACTCACACTCATTTCACGGTATAAGAAGATCGCATATTTACACTCTCTGCGCATGAGTCACCTGCTGACCCCTGCGCCTGCGCACTGTGTGACATAAAATCATGGTCTCGTAAAGGCAGGAGATCGTGACAGCGGCATCCCGTCTGGCTTCCTATTCACCAACGGTGTCCAATGTAATCGGGAGTTACGGTCGGGTTTCTTTATTGCTACGTGCCGTATTAGTCTCGAATATACTCAGTTAATGTGAAGAAGTATTGTGTTATCGAAGGTTCCATTTATTTATTTTTATAATTTAAAGATATTATCTTCAAAACACTATGTATATATATCGTCTGCTGCAACACGAACATGGTCATGATCGAGGATTCGAGCGAAAAAGCCCCTTTCCTTGTCTCTTCTCGTCCACGTGGTCAGGTGTGTCATTGGTTTCTCATTGGCTCTTTTCCACGTGGTCAGGTGCATCAGTGGTCTCCCATTGGCTCGTGCGCTCTCGCATTCGCTCACGACACATGCGCTTCTTTACTAGCCAATCGTGCATCGATTTACAGGTTACCCACGTGGTCTGCTGCACACTCGCTGGTCAATGCATAACCTATCATAATCCTTTGACTAAGAACCACTTTCCCACTTCTCCATCGTCTGCTTTCGTCGCTCGTCACAGACGGCCCGTCTGCAGCAAGGAAAACAACCACTATTGACCGGGCTAAGTGCGCTGGGTTCTCAATTAGCGATCTACCCCCTAGGACCTAGGCGATACTCAGTGGCCTCCCAAACATAACAAGCCAGCTCCAAGGCCATACTGACCTAGAGGTCGACCATCGGTCGTAAAAACACCCTTAGCCCTATTGTCCACTTCGCTGCTTAGTATTGCTGAAGGGCGATCGCGATCCTTCTTTACTTAAATTGAGAACTCGACCATTTTGCTCTAGCCTTGAACCACTGGTTCATGACATACCTTTCTGTATAAAAATTAGGTAAATACTATTTATGTAATACACAATAAATCTTTGCACAATAAGCAAAGTCTTCAAACTTTTTACTTTGAATTAACATCTATGGTTTTGTAACAAAGTATGGATGTCAGGCTGAAACAGACAAATACGGATTTTTTGTATTCATTCACAAAGTTTTACCAAAAATAATTTTAAAACTGCAGTTAAATCTGCAAAAAAGTCTTCACAATATTGCTGACCCTAAAAAAACACAACCCTACTTTGATCATTAAATAAAATCGGTTAATGTCATCACGTTACCTTTAATGGCATCTGCCATGAAAAAACTGATTGCACTGCCGACTTCTTTAGCAGCTTTAATGCATCATTACAGGAAGATTACTTCACGCTTTGATGGTACCCAAGGTTTATTGCCAGGACCAACCCTTTTTAAAGCTTTTAGCCACAAGGTCATCCGTGATGGATCTGATGGTAACCTGAAAATGTCAACACACATTTGCATGTAAAAAATAAATCCCTTTGATTAAATGCATATTTTAAGTAGGTCATAGTCATAAAACTATCATTTACCATTAATTCAGTGTATGTTAACTTATTTAGCCCACATTTCTCAATAGTGTTACAACTTTTTCAGTTATCTGACATATCTTCATTATATGTTAACATTATATCATGATATCAAAACTGCATCACATGTAGTGCCAAAAACTTATAGATATACCATGTTTTTTTATCATATTTTTTAAAACACTTCAAATGTAACTTGTATGTGTGCTAAAGTGCTCCACACTGATCGACAGACGACGAGTATGTTCGGAGAAGTGTTAACAATTTCACTTACAAAGTATTCAATAATATCATAATGCATAAGAGTAGCGCGTACTTACACGTGAAATGACTTGCTGGAATCTTTTGTCTGTCGGTTGGTGCAACCGACCGCACAGCAGGAACTCACCATTTTTACAAAAGATAAAAAAATTTGGGCTCCTGCTTATATAAACCACGGACTTTCATTCACTGGATAAGTGTCTCTCTTTAGTTGCCTCTTTGCTCTATCATAGGAGTGACCAATCGTCACAAACCCTAACAACGAAGGGCTTTCGCTACCGTTTTCTGTCAAAATGGCGGATATTCCTCACGTAGAAGAAATTTTAGAAGTGAGTATTTAAGCTTTTCTGTCATCAGAACCTTGTTAAAGAAAACTGATTGCAAAAATAAACAGTATTTTCTGTAAAATGTATTCTGTTTATTTATAGAAAACGCATTTAGATTTTTCGACAATTTTATAATATAAAAACATCGTCACAACATATGCTATTCACTTGTTTTACCACTAACAATTAAAAAAAATATTGTTTTTGATTTTTTGGAAACATCTGCGTAGATTGTTCTGTTACGGAAACAAAACATCTACTTTAAGAATTTATTTAAGGTATGCAAACAAAGAACCGGAAACACGAGGCCTGTCTAACGGAAAGCCGAGACTTACACCGGACATGAACCTGAGTCGCTTATCCAGTAATGAAGGTCCGTGATATAAACACACTAGACTCCGCGGTCCTTCTGCCTGTAGTCTCGGATACACTTGCTTTGCCGCCGAACTTGAGGAAATCTTCGGTCTAGAAATCATAGAAGTCTGTGCCTGGTACCGTCCACTTGCGACTGTTGTCGTAACGCCACCTTGACAGCTACCTCGTTCCCACAGCTACCTATTCTACCTTATGATAACCCGTTTAACAGCTCGTTTACTCGACTCATGTAGGAAGCAGAAGTGCGGAACGAACACTGTATAGCCCTATTTCTAGCTATATCATGACACTAATATAAATAATGAAGCAGTACTTAAAATTAAACAGCGAAAAACCTACCACGAATGGTATAGAGCAGTTAAGCCTTCCGGGGCCATGTTAACTATTTTTTTAACCAATAAAGAAAGAAGTAAGTTCAGCACACAGTCATCATTATCATGTGTGAGAAAGCCTTCTTCGAAGCATTAGTTACAGGTTTGTACAAATTAAGAGACAAAAACCTAGATCGCACGGCCATGCTGATATTATTCCGTATGTTATTCTGGCAGCGGGGGAGAAGCTGTATGCGCGTCAGATGGTGCGCACGGATAATCGCGAACAAAAGCTGGACGCCTTCCTCTCACGACCTCCGACGGCGTCGTCTTCACGCCAGATGGAGCCACAGCCAGATGCAGCGGTCGTATTAGAAACCGGCGCACATGGGTATGGGATGTTCAACTTTATGCAGGCATCTTTAACGACAGATCTGCCCAAATTGCAGCTTACCAATAGCTGAACAAGGAACACGAACAATCACTACAAACATGCACATAATGAACGTTGTGACGGGGAAGCTGGGTAGTTTGTGGTATTAAAAGACTTTTTATCGCTGTAACTATTGACGGAGAAAATTGAGTTTTTATTGTCTTGCAGACTAGTGTACCACTGTTGACGAGTGTCTGCTTACATTTGACTATTTACTTGCAGAGCTTGTGGTTTGTCGTCAGTGGCCAGCAAAAAACCTGTTCGACGAGAAATCCGCCTAACAAGCATCTTGTCCCTACGACAGGAGATAGAAGAGAACAGTCATCCAGGTACGTGCACATTTGATAGAACCACATTAGGTGCTCAGAACAGTCATCCAGGTACATCTGCATTCGAGAGAACCGAAGTAGGTGCTCAGAAAACAGTCATCCAGGCTTAGCTTGACAATAAACGTCGCTCAGGTGGTACTTGAAAAAGCTACTTTGACCAAGAAAGCTTATGCAGGGTCAGGAGAAACCGGGGTTAAAATCTAACGTGAGCGCACAATTATTTTAAAATGAGATTATTTCATTACAAGATACCGATTCCTCATATCTGAACGAATAACATCAATGGACGACTACAAGTTTCTAAACGTAGGACGTCGTAGCTGTTTCTTGGAAAGCGGTGAAAACCTCGGCTCCTTTCAAGTCTGTTCACTGTTGTGGCACCGCTAAATCAACTAGCATTGACTGTAACTTTCGGTGAAATCAGCAGTTTGGGTTTAGATCAATTTACGTTTGCCTTAAAATGCCATTTCTTTCCCCCCCCTCTCTCTCTCTCTCTCACACACACACAAATGCATTTTTGTTGATGGTAGTTTATGTTGACCTATCAGCAGCCTTGAGGCTTAATTTCACGTTTTCCTCGGGTTAATCTTCAGCAGAAGATTAGGAATGATAGAGCAGAGGTAATTCTAGGCTGCGGCATTGCGGGATTCCCGCAAAATTCCCCTGAGGGGCGCATAGTCTGAAAGTCAGCACGACCATGCGCCCGCAAAAATCCCATGGCTGGCGCACTTTTGAACACGCGATGCTGCACTTCAAAAATAATTGTTGTCATTCTGCTTGCTGTTTGAAACCGACCCACAAGAATCGATGCTAATGACTGGACAGTTTTCAAACGGACGAGTTGTTATCCGTCTGCAACCTTTTGACGCGCCCACAGCGAAAACATTTGGGACGGGAGAGATCAAAGGGTATCGGAAGCAAGCGAGTTGAAAGCGAAATGAACGCGACTGTCAACTCTGTTTGACTTTTCGTTCGCGACAAGAAGAGCAGAAGATGCCCCGTAAAGTAGAAATCGACAAGGAAGGAAGAAACAGAAACTCGTCAGAGTGTGCCGCACACATTGTTGGAACTGAAAATGTAAACAACGAAATAGACAGAGACTTCGCGTAAAAAACCACGCATCCAGAGAACCTGTCAGTGTGAAGGGCTGAAGAAATGGCCTTGGTGAATGAATAAGGAAGAAGGCATGAGATGTAAAGTGTGCATAAAACAATAAGAACGCGTTTACAACCCCGGGTGTGCTAAGTACCGAACGAGGACTGTGCAGACATTCAGACTTCCGACCACAGGCACTCTTTGGAGGCTGAAATTCTTCAGAAAGATTTGAATTTTCAAACTATTTTCAATTGTAATTTATTTCTGTCCTCATGACCTTTTCGGAACGTATGCTGGCGGTATTATATAACACTTAAAAATAACGTGTTGCGAACTTGATACAACATAACAGGACATAGAAGCTATCAGGGTTGCTTTTGTGACAATCTGTGCAAGAACATTAATGACAGGTTCCCAAAAGATGCAGGTGATGTTGCCTCTGGATTTTGAGTTCTTTCCATGCGCCCCATCTTTTTCCTGTCTACAGAAGACAGAACACCCTATGGAGACAAAGAATTAAATATCTTAACAGATTTCTTTGGAAAACCAGCACAAGTGGGCAGCATATTCAGTAAAATCTTGCTTGACAAAGCAGCATGTTTAGAGGAATGGATTGTGGTCAAAGAAACTGTAATGCAGAATGCATATCGGAGAGATTCCACAAGCTGTTATTTGACTTTCACGGGGATTCATTTTCCAATTTGCTGGTTCTTGGAAAGCTGTGCCTCCTTATGCTATACCACAATGCAGGCTGTGAGAGAGGGCTTCGGTCATCAAAACCTAATAAAGTCTTCTCGTAGCTCATAGCCCAATGAAATGGACACAAAGACTAATTGGTTTGCAAATTTAGGATGGTATGATAAACTAATGATGATGAAAGATAATTTATCGATATAGAAGAAAAAGATATCTATATGATTAATCTTCAATTTCTTGTGATTAATAAAGTATTTTGTTGTTTACCAAATATTTATCGGAAAAAGCAGCGAAAATGTGTTTGTTCCAAGGGACCCCTTGTTTCATTTGAAGGGCCCTTTTTTTCCATTGAGAGGGCCCCAAGGCCCCTCTTTTTGAAATCCTAGAATTACCTCTGATAGAGCCATTAGGGCTCAGTCGAACTGATTGCCTGGTTCTCAAGCAAGCTTTTGCCACCGGGATGGGTTGGGATAAGGGAGATTGAGAGACTTCATAACCTGACGACGCGCTTAACTAATGTATGTGAACTGAACTTAAAATCAAACGCTGTGGCTGTAAGTCTGTATCCCCTGAGATTTGTCATAGTGTAGAGCGCTTCTCGCGCCTTTGGTGTCGCAGGTTTGAGAGAGATGCTTCGGGAACACACGTTTGTGGGGTGCGTAACGGAAGAGCTTGCCTTGGTGCAGCGCCGCACCAAACTGTACCTGGTTAACACTCATCGCCTGAGGTAGACCTCGCCTCTTATTTCTGTCTGTTTAATGAGCAGTCTTTACCACCCTAGTTAACTTTAGATAGACAATAGAAAGATGGGTATGAATGGAACGGGGGGGGGGGAGAAGAGAGAGAGAGTGTGTGTGTGTGTGAGAGAGATAGAGAAAAAAATTATTCATTTTCTTTCCTTACGTATTTCCCAAGCGAACTGTTATTGGTGTTGCAGTAAACACTTGTTCTACCAGCTCATTATGTACGACTTTGGCAACTTTGGCCGGTATAGACTTTCGGTAAGTCATTGCCATTCGTGTTCTCGCAGTTTTTGTCTGACAAAGTGTTGTAGTGCTTCTAGATTTTACACCAGTTTTCTCACGCCTGCATACGAATTTGGAGCTATTCAAACAGTACTGTCGTAGTATAATAGCTTCAACGAATGAAACAGGTATTTGTTTACTGTATCGACGAATTAGTAGTTTACCCTTAGTTTACTCTTTCAGATCTTTGTCATACAATGTTTCACCTTCGCAAATATTTTTGTTTCCTTATTACAACATGTATTTTTGTGTATTATTTGTTCATCATGTTCAGTTTCATCACATGAGACCCTAACATAACAATATCACATGCAGCTGTATTTATTATAGAAATATGGACAGGATAATGCAGAGAAATACTTTTTATATTTAGATCGCAGAATATAGGGCCGGGGAATTAATGAGGGGCTTTTACGTTCCTCATGAATAAAGATAATTTTAAAATGGCGTTTTTGCACTCAGTAATACGTTGGTTAATCAAAGACTTAAATTTTTCATTGCTCAGCATTGCGTCGACACTTCTTCAAAGATTTCGGATTTTGTTTAAGACCTCCTCATTCTAACTGTTCTCTGATGGTTTCTGCATATTGGTTTGTATTCAAGGAAACTGATTTAATTCATGTATGCATTCTTTTAACATTAGTATTATTATGTTCTACCGAGTGCGTGCAGATTTTCTTTCTGCTTTTGTTTTCCTTCTTAACGCAGTACTACCCTTCATTATAACCCCTTTACCCTACTGATCGTATTCTTAAAAAGAGCAGTTTAAATCTGTATGTCATCGGATCATTTCCGTTAATTTTATTGTTCATTACAGTCCAGTCAAGATAGTATTTCACAATAACGCAGAAGCAATTATGAAACATTAGGCAAACAAGCAGTTAATGATGAAAAAGCAGATCATTACGTGTTGGTTGCTTTTGTTAGAGGCTTAACGGCCATAGCTTTATTTCCAAGGAGCCAGCCCCGATCTATGAGCTGGCCATGCTGGCGTTGGACAACGAGGATAGCGGCTGGACACCGGTCGACGGGCCCAAAGAAGACTTGGCGCGTTACGTAGTGGATTTCCTGACATCGCATGCGGAAATGCTCAAAGACTATTTCTCTCTGCAGATAGACAAGGTTCGTTTTGGGAGTGAATGGAGTTTTTGAGGGAATGCGGTATAAAAAAAAGTCATGGATGCTCACCTGCACGATTTTTTTCCCGTGTGGAAAAATAAAATACAATTTTTGAACAGTATAATTTTTTATTGCTGCAATTTTTTTTTCAATTCCGCTTCTTTCAGTGCCCGATCCCAGTTTTCTCTCGCCATTTTTAGCCCCGCACAACGATTTCCAGAGTGTAGTTTGCACCTCTACACCGCAACCAACAGGCCACTGAAGAGATTTTGATCGTGGGATTGATGTGGCATCGACATCTCACACGCTGGTCGAATGACTGATAATCTTGGTCATGAGAAGTTCCGAAACATGCAGTCACTAAGAGATGCTTACCCTTAAGTTGTGTAGAAAACATATTTTCTACTTTGAGTAATTAAGTTTGAGTCGTGGGAACCACCGGCAGTCCACTGATCAAGTTACCACCGCCACCGTTAATAGCCTGGAAGGATGATCAAGGCGGGTGGCCATAAATCTTGACCAGTGACACGCGGCCCGCCGACTTGAAGCAGGACGGCCGTGGGAGAAGTTGCCACGCGGAGGCAGAAACATCTTGGCCTCTTCGTGAGAAAAATACTCACTTTTCCAAATTGCGTGCTGGCGAGAGGAGGTCCGTCTCGGGGAGACGTAAAATTGTATGTGTTAGAGATATGCTGTTTTTGTGCTGGTAGTTTAAGTTTAAATTGGTGACGTGTGATTCACCACAGAACTGTGGGTGATTATTGGACTATGTGTATATCCGGGAACGTGGAGTACTTCTATATTTTATCCGAACTGTGAATGGATTATGGAAAACTGTTCGCCATCTTTGAACGGAGAGCCTTACGGATGCGGTCCCGCAGCAGTGACAGCCAGGGAGCTAAGTTTGTCGGAATCCTTTTTGATCAATCTTTAGAATGGTATCGATATACATGATTTATTCTACGTGCTTTTCTTTTGTTTAATTATATTTTATTATCAAGCATTTAATTATATTTTATTATCTTATATTCATTGATCTGGGTTTAGTGATTATAGGGATGTGTGTATGTGTGTTTAACGTGTGTAACGGAGGTGCTGCGTGAGAGTCAGATTTAGTTATCCACTGCGCAACAGAGCACGCAACGACCTTTACACGATGTCCGTATTTCATATTGGGAAATCTCGAAAATACGGAAAATCGATATATAAAAATGGACCAGATTTCTTCATTCTCGCTCATAATGTTTCATTTTTATTTTGCGAAATGTATTTTGGTCAAATATACGGAAAATAGCACCGTGGATCAGGGATTCGTTTTCGAAAGGGTGAGCAAGGGTCACTTGAAAGTCTTCAGCTACATTCGGGCTAGAAAAAAAAACATAAAAAATTGAATTTAAGAAAGATTAGAATAATAATAATAACAAACAAAATGATTAACCTGATTCACAACATTAACACATAACAGTGAGTCCCCCTTCCCCTCCTATCCCGATGGAAGTCTTTCATTACAGTTTACATTGTAGCAAGTCTGCTTTTGAAGCTTCCGCCTTCAGGTCCATAGCTTCAACAAAGAAAACCGACACGCAGTCTTTTCCCAGTTGCCGCCGCTCTTGAAGTTCGAAAAGATCCGGCGCACACGCGCACTAACCAACGACGAACGCAGATAAACGGAGCGAAAAAAAAAACAAACCTGGACAGAACAATACATGCTTGAAAACCTAACATTCAGATTTAAATTCACTATATTACTAATTTAGTATTCTCTAATTAATAATTTAATCAAAAACTTACATAGATTAAAAAAAAACTGAGGCAGACTCACCTAAACAGGTTTCACGTGAATAACACTTTTAATATGTCAGGTCAGGACTTCAGACACAGCACTAAAGAATACGGTCAGGGTTCTTTCCCCCTTCCCAGTCAAGGACACACGACAGGCAGTGAAAAAATCACTTTAAATCACGTCAACGCCCCCTCAGTCCTAATCTTCAGGCAAAACACTCGCCACCCGCTCAAGTTTTCCGTTTCCCGTTCTCATTAAAACAAACAAATAAACAGTAGGTTTGTGAAAGCAAATCTTGTGAAATGAATGTAAGGACAAGAGTTTTATTAATCCGACTCCCATTTTTTTTGTGTGTGTAAATAACGTGTGCATTCAACTGAGCATGATAAACGGTTTTTGTTAGTCGAAGAAAACCGTGGTCGGAAAAGCAGGAACTATTCATCTTAACGAGGAGAAAATCTTTTTTAAAAATCGTTTTACATTCTGTATGTGTTATTCCTTTTTGGTGGCGCGTAAAACAGTGAATGGCTGAAGTAATGTTATTAATGCTAGAAATCAGACATAATACTGTCAAATAAAATGTTTATTTGCCACATCGCTCCTTTGTGTGTTTGAGAAGCGAGTCTGTTACAGGAAGAGCGGTGTGACGATGGGGCACTGTATTGGCGCACAAGCATGTTAGCAGTTTCTAGTGTATCAAACATTCGCCATAAAGCCATCGTTTTCCTGCAAATGTGAAAATTCTAGAATCTTTAGTCCTCTCCCAGGCACCGCCACCACCGTTTTTGAGGGAACGTAACGTTCTTTTTTTCTGCTATAAAATTAGTCAACAGTCTACAAGAACAAAGTGTTTACAGGATGGAGTGTGGGGTATTTTCCCTTATCATTGAACTCTCTTGCTTTGGTTAAATGTAATCCCTCGGCCCTCAGAACGAGAGTTGATCACACACGACCGTCTGGGGTTTTGTGAGTTCCTTGCTGGGGTGTACCAGAACCAGAATGGCTATTCGCAAATGTCTTTAAAATGTACATTCGCATACCACCTTATGTAATAGCTTATTCGACTGTGCATCGAGTTCTGTTCAAACATGTTCAAACATGTCATTGACATAGTTTCTCCATCCAAATATCCATAAAAGGTTGTTGACGATTTTTGTGAAAATTTTACGTTACGTTTTACTGGTTTGTTTACTTTTTTAAATGTATGTCTTAATTTTGTTCACGTTTAACTCTGCACTCACGGTGTGAAAACATTTGACTAAAACTGAGTATTTGTTTCTTTTCTGTAGCAAGGTAATTTGTTGACGTTACCCATATTGCTGGACAACTACGTTCCCGCGTTAGCCGGCCTCCCGATGTTTGTGCTTCGCCTCGCTACCGAGGTGAGATCTGATATAATTTTTTTAATTCGTTTGCTCAGCATGTTGAGCAACTTCGCCTCCAAACCATTGATTTCCTGCTACCTTGACACACAGCTTTGCCAACTTGGTAAAGCGTTTCACGATATTCTCACAATAATAATAATAATAATGAAGTAACATATAGCGCCATATGACAGCACTCTTGGCTCATGGCGCTTTACAACACACACACGCACACACAAAGAGACATACACGGGCGCACCCAACATAACATGCAAAATTGGTGTTGATAGAATGCCATATGGGATGAAAGTTATGTGGGGACAACGTGGTTCTAGCGTTCACAATCCATTTGAAAAGCAGTGATCCAGACAGAAAATGCATTTTTTCATCACCACAGTCACAGAACAGATCTCATAGGCAGAAGTCTTTTTTTCACAGCCAGAGAGAGAGATTTGCAAGAGAAAGTAGTTTTACTCTTCACCCACCCCCCATCTCATAAATTACAAGGAACACTGTCTCTGCTTCCTGTTTTGGAAATAGCCATCTTAGCGAAAGCTGAAGGGAGTTTTGTCGATTTCATCAGAGTGTGCATGTACAGACAGCAATCTCATGTGAGTCCCTTTAAGACTCCGTTGTGTTTCTATAAATATTTGCGTGCCGTTACCTTTGTCATTCATACAGTATCGGACAAAAGATAACTCGTGAGTTATAACGCAAAGTGCGCTGACATCTTTAATTTGACAGAAAGAATTCAATGTGGCAAGTGAGATTTTTAGGTTAGTAACGTAACATGTCCACATTTTAGTAGAATACCCACGTTTGAAATCGCTAAATAGGGAAATTTTTACGGTTTTTTAAAAGATCTAGACAGTCCACTAGAGTGGTGCTTTTATATAGTTTATTGTACTTGATTAGAGCATTCAAGCAATCCAGATCTTGTATATTCAGCGCGGCGGTTCATGTGTATGCACGCGCAGTCGTCATTGCGCTGAAAATACAGGATATGGCCTAAATTCAAGTGTCATCACGATCACGCAGAAAAGAAATAAAACAAAATTGAAGAGATTCTAACACGCAATGTTTTTCAAGAGAATGTACAAAGAAAACGTCAGCATATCATGTAAAAATTAAACGTCTGGTAACTCTCTTACTCCCTTAGAGTTTTAAAAAAATGGTTTGCGCTGCCAAATGTAAACCATTCGGTACTGTTTTTAAAGTACTTTTAAAGATCTTTGTTTACTTTTAAGCCTTTCCATTTGTTTCTTTTGAAATTATTTAAAGCAGCTGTATATCGTTTATACATGTAACATTATTGTTATAGTTACTTTTCGTGTATATGTGGTCAGATTTGGCTAAATGAACACCATTGTCAGTTACTGTATTCGGTTTGTCTCTCTATTAACGATGACATCACTAACAGAAACTTCAACCCCTTAAAGCACCATTTTTTAAGAGTCCAGAAAATGTGTGACCGTGACCCTTGTCACACGTGACCTTATTTTGGTAGGTGACTTGGGAGTCCGAGAAAGAGTGTTTCGCGACGTTTGCCAAAGAGCTGAGCGACTTGTACGCCGTCCGGCGAAACGTTTACTCAGAATACCTGGCGTCTCACAAACACCACGATAGCGACAACGCCGGCGGCGACGACCTTGGCGGCGGCACCTGTAGCCCGAGCCCAGCAGTCACGTGGCAGTGGACTGTCGAGCACGTCATCTACCCCGCCTTTCGCACCCTCCTGATGCCTCCCAAGAGCCTTTCGGAGGACACCAGCGTATTGCAGCTGGCCGACCTGCCGGACTTGTACAAAGTCTTTGAGCGATGCTGAGACGTTCAGGGTGTTTTAGGGTAACAGGGTGTGGAGGAGGGAGGGGGTGTGTTTGTGCTAGGGAGATAAAGTATGTGTGGTGGTTTGAATGCAAAATGCTTCTAGAACCTGAATCTTAAATACAACCTAGTGGATTTTTGTTTAAAAAATCTAGCTTGTAGCTCCCAGAAAAAAAATATGTTCATATATTTAAAACTTTCTCTAGTTAGTCCAGTTATGAGATGGTTTCAGGCTTCCCCGCCTCTCCCCTGTCGTGCATCACGTGCGATAGACAGGGCAGAAGGGTTGAATAGCAAGGGAGGTAACCTAATCTTCTTCCGAGAGACGGCCATACGAGAAGGCGGTGTCTTGGTTGTCGTCCTGAGCATATCGCTGTGGCGCTGGTCCTGCTCTTGCTTGTGTCAGTGTAACCTGCAGACCGAGACATATGCAAAGGGACAGACAGAGTACACGCGTGTCACCATCAGGTCGATACATAATCCTTCCTACATCTACGAACTATTCATGCAATCCAACGCCTACTTTCAGTGTTCCTTATAGATAAAAATAAAGCCTGCGTTCTGCAGAAATGACGATCTTTATTCGTTTTCCAAAACCCAGCACAATTCTTTCCGCAGGATTAAAACCTATAAATGTTCGTGACCATCTGTTGGCTAAACTGATTCACTACTGCCAGTTTTAAAAGGTACAAATGGCTTACCAATCAAATTTTTATGTATGTGGGTCCTGTCCAATCAATGTGGGCAGTGTCTGTGTATGTGCTAGAAAGGGAGTGTAGAAGAGAGAGCATGCGTGAAAGAGGGGCAGTGTGTGTACGTATGTGCATATGCATGTGAAGGGAGTATAACCAACAGTGCAAGCGTCTGCAGTATGAGTGTGATCAGTATTTGTCAGATAATTGGCGACTTTCATTACGTCAAATTCATCATTACTTTGTCAATAAATGAATTCCGTTCTCCTATTCTTACTCAAAAAAACGCACAAATGGAACATGTCGGGATGTTGGTCACACTAGTTTGAGTTCTCTTGCTTAAATTACACTACATTCATGACAATGCCTATTAAAACCATAAACTGAAAATGTGTTAAATGTATACGAACACGGAAAGTAGTCCCTAAGTACAAGCCTTTGTGAACAGGGTAGTGACTATTCAACCCGTTTTTCTCAAATAAACAGTCGTATACAAAGGTACTTTGTAGTTCCTTCCAATGTCAACCATGTAACGTGTTTCATATGACAAAGAAAAAGACGCTTTATTGAGCTGAGGGACATCCTTAGTCTCTAAGAGACAACAGAAGTTATCGGAGTTTTCTCACACGATAACCATAATGTGGGGATGGAGTGGGTGTTGGAACACGTGTAATTACACTTACGTCCTCGTCTGTGACAGCGGACGCTTTCTTGAGCATAAGACAAAGAGGAGAAAAGAGGAGATTGACGATAGCCATGCCTCGCATCAACCTGTGGCAAGAAGAAAATAGCCGTCATGGCACACGCGCTGTCGAAAGGCAATGAACCCACGGAGCTATATCTCTGGGGCCAGTTGCATGACACATTAAAAATTTTAAACACTTTTAGGATTTAACTCTTTTTAGAAAGGCACAACACGTTTTCAGAACTTTTTAAAAAATAAGAAAACGCTTTTTAAACCAAATTTTCGTTTCCGTCAGCACATTTCTTGTGCAGTGCGTCTAAATGGCAGATGAGCGATTTTTGAAGAATAAACAGTTTATAGATTTCCTTCTTTAAAACAGTTTTAAGGTGTAGAAACGTGCAACTAGCCCCTGGACTCCAGACCAATTTTTCTTTCGTAGAACGAGGCCACTACTCGAATTCATTTCCGGCTTAACGATTAACATCAAATGGACGATGCAACCTCTCGTGTCGACGGAGGTACAAAAGCTCAAGATGTGTGTTTAGTTTTAAGCCGCGAGAAGTGGAAGTACTTTTGACCAATAAATAAGAAAGACCTATTGCAAGTACACTGCTGACACTATGCGTGTTTATCGCGTTTCCCTAAATTAGCTGTCAAATGGTTCGCCGAGATCTGACATCCTACAACTTCATAAAAGGCTAAGAGTTGATCTCGGCAAACTGCCAGTAGTCCAGAAATATAGCCTGTTTTGAAACGAATTGTAACAGGGATTTACCTACGTTGGATAAACGTTTTGGCACGCGATGCATCCAGTCCTAACGCTGGCTCAAGGTCACAGTCATGTCCGTTTTTTGTTTATACATATTTACTAACGTCCATTGAATTTAAGATGTAAATGTGCGATGAACGTTAGGCAGATATGCCATTGCGCATGCGCACACAAGACCGTCAGTTACCTCCCCGTAAGCACTCGACCTGCTAGGAGCAGAGCTAGGAGGACAGTTGTTCGTTTAGGTAGTCCTTTCGTTGTCTGGTATATGTCTGCATTGCGGATTTGTACGTGTCAACATGCGGGTGGTAAAAGCGTACACAAGTTAATTCCGCAGAACTACATCCAACTCGAACTCTTGATCAGACCCGCAGGCCCGTTTCAAAGGTGTAACACGAATAACAAAAAAGAAAATCAATTGTATATGAGAAAAAAGCGAGAACTATTTCATTATTGACTTGGACATCAGCTCGTTTATGAGAGAGCCTTAAAAAATTTCATCAAAAGTACATGTGTATACATACAAACACGCACACGCGTACGTTATACAGGAGTTCAAAGTATCATCGGAGAGAAGAATACGCATTTTTTAATAAGTCGCTGTGCTTTCCTCAGTTATCGGAAAACAACACACAGCAGTATGCCAAAAGTACAGATACAAAGTGACCCCCCCACACACACACATCTATCCATGTGCTCCCCCCACGCCAGGTGCCAGGCAAGGGACGACTGACTGACCCCCCCCCCCCACACACACACACAGCGTGTGCAAGTGCACGAAAGTATGAGTTCGCAGATGCAAAACATTAATCTTTATAAAATTACAATGTCGTTAATGTCGCAGATTGTCATTTTTTTTAAAAAAACATCATGTCTGTTGCTGGGTTACGTAACTTGAGCCCCCTGTTGGCAGTATTTATGTTGTCTACCAGCCGCATCTGTCTTCTGTAATAATTGAACTATGCATTCGATGCTTAAAATGATTTATTTATACTGTAATGTAAATATTTAAAACTCATTATCAACTTAGCACTCACTCTGTGGATAATTCAAGACTTACGTTTTTTAAGAGTTTTGTTTGTTTATTTTTTTGTTCACGATTACTTTGCAACATGTAGATATGAGAGGAATTGGATCATCATCATTATTATGAACATAACTTGTACTTACCATGGAAAACCAACAGATTTCACAATCAGTCCTGCTACAGATGGTCCTGAAATAAGACGCCATTGTGAATAAACTAAGAGTTGCTTCTAAAACTATACAAGACATTCAAAGTGGGAAGATTTTGCCATTTCCTGTCCTTTGGTTACATTCATGCAGAGAGAGGTGAAATCAATGCGGAGAGAGAGTTAATGTGCATGTGCAATGGCCGCTGGGTTTAAAATAGAAGGTGCCTCAACCAGCAATAGGCAAAGCAGGGTAAGTCTCCACGTACCAACAGAATAGGCCAGGCAGACGGCCAGCTGCACGATGGCGTACACGCACCCATAGAAGGAATCGTGGCGTCTGTCCACCAGCAGCGCCAGCAACGGCATAACGGCGGCGTCGGTGATTCCTGCCATAGCCACATCAGCACGTGAAAACATGGCAGTGGTCAGGGGGAGGCTTGTGCAAAGATATTCCCCACCAACCTTTAAAAACTACACATCTCATCCCACCCTAGCCCACCTTTTTGTCCCCTCCCCACCAAAAAAACAACAACAAAAAAAAAACAACCACTTGAAGAGTGCAAACTGAATATGGCAACACGAAGAAATCCACGACTAACTATTTTGCCGCCCCCGTGGGCCCGGCTTCTCGTGCCGGGGGTGAACACCCAGCCTCTCTCTGGCTGGGTGACCAAGCTGGCCCACCCCTTTCCCTTAGGCTTTTCTCCTTTCTCCCTCACTGGCCCTTTCACCTTCATTCCTTTCTAAACAAACATCTCTCTATCACACTCCAGTTTTGCCTTCTCTATCTTCTGCCTACACTGGCCTTTCCCTATCATCTTCTCCAATCATGCCTTTCTTTCAATGCAGCTCTTTTCTCTGTGGCCTCCTTTAGGCCCCCTGTGTTTGCCGTGCAGGGCAACCCGTGACGGGGGAGGATGGGATCCTGGAGGTTGAGGTCCCTGGTGGGCTGCGGCCTACTATACCAACACACCTCTTTGGCCCGGACTTCTCCTAGACGGGAGGTTGGTGTGGCCCACACCAATCAATCGGCTGGTCGTGCATTGCCCTAGCTTCGCTAGAAGGCTGCGGCCGGGGTCAATCTGGTCTACACACTCTGTAGGCCAGAGTATATTCCTTATGTATCCCTGGTGCGACCCTGCTGGAAATGCCCTAAGTGGTACCGCTCGGTCGCATCCCCTTGTTGGACTCCATGGTGGGTGGGGAGCATAAGGAATGAAACAAATGAAATTCATTATGGCAAAAAAAAAATCAAATCTGGGGAAACGCATACGTGAGAATGAGTCTTCGGACAGTGAGGAAGAGGTTCGAGTGAATGTAAGAGTGAATGTTGAGGGGGCCTGGCCCCGCTTTCTTCTGGTTGAGGGTACAGAGCCGGCCCAGCCGCTCTCATCCCTTTCACCATTTGCAATTTCAAAGGGCTTCAAAAATATATCAACAGATTTCTCATCCATCAAACGTTTGCGCTCTGGACAGTATCTTGTACAGTGCGCAGACCAGAAGGCAAGTGAGGCCCTGCGCCGATGGGACGGAAAACGGTTCATTGACCGTCCTATTAAAGTAACTGCACATCGATCCCTCAACTCTTCCAAAGGGGTCATTCGTTGTCCTGACCTGGCTGGGATGTCGGAACCTGACATCAGGTCCGAACTGGCATACCAAGGGGTCACAGCAGTACAGAGGGTCACCCTAAAGAAGGATGGAAAATCTGTACCAACCAACACTCTTTTTCTCACTTTCTGCCTTCCTAAAATACCCGACACCATTGATGTTGGGTATTTGAAGGTAAAAGTCTCTCTTTTCATACCTTCTCCGTTGCGCTGCTTCAACTGCCAGCGTTATGGTCATGGGGCAAGCTTTTGCAAGTCCCAAGCCCGCTGCTTTCGTTGCGGTGGGACTGGCCATGCTGCAGCTGATTGCACTTCAAGCGCCAAATGCTGCAACTGTGATGGTGCCCACACGGCTTCTTCCAAAGACTGCCCAAAGTGGAAGGAAGAGGCAGCCATTCAGCGCGTACGCGCGGAATCTGGCGTTTCATACGCCGATGCTCGCCGTCGCGTTGTGGGTGGCCCATCTCCCACTGTAGGCTCCATTTCCTACTCTGCAGTCGTGGGAAAAAGACCATCAAACTCTATTGCTATCCAGACGGACATGACATGGGTCTCTTCTGAGGGCCCTGTCCCAGTCAGACATGTTATGCCTCCTCCTCCTCCTCCTGCATGCAGTGGTGGCACCAAGTCATCACAAACAACACAAACACATCAGACCACTCAGACCACACAAGCACAAACACCACAGGCCAAACAACCTTCACCAGTCAGACAAACTACACGCCCACAAGCACGTAACACAAAATCACCAAAAGGAAAAAACACTACACAACAGACAGACAAGAAAAACGCACAATCAAAACCTAAATCACCTGAAAAACCCACTACACACCACAGCACATCTGGGGCCACTACAGCAGCAACAGTAGTCCCTGTTTCAAATCGTTTTGCCACTCTTGGCGAGCAGGGGATGGATATAGATGAGCGGCGTTTTGCGTCGCCTTCTCCATCCCGCCGTCCCCTGCCTTCTTCACCTTTCCCCTCTTCTACCTCTGCTACTGTGAGGCGTTCAGCCTCTTTCCCTCACAGATAGCATGTCTACAATCCTTCAATGGAACTGTCGAGGGATCCGAGCAAACTTTGAAGAACTTCGATGCCTAGCATCTAGCTTCTCTCTTGATGTTATAGCTCTTCAGGAGACTCTTCTCCTACCTTCTACCACCTTTTCTTTTAAAGGCTTTCAGGTTTTGCGTCAGGACTCACAGACTGACGTCCCTTCAGGTGGGACTGCTCTTCTTCTCCGTTCCCACCTCTTGTTTAGCCCGATACCACTTTCCACTCCTCTTCAAGCAGTTGCTGCCCGGGTTACCTTGGGCAAAACTATCACTATCTGCAGTATCTATCTTCCTCCTTCTGCTCGGGTCTCCCGACAAGACCTTGAGGGTCTTCTGACCCAACTTCCTTCTCCCGTCCTTCTTTTAGGGGACTTTAATGGGCACCACCCCCTTTGGGGTGGAACTTCGAGTGACCCTAGGGGAGAGTTGTTGGGATCACTTTTTATGGAAAGTGATCTCTGCCTTTTGAACGATGGCTCCAACACCTTTTGCCGTCCATACTGTAGCACAGTGTCAGCAGTAGATCTATCAGTGGTCAGCCCAGCACTGTTACTAGATTTTAACTGGGCTGTACACGACGACCTGTGCGGCAGCGATCACTTTCCTATAATTTTAAAATTTTTAAGTACTCTGGAACGGGACAAAAATTTTTCTAATGGCGGGTGGAACCTGACTAAGGCAGACTGGCCTGCTTTCCAAGCCCTCTGCTCCACCCGCCTTTCTTCTACTTTAGATATCAACTTAGAAAAGTTCAGTAATGATAAAGAGCATCCTGTTAGAATTTTTACAAATATATTAACCGAGGTTGCTTCGAAAACAATACCGAAAAAGGGACACGGAATCAACATCTACGTGTCCCTTGGTTTACAGAGGAGTGTCGGATGGCTCAACACGACCGAAAGAAGGCTCAGCGCCTTGCCTTTCGCCATCCCACTCCAGAAAATGTGCTAAATTTTAAACGCAGCCGAGCACGAGCTCGATACATTTTTAAACAGAGTAGAAAGCTTGCGTGGCAGAGGTTTGTGTCCTCGTTATCATCCCGCACCACCTCCCAGGCAGTGTGGGCGGCCATAAGAAAGATTAAGGGAAAGTTTCAGGCGGGCTCAGTAGGCCACCTGCAGGTTGGAGACTCCATCCTCACAGAGGCACAGGATGTTGCAAACTCATTGGCATCCACCATTGCACAAAACTCTTCTTCTTCCCACTACTCTCCAGAATTTCAGCACCTGAAGTCTGTTCAGGAATCTTCTAGCTGTGACTTCTCTTCTAACAACTCTGAACAGTACAACCTACCCTTCTCTCTTGAAGAATTGCAGCAGGCCCTCCAGAAGTGCAATGACTCTGCACCTGGCCCAGACAACATTTCATATCAGCTGCTGACTCATCTTCCACAGGTCTCTCTCCGCCTCCTCCTAGATATCTTTAACTTTATCTGGGGGTCTGGCTGTTTCCCTCCCTCGTGGAGTGAGGCAGTCGTGGTGCCCATCCCAAAACCTGGTAAGGATCCCTCTGATCCCAACTCTTACCGTCCTATCGCCCTTACTAGTTGTCTGTGCAAAACTTTAGAACGCATGGTGAATGCCCGGCTCACGTGGCATCTTGAGTCTCATGGCCTCCTCTCCAACCTGCAGTGTGGCTTCAGAAAACACCACAGTACCACGGACCATCTGGTCCGTTTTGAAACTTTCCTTAGAGATGCATTTGTTAGCAAAGAACATGTGTTAGGGGTCTTTTTTGATTTGGAAAAGGCGTATGACACAACCTGGAAGCAAGGTATTCTGTTGGACCTTCATGCCCTTGGCTTCCGGGGTCGTATGCCTATCTTCATTGAAAACTTTCTATCTCACCGACTTTTTCAAGTTCGTGTAGGGTCTATTCTGTCTGCTCCTCAGGAACAGGAAATGGGCGTCCCACAGGGCAGCATCCTTTCACCAACTCTCTTCAACATTAAAATAGATGCTATCCTAAAATCTGTCTCTCCAGGTTTGGAGGCCTCGTTGTATGTAGATGACTTTGCTCTCTGCATCCGAGGCCGTTTGCTGCCATGCCTCGAACGCCGGCTTCAGCTGTGCGTAAACGGTGTGCAGAAGTGGGTGACAGAAAATGGCTTCAAATTTTCTCCCACAAAGTCAGTATGCATCCACTTTTGTAAACTACGAGGCATGTTTCCAGACCCTTGTATTTCTGTCAACGGCACGGTACTCAAAGTAGTTCAGGAAGTAAAATTTCTTGGGGTCATCTTTGACCGTAAACTATCCTTTCTTCCTCATATCAGATCTCTACGCCTTTCATGTCAGAAAGCCTTGGATGTTCTTCGAGTAGTTGGCCATGTCAGCTGGGGGGCGGACCGCACGGTCCTGCTTCGCCTGTATCGTGCCCTGGTCCGCTCCAAGCTAGACTATGGATCCATCATCTATGGCTCTGCTCGAGAGTCCTATCTCAAAATTCTTGATCCTATTCACCATCAAGGGCTCCGCATCTGTTTGGGTGCCTTTCGCACCACTCCTGTACATAGTTTGTACGCAGAAGCTGGTGAGCCTCCACTGTCCCTTCGCCGTCTGAAACTCATGCTCTCCTATGTCTGTCGCTTGAAGTCTCATCCTGAAAACCCTGCTTACCGTGCCGTCTTTGGACCACAGCGTGCTGCCCTGTATGCTATTCGTACCAAGGAACAAAAACCATTATCACTCCGTGTGGCACCTCATCTGCAAGCTGCCGGAGTAGATATCCAGCAGGTAGAGCCTCTCCCTCTACTGCCAACTCCTCCTTGGACTCTTCCTGTTCCAGAGATCCGTCTTGATCTTACAGCCTTTAAAAAGGGGGACACTAGTGACCTCATCTTTCTTCAACGCTTTCAGGAACTTCTTTCTGACTATCCTGGATTCTGCTGTATCTTTACAGATGGTTCCAAAGTTCCAAACGGTGGCCCTGTTGCTGCGGCAGCAGTTCCATCCTGCCAGCCGCAACGGGCCGCTTCAGCCCGACTTGCGGATGGCTGCTCTATCTTCACAGCGGAACTTCATGCCATCTTGCTAGCCTTGCAGCATGTTCACCGCTCTTCGGAGCACAACTTTTTGGTCATCTCTGACTCCCTTTCTGCCCTCCAAGCTCTTCTTTCCAGTTGTTTTGACCACCCTCTCTTGGTACAAATCCACAAAATCCATGGAATACTCATTCGCCGAAACAAAGATATTGTTTTCGTTTGGGCACCTGGCCACGCTGGTATTGCTGGCAACGTCCAAGCAGACCAGGCTGCCAGGGCCGCTTGCAAATTGTCTAGTCAGTTGAAATCGCTTGTATCATCTGACTGCAAATCTCTCTTCACGGCCTATGTTCAGTCACTGTGGCAACGCCACTGGGACACTCTGGGCCAAAACAAGCTACACGCCACCCTTCCCAATCTTTCTGACCGCCTACCTCCGTGCCGCCCTGTGCGACGGGAGGAGGTAGTCTTAACTAGACTGAGGTTAGGACACACCTATGTCACGCAATCGTATCTCTTACGAGGTGAACCACCACCTGTTTGCCCGTGGTGTACAGAAGTTTTAAATGTTAAACATGTATTAATTACTTGCCCTGAGCTCCAGAGTACCCGTCAGCGTTTTTTCACAGCAGTTTCTGTGTCTGCTTTGTTTAGGTCCGTCCCATCGGCAGCAATTTTTGCATTTTTAAGAGGGATTGGACTCTTTCATAAAATTTAAGTTTTAAATTCCTGTTAGTTTTGGCTTATGGTTTTGGTTTGTTGACGGCCTTTTGGCCACAACAACCACTTTTATACTAGAATCACTCTTTTAAAAATTCTCTTGGTTGTGTTGTTTTTATTGGAATGGCACTGTTATATCTTTTTGAAGATCTCTGATGGAATTTTTGTCATAAATTTGTCTTTCATTGCCGTGATATAGCCTTAGTTGCTGGCACGGCGTTAAACCCTAACAAACAAACAAACAAAACTATTTTGCCAAGGAATACTAAAAGGCCTTCAACAGGTTATTCTGGCTGACTTTTTTTTGTTTTTCCAACTTTGTAGATAGCAAGATAGGACTTCTGCTTGTATGATTGATAACGTTCTTCACCAAAACCATCCGTAAAACAATGCCACGTTCTTCTTTTCTATGGAGCTGAGCACTTCAACAAAACATCTGAAATTCATTTGTATGACTACCTGGGACCAGGTAAACCATAGGTGACAATACGTATGCAGCTACATTGCTTACTTACCTAACCCCAGGCCCAAGCCCAGGTGTGGTAATGTTAACTGTGGTATCGTCGCCGAGAAAGGCAGCTAGAAAGAAAAGGTACACAGGGACAGCAAATTATTTCAGAAACGTTTCGATATGAAACTAATTTAAAACTATTTTTGTTCTGCGGACTTCAGGGTTAGCAGAAAGACACTGATTCTTTCGTACTTGGACAGGACGAGAGTTGTACTTACACAGAAAAGACACAGCGAGATGAGCAGCATACAAGCCAGCGTGCACACCCATCTGGTAGAGAAGAATACACAAAGATGCGCTATAAAAATCTTTATTATTATTATTATTATTATTGTCAGAAAATTGTTTTTTGAAGACCAGCAAATAAAGATTGAAATATTAGGCGCATATCAAATATACAAAGATTCAAATGCTAAACTTCAGCAATAGATCTAATAGATAAATGATTTATATATTTTAGGAAAGATGAAAAACGAAAACAAGGTATATGGTGATAGCTAGAGCAGGAAGTAAGACAGAATACAGTGTTCCCTCGCCACTTCGCGCTTCATGTTTCGCGGCTTCAGTGCTTCGCGGGTTTTCAAAAAATTATATGTAAAATATTTATCGCGGTATTTTCGCTGTTTTGTGTGTTTTTACGGTACTCCGTCTAAAGTATTTTTGCACATACATAGTACGTATTGTACAGTAATGTTTCCCAGTCGCTGATTGGCTCAGTAACCGTCGTATCTTGTTTTCTTTCGCTGTGCGCAGCTACCCCCTCTCTCAGCTCTTCCATTTCCCGTTAGCATCCGACTGTCACGTGTGCGTAGTTTTCATCTGCGGTGTTGTGTACGTTATTTGTTAAACTTTCGTTAGATACTGAATTTATTCAAGCCCTGCCATGCCACCCAATCGTTCATAACTCGCACGAAGAGATCTGTTACGCCTATGCCTTTAGAGGAAGTAGTAGAAGTTACGTCCGGTCGAAGATACCGCACCACCTGATGAAGTGGTGCCTTTAGAAGAGCATTAATGCCCTTCTTGGCATTCATCTCATCTTCATCGCCATCGTCATCAGTACTGTTAAGCTAATTAATCATTATCATTCTAGCTGTATGGTGTATTTTCAATGGTGACTACCATTATTAATTTTTTTAAATTACGTATCTAGATTTAAGAGATTAAAACATTTTTATGGGAAAAGTTATTGAGGGAATGAGAAAGGGTTATGTATAAGAGTGTTGGGAGGGTTTATAAAGACTTAAAATAATGTATAACTATTAAAAACAGTATAGCGTCCCTACTTCGCGGAAATTCACTTATCGCGTGTGGGCCTGGAGCGGAACACCCGCGATAAGTGAGGAATTACTGTATGTCAGAAATAGTTGATTGTTTGATCATGTTACCTGATATACTTTAAGTCATAGAAAAACGGAAGTCGAAGATATTAAGCGCACGACGAAATATATGTAAAGGGACAAATTTAGGTCAACGACCAAGATGAAAGCATCCCGTAACTATTTTCCCGAGACAGAAATCCAATCTGTTCCAATAGATGAAAGCATATCGATGCTGAAAGAAACTAGACCACGAGTCTGATCAGTTTCTTTCTCCGAGGAAGAAAGATGGTAAAGGCTTTAGGCGTAGACAGTCCCTTTTTCGTAAAGAATTAACATTTACAAAACAGTGCCATTATGTACTTAACAGAAGTCAGTTAAAAAGATCTGAGTAAATACTTTAGATAAAACGGTATTCGACACGGAGAAGGATTCTCACCCTCCCGCAAAACCCCCAGTAAGCTAAAGGTAGTACTTATGCAAAGACGACAAAGAATGCAACATGATTTTGACGAGATTTATTTTTTGAAGTAGGAATTTTGAATATATATATATATATATTGTTGATATATATTGTTAACGTAGCCAGCAAAGAATGTACCTTCTGCGTAAGCTAAACAGTTTTTCAGTTAGCAAAGTAACCTTGGGCCGTTTCTACCAGTCGTTTATTGAGAGTCTTCTATCTTTTTCATTTGTATTCTGGTTCCACAGTCTGTCCGTGACAGGAATTGTCAGAACAAAATTGTCCCCTTTTAGGAATTTAGCTTCGTTTTGTGATAAAAAAATAGGAAAGCTTCCCGCATTTTATTAATACCTGAACATGTACTAAAGGGAGAAAACAATAGGCACCTTAAATCGTTTGTGCCATCTACAGTCCACCCGCTCAATCACAGATGAATTGTCAGTGGTGTGTGTGTGTGTGAGAGAGAGAGAGAGAGAGATCTTGTTTGTGTGCATTTTAATGGTCTAGATTTAGGATTTTTAAAAAATTGTGTCACTTGCTCATGTTCCCACTTGCTCATATGTTTTTACACTTTTTTCCACTTGCTCATTTTTTTCTTTACGTATTGTGTAACTATCCACATATAGTAACTGAACACCTTCTCATGTTTAAATTGCCCACTGGGGACTAATAAAGTTGGTCATTGTTATTGTCAGATACCTACCTCCCGATACTCCGAGCTGCTAGGCCAAAGAAGTTCGTGCCGACGAGGTAACCCACACTATCCGGTAGAAATACCAGCCCTGTAGTCAAACATATAATCATCGCTAGCCTCTAGTCAGGAATATATCATCCCCAATTTGTCAAACGTACATTCATCACTAGCCAAGAGGCGGGTGGTCGAAAAAAAAACCCCCGGCTCGTTCTATTCAGGGGAGTGTTGAACAAAAGTTCGTAACCTCTATGTCATTTCAACTCTAAAATGAAGTATAAACTCTTATGTTACCCAGAGAGTGAAGAACAATGAGATTTACTTGTAACTCATTGCTCCCTTCGGAAAGATTTCGATTGGTTTGTACGAGGTTTCCCTCGGATGGGAAGCGGATGGCCGAGTGGTTAGAGCGCTGGCTTCCGAACCGAGAGCGCGCTGGTTCAATTCCCAATAAGCGCAGCAACTTCCCCCAGTCGACCCAGCTGACGGGAATGGGTACCTGACTCCATAGAGGGTTAGGGAAGGTAAGGCAGCGAGGGAGAGGAGATTGGCACCACCCTCATGTAAATGCTGGCCCCGAGAAAAGTGGGGTCTCTAACACCTCACTCCCCTACGACCTGAAAAGGTTATGGGATGACCTTTACCTTTACCTTACCCCCCCCCATGCCGGCTTGCCTGCCCTTTGATCATTACAAAAGGATGTTGACAATGGCTTGATGTACTTATATATTGGTTCTACATAAGAGTCTTGCCCGTTGATCACTGTTTGAAAACAATCTGATCTAAAAACAGAAATATAGGTGTGAAAAAAACATTTGACCTGACCTAGCTGCCACTTCTGCACATGCATCGTACTTAGAATCCACAGCGGCACTGTTGGTTCCAATACCGCCATTGACATTGTCGTCAGCATTACTGCGCCTGCGCAGAAACGAAACCTGAAGATGTAATGCTCATTCAATAATCAATAGCTATTGTTTTTTTCATTTCAAAGTTTTTTGTGTTAGTAATAGATAGATAAAGCTCTCATCGAACTCAATTGGGTGTCAGTTCGATCTCGTCTCACTGTGCTACCGTTGTCTTCAGCATACCTGTTCGAGCTACTGACGCCTTGCCACCTAAGTCGGTCTTTGCGGTCTACTATTGAGGCCTTCCTCTCTGTACCACGCATCAGATGAGAGACATTCGATAGATGCTTCTTCCTTCTCTGGACCCACCGTTTAGAATTCTCAACCCCTGTGAATACGTTTGAAGTCCGGGTTCAGGACCCATCTCTTTAAGAAATATATTTCATAATCAAGCAAACTCCTCTGCTTTCTCCTTAGCTCTTTCTCCATGCACTGGATTCCTGTTATCACAGTGCCCTTCTTTTGCCGATGCCTTTATGGCTTACTCGGTTCGTTTGTAGTATTTTGTCCTAAGCGCACTAAGTTCGCCTCCACACGGGCCAATGCGCTCGACAGATTCAATTTTTATTCTTATAAAAAGATAACGTTTGATGCCTCAAAGTAGTTCGAGGACAATGCCTTTCCTGCACGGAAAAGAAAATGAGACGAGTTTTAAAAAGTATACTCTGAGTACCACGATGTAGGCAGCAGTCATTTGTTTTATAGGATAAGGAATCTTTCATAAACAGTTCTTACCGGAGGCCACCAGGATGTATGGGTCTTGCAAAAGGACGTACAGAGGCGTGTAAGTGCTTGCCGCCTGCCACAAAGATCAAGGCTCTGCTAAAGACCTAAAGGTCTCATTGAGGAGATGATGATGACGACGACGACGATGATGACGACGACGACGACGATGATGATGATGATGATCCCACTGATGACAAACCCTGTTCCCAAGAAAATGCGTTTGATTGGATGAAGACACTACCCTTATTCCGTTTCTCTTTTGCAAATCGTCGAAGCAAAGACTGACTAGCAGTAAGTACTTACACCTTCCTTTGGCTGCAAACCCAGAGTGAACCACTGAAGACCTTAAGAACAACAACAAAAAATGTGAAAATTTGCAGTTATGTTTTCTAGTGTAACTAGCCCTGACATTAATATAGTATCTACAGTCAGTAATCAGAACAACCATCATTGATGGCACCGTGACAAGCGACCGACAGGGGGATAAAGAGGGCAGAAAAAGAAGAGGTTAAGAAGGAGTAGGTACATCAAGAAAGAAAGAAGACCATATTAGTCTGGCTAATGACAATTACAAAAGTAAAGTAACAACTAACTTTAAAAAGAATAAATACAAGACTGATAATAGCTCAGATAAAGCTAAATTTAAAACAAAAATTAGCATGAAAAATGTAACCCTCAACCAACCAAAAGCCGAGCAAACGCTTAAGGCTACATTATTAATTCCAATAAAACTTACAACTCAGAATAACAAAACCTGACATGGATTTATTCAACTGTACTTGAGTTTTACTAGCCCTAACCTTCACGAATATTGTGGATGGTTTGTGCTCAGTCAGCAACTAAGGCGCCACCACCTCGGGGGTGGACATACCACCAAAGCCAGGACCCTACCCCCGACCATTTATTCTAAACTGGCTTTAATGTCAGGCCACCAGGCGGAGGCGAATGGTGTTTTGTGTACACTCCGTCAACAACACGCTCTAGGGCATACTATAGCGGCCACATGAACTTGTAAATTGTCACTGGCTAAGCACTCGCCTCGTGGGTAAACAAGTGTGTGTGAGAGAGAGAGAGAGAGAAGGTCGGCGTTTTGCATCATAAGGAAATGTAGAAAAAAGCATCAAACAGCTATACAACACTAACTTACAAAGTAGGCATCACGATTGCAGTTTTTGTGCTCAGTGTAGGACACACAAAGGATGGCATTAAAGAGCGTGAGACAGGATCATTTCCCTGTGTGCTTACTCCTCTACCTTTTCCAAAAGTATATTATCTATTAATAGCTATATTCAAATAAAAGTACAACAAAGTGGATTGACCACTGTCTTACCTAAATCCACCAGCGTCAGAGCGCCGATGATGAGAAAAGGCACCGTTTTGCCGACAAAGGTGTACATAAAACCCCCATATGGATAGCCCACTGCAATAATCAGAGAAACAGATCTGAGTATTGATGAATAATTCTCGGCTAGAAGAAAAAAAACCTCGTACATTCATCTCTAAGGCCTAACACTACAGTTAGTCTCCGACAATCATCTCGATGACACACACTGTTTTACATAGAACTAATCGAGTGAAAAGGTAGTACGTTTGTAGAGTATGAGTGTGATGCAAAAGGGGATTATAACAACTCAGAACAAAGCCTGTAAACTAAATTGTAGATTATTTTCTGGTTAGAAGAAGTGATAGTGGAAGTAAAATGGCGTCTAATCAGAAGCGGTGTTGGACGTGGAGGTCAGAAGACGAGTACAGAAGGGAGGAAAAAAAAAAGGGGGTGGGGGAATGATACCCAGAATTCCGACAGCAGCTCCGCCTAAAGCTATACCCATGGCTTTGCTTCGACCTCTGTCATCCGGGTACCTCTCCGCCACAATGCTCATGCCTGCAATCAGATTTAACGGGCTGACAGCAATTTTATAGCAGAATGTTTGAGAGAGGGATTCACTGTTATCGCAGAAGGTTGAACACATCGAAACAAATTCATCTCGGACTTCTTGATGCAGCCATACAAAGGCATCTATGCTGACATGAGAACTGAAAGGATTTAGATAACAGTATTATGTTGTTAAAACCAACTGAAAGCATCAGAAAATACATTTTATCGGCTCAAAGGGCCGTGAAAGATTTGAGGATACACAGACTTTCATGAGAACTTTGTTTACACAAGAGGCATTGAGATTTAAATGACTGACCAGCTGCTTTGTGAAGGAATAATATTGGTCACCAATTAAAAGGCTCATCTTTCATGAATGTTTTATATATTTAGCTGTGCTTAACGACTTTTTCCGACAAGGACTCATTAATACTTCATTACATCTCATTGATGCTAATTTTTGTTCAAAGTTTACTAATATTAGACATTTTGCTAACAGCTTGCAAAACTGAGTTGGTCACAGAGTCAGTATTACTTTACACCGTTGCCAGCTCGCATGCTTTAAATGAGTCGTTGTAAACTTTGTTTTACCACTTTTCATTAAGCCTGTGACGACACTAATTGCTTGTCGACAGGAGTGTCGATTACCACGAGAAGCTGTTACCTGCAAAAGATTGTTTCTTTTTCCCTGACAGTTTATTCACCCGACCAGAAAAGCACATATCAGCGGTGAAGAACGTTAGACAAAACAGAAAAAAATACTTCAAAAAATTGTGTTGCGAACAAGTTAAAGTAACCTGGAGTGCCCTCGCAAAAGACACAATATATTTATAAGAAAGGGAGAGAAGGAATTTTTTTTCAAATGTCAAATAATATCAAAAATAAAGGTTTGAAACCCCTATAACGTAGCTAGTGGGCTACCTGGCCTTCTGTTTCAAAGGTCACAGCCCTAATTGAAGTCAGTTCGTAAGGTTTACCTACTATTTTTAAAGACAAGTAAAACATTCAACCCGGATTACGATACGTACCCGCTACCGCGGATGCAGCTGATCCTAGGCCTTGCACACCTCGCGCTACCAAGAGCGGGATGAAGGTCTGAGAGACTGCAAACACTGTCAGAAGCACACTTTTTTTTAAAAAGGGAGCAATATTTCTATTTACCACTGTCTTCACAAGCCAATGCTTATTGTTGTTCGCCTCAAATGTAAACGTCTGTCTGATTCACCTTTTTAATGCCAGGATATTTGTCATATTAGACTCTTTCACGTTAATACAAGCATTAGAGACCAGACACCTACCTAGAGAGGAAATGAACATGATGAAGCAGCCCCCAAAAAGCAGGATCGGGTAGCCAAGCCTGAGTAACAAAAGGAAGTGAGAATCGTGATGAACTGACATAAACAAAGTGGAAATGACGTTCTGATAAAGCAAAAGAAGAAGAAGAAGAAGAAAAAAGAGAAGACGCAGAAGACAAAGAAAAAGAAGGAAGAAGAAAGAAAGAAGAAGAAGAAAGAAATAAGGGGGTGGACAGGATGACTGACTTTGCTACTGAAAAGATCCTTTTAGTTACTTTCCTTTTAAGTTCCAAAAATAGACAATTGACTTTTCCCCCCATGCTCCTGAAAAGATCATCTGAGTCACTTTCCTGTCGAGTTTTAAAAATAGACGATTGATTTTTCCCCCGTCTGATCACGGCATGGTCATTTTCCTTTTAGGAATTAATTTGAGACGTGTCTGATTAAAATGTGTTATTATTCGATCACCCTGCATTTTTTCTCCACTCCCTTGCTACCAGTCATGGCCTGCTGTGGTCACGATCCTAACACAATCCATGACTATGTTTCATGAAACAAAAGCTGCTATAAGTAAATCTGTTACTCAAATTTCCTATATGTCATGGATGTTGCCTAAATTTATGGTTTTCATAAGTTTCGTCGCTTGTGACATGTTGGAGTAAATCTACAGTAAAAGTAAATTACTTCCAAGGACGACTCAGCGGCATCGAAATTACAAGGAGCCACAAATTCGCAACAGTTAGAGTTTTCTTCTCATAAAACTACGGCATGAGCAGTTTCCCTCATAATCAAAACGTATGGTGAAACCACTGATCTAAAACTAATGTATGGACTGTGCTTGAAGCCAACAAGGGGCCATAGTAATGATACTCATAAGGCGATAATCTCAGTATTTGTAATGCCCTGCCACTATACAGTAAACTGTCAACGTCACAGGCTTTTTTTTTTTAACTGCTTTTTTCTTTTATGTCAATTTTGAGGAAGTAGGGGTCAATCTGTTCACGTTGCACACCGGGATATATGACATTACGAGTAGCAAGATGACTGCGCGGGAGCTTCAGCAAATTCTATTACAGCGCGTTTACAGGGTCTATCTAGTCTTCGATCAGTGGGTGAAACACCTGCCTGCTGCACAAGGGACCGACGAAAGGGTTCGCAACCAGCTGGACAATTGCCTTAGATGACAAAAGCCAACCGACTCGCGAGTTCTCGGAATTGGCCACAGCGGCCAGTGAAAAGGCGTGTTTGGCAAAGCTGTCGTCGACCAGAGCTAAAGGCACACTGTCATTTGCGCGGGGCAGTAGCGGTGGCGTGCTGCGGTTGCTGTTCTCTTCGTACTCTTTGCGGTCAAGATGCAGCAGGAAGGATGGAACGATAGGCACTGAAGAAGATAATATTGTTAAATTAAAGTGCTGAAGATCTCGACATGTGGAGAAAATTTGGACTTTAATAGAAAACGACGCTCATAAACGAAACTGGCACAGCTGTCCACACTTTATACGTGACACGTGACTTACACTAACCCCCATACAAAGAAAACCAACAATGCACGAGCAAACTAAGATCAATCTTGTCGTTACGTTTAACAGCAGGAAGTGACGTACCGACAGACGTGAGGAGGAGGTTGTCGAGGAAGTTGGTAAAGAAGACAATGCCGAGAACCAGGCGAGTGGAGCCCTCTGCTTTCTGCCGTACAGCTCTGAGCATCTCCATTTTGCTGTCCGAAGACATGGCGCTGTGCTGGTTTTCGGTAAAATCTGCCCTTATATAGCAAACAGTTTCTTCCAGAAAATATTTTCGGTTATCATTCTTTATTACTAAATTCTCTTCAACGATTTCTATTGCTGTTTCTCTTTGCGTTTTTGTAAAGGATTTATATATATATATATAGATAATAACGATTATATAGTGGGCTGTACGTTTGGTGCGGAATAAAAAAGAAAAAAAGGGAGTGGACAGAATGGGTGGGTGGTAAATAAATCAAATTAGAGTGTAAAAGCCCTTGTTGATGACAGGCTCCTCAGTTTAATTCGTTTACAAAACAGGCCATCTCGTAACACCGACAAGCGACATTTCCCCATTTTTTGTCTTTGAGAACTGGTGAAGCGGGAACAGCAATAGTATAACCTCAGGAGCTAGGTTGGATAGAAGCTACAAACAACAGAGTCGGCGTGTCACAAGTGATGTTTGCCCTCTCATTCTGATGTCAACAACTTAGAGTCTCTGACAAAGGGAAAGTGGGGACTTAATTCTATCAGCTATGTAACAATAAACCCACAGATTGGACCGCAGCACTAAATGACAACCAAAGAAATAATAAAAATACTGCAATTAGGAAAAGTTAATACTAGTGGTAAACTTTTTAAATGTTTAAATAAGGACATAACTGTATCTCACGATAATAATGTTTTACGACTGGTGTTGCCTTTCAGAAATCATCAAATGTGGTCGTGGGTGTCGTCTGAGGGCTGGACATGAGACTGAAAACAACAATAACATTAATCTAGTAAAACCATCTGCTTTATAAACCTTATCCAACTGTTACAGTAGAGGAAAACTGTAAGACAGACGCCACCCCCTCTGCACCTTTCTGTCGAGGGATTTCTGAGCACTGTAGACTTTGGAGTAATGAACACATGACCTAGCATCTGATGTCCTCCAAAATAAAACTTTCCTGAAGAAAACAGCATGCAAGAAATGATAAATGTTTGACAAAGGTTTGATAATCTTTAAAATCTACGAAGAGACGAGTGTTTTTTATTCCCCTCAAACTGAGTAAACTCCGCCATTTTCGGTCCCAAGCCCGGATGAGAAAGGAGGAGGGTTGGGCATAGGGCTAGCAACCCTATCCCATAAAAACCTTTTATGCTACGGAAACGACAGTTAGAGAAGTAACTTCATCTGGTAGAAGGAGTGAAGCAGACCAGACAACTGGCCCTATGACGGCAAGGGATCAAAGCCAAAAGGAAGTCTCTGGCCCGACAGCGGAACTCCTGACACCAAAAACATCACATGCGAGTTGGTTGCTGGAATGTACTGACTTTATTCCAGACAGGAAGGCTATCACAAACAATTAAAGAAATGAACAGCTACAACTTCACAATGCTCGCAGTAGCAGAGGCCAGATGGACAGGTACGGGAAAACAGGTACTTAACTCTGGGGAAACCATTATCTCGTCTGGCAGGCAAGACGACCACCACCATGAAGGAGTCGCCCTTATCATCAGCAGGAAACATCTTACAGTGGAAGCCCATAAGCAAACGCCTACTCTACGTGAGGTTTAACTCCAAGTTCACAAAGCTATATATTGTAGTAGCCTATGCCCCCATTGACAACGCTGACGAAGAGGAAAAAGACAAATTTTATAGCACACTTCAAGCGGCTTTAGACGACATCCCTAAGCATGATGTGATGCTCCTCATGGGCGATTTTAACGCAAGAGTAGGCAACAAAAACGAGAACAGAGAAAGATTCATGAGGCGGCATGGAACTGGAGAACTTACTGACAATGGGGAGAGACTCATTAGTCTGTGTGAAGAGAACGATCTTATTATTGGTGGTACTCTATTTGCGCACAAAACAATCCAAAAACTAACCTGGACATCACCTGATGGAAGGACACAAAGACAGATAGATCACATCATCATCAACAGCAAATGGAGGAACTCCCTGCAAGACGTGCAAGTCAAGCGAGGAGCAGACGTTGGCAGTGACCACCAACTATTAGTTGCAAAGCTCAAACTGAAGTTGAGAAAAGCAAAGATTGGGCAGAAAAGAAACCAGTGTATGGACACTGCTAAACTCAGAAACCCAGCAATCAAAAAGGCCTTCGGCATTACACTGAAAAACAACTTCAGCATCCTCCGAGATGAAGCAGCAATAACGATCGATACCTTTAACAAAGCCACATTAGAAGCAGCAAAAAAACCTTTGGGTACAGGAAACGCCCAATAATGTATGGATATCTGAGCACGCATGGAACTTGATAGAAGAAAGGAAAGAGATGAAGAGGAAGCTCCCGAACACGAAGTCCCCCAGGCTGAAAGAGAGGACTGCAGCCCAATACAGGGAGCTAGATAAACAGATCAAGTCCTTCTCAAGGAGAGACAGGCGACAGTATATAGAACAGCTTGCAGCTGAAGCCGAAGCAGCAGCCGAACGGAAAGACATGAAGGCGACCTATCAAAACATAAGGAAGCTACGAGGTGACCGAAGGCACAACCAGGACCTTCCGGTTAAAAGAGCAGATGACACACCCGTCACTGAAGAGCGAGCCAAACTGAAGAGATGGGGAGAACATTTTCAACAGATTCTTAACCAGCCAGACCCATCAGTGCTACCTGAAATCATCGAAGCAGAAGAAGACCTAGATATCAACACTGGAGCCATTGCACTACAATAAAGTATGGAAACCATTCACAAAAAAAAACGGCAAGGCGCCAGGAAGGGATGGTGTATGTCCTGAAATGCTGAAAGCAGAAGAGGAAGAGACACCACGTATCCTACAAACAATCCTCCAGGAGATCTGGGACAGTGAAGAAATCCCTGCCGAGTGGAGTAAAGGTGTTATAGTCAAGATACCAAAGAAAGGAGACCTCCGTGACTGTAATAACTGGAGAGGCATCACATTGCTATCCCTCACCAGCAAAATTTTTAGCCGTATAATCCTCCAGCGCATTACAACAACAGTAGACTCCATACTCCGACAAGAACAAGCTGGCTTCCGGAAAGGACAATCATGCATCGACCATATCTTTGTGCTGCGACAGATCCTGGAACAATCGCAGGAGTTGAACAGTCCACTGTATATGGCCTTTATTGAATTTGAGAAGGCATTTGACAGCCTACATCGTGCCTCTCTATGGAAGATTCACTATGGCATCCCAAGAAAACTGGTTAACATAATCAAGTCCTTATACGAAAATTTAAGAATGACAGGTCATCCACAACAACCAGCTGACTGAACCCTTTAGAGTGGACACAGGCGTCAAGCAGGGGTGCATCCTGTCACCAATACTGTTCACACTGGCCATTGATTGGCTCATGCGTCGTGTCACTCAGGGAAGACGACAGAGTCTACAGTGGACTCTAACCGGTGACCGGACACTTAATCCCCAGACACTTAATCCTCAAAAATGCCCCCAATGTTAGAAATGTTGAAGTTAAGTATTATTTTAATTGTCAAACTTATTTTAATGTTTATATGAAAATAATTATTTGAATTTGAATTAAATTTTTCATTTACTTCATAATTAAATTTTTCATTCACTTCATAATTTCTTGAGTTGAAATTTCATTTTGAGGATTAAGTGTCTGGGGATTAAGTGTCTGGGATTCCTCTAACCACAGTCTTGGAAGATCTAGACTACGCCGACGACCTAGGTCTGCTATCCCATAGGCACCAAGACCATCAAGATAAGACCGAAACCCTTAGTAAGACTGCCAGCATGATAGGACTCAGAGTCAACACTCGAAAAACACAAGTCCTAAGAAACAACATGACAAACAATAACCCTCTCACAATCAGCGGGAGTCCTCTAGTGGACGTCAAAGAATTTGTGTACCTAGGCAGCAAAGTGACAGCAGATGGTGACTGTGAAGAAGAGGTCAACACCAGGATCAGCAAAACCAACCAAGCTTTTGCAATGCTTAAGCCCATCTGAAGATCCACTGGCCTCAGCAGCCATACAAAGATCAGGATCTTCAAGAGCAACGTCCTCAGTGTCCTCCTATATGGGTCAGAGTGCTGGAAGACCACATCCTCCATTGACAAAAAGCTAGAAGTGTTTCAAACCAAGTGTCTGCGGCGCACACAAAAGATCTTCTGGCCCAGCACCATCTCAAATGAAGAACTGCGCGAAAGGGTGGGGATGTGCACCTTGGCAGAAGCAATCCAACTGCGGCGCTGGCGATGGTTAGGTCACGTGTGCCGCATGGCTCCAGACTCAATCCCCAGAACAGCCCTGCGATGGACACCACAGGGAAAGAGGAACAGAGGGAGGCCCAAAGAGACATGGAGGCGATCCATCGAAAAGGATCTCAAGAACAGAGGCCTATCACTCGAAACTGCCCCCAGAACAGCAGCAGACAGAACCAGTGTCACACACAAACTGACGGGATCACAAACACGCACTCCCCCAGCCAGTCGGACATTTGCGCATTCTTTCCTTCCAAAACAAACAAAACTAGATCTGTCTCTACGCAAACCCCGTCACATTTAATAAAAACTATTCCCATATTTTTTACACACTCTCGCTTTCTTTCAAAAAAAAAAAATTCAAATCTCCTCATACATTCACTATCACACACTCATACCCTTATCCTATACAATAGTACAAATAGTCAATTCTTCCTCTCAATATAACATAAATCCGCGGCGGTCAGCCACTATCAACTGTCTCTACTCACTGTTCTTTTCTGTTCACTGTTCAGGGATGAGATGAAGAATAAATGTGTCCTTCTCTTCGGCATTAGGAGGCCAAGCCACCACACCACTCCTCTGAACGCTGCCATCAAAAGGACAGAATGTCGCACTTGAGCAAACTTTCGATTTTGTTGCCGGCGCCGCCCCCAATGGATGAGGGCCTGTGTGCTGTTCTGAACACAATTCTCTTGGGCTAGTGTTCGCTTGTACCCACGGGAGATGGTCGCTCTCTCTCTCTCTGCGGAACACAGCACAGAGGTCTTGGCGTCCAGCTCTTCTCCCGCTCTCTGTCTTTAGGCCGGTACCTCCTCTGGGGGAAAACCGGCATACACTAGCACAGTCCTCACGTCGGCGCTGGGGTCGACGGGGTGTTGTCTCAATATGGCTGGCTATCTGGGTAGTTCAGCCTCGCTTTTTTCTTCTTCACGTAAGGTGTCTTGGCACCTATCGTCTTGACCTCGATTCGCAAGCCCCTCACTTGGCGACCGCCTTCTATGTATTCTACCCATTCACCCTTCTCGAACCTTCCATACAAACCACAACTCACAAACGACCAACCCGTGCATCCCGCTTTATCAGTACAACGCGCTCACTACACTTCCTTGCATTCTCCCGTGCTTTCATCCATGTCACCTATCCGTGACAACCAGATGGAGGTCCCTAGCTGTTGCCTCACGTGCCAGACGGCACAATGAGGACTGATGATGATGATGATGATGCAAACTGAGTAATACGAATAAGGGTTTAACAGAAAAGAATTGCATACTATTTCAGACAAAGCGTGTCTGCATGCCCACAAACAGTTGAAATAGTAAGAGTGAGAAGAAATGTATGTCACCCAGGAAAGAGGGTCTTCCAGAAGCTGGCTAAAAAGAAATGATGCCTCTCCAGTATGGAAAGTCAGTGTCATTTTGTTAGGGAGTTAATATAATGTCAACCTTTTTAGAAAAAAAATACATTCATCAATGACGGTTTAGATAGAGAAGAGTCATTCCCAGAGACCAATATATTAAGAACCCTACTCGCGAAAACAAATTGCAAAGTCAGGATATGAACTAAACGTCTCACCTTGAAATCGAAATACCTTGTCGGCTTATTGTGAACAATCCTCGCAGTCGGTCATCTGATCTCCCGTTTCGTCTCCTACTACTGAGTGAAGACACTCAGGTGCCTCTTTTCCAGACAAGGGGGCCGAATGTTAACCCTTTAGCTGCTCCGCTGGAAATATCGAACCAACGCATGAAGGGAAAATGAAGAAAGACGGGAAGAGGGGGATGGAGGCGGACGAAGGATGGTGGTCGCACTCTAAGAGGTGCGAGTTTTATAGTCACGTGATTTGCTGTGACGGGGCCAGTTTAACACTGAGTGACAGGCTTCCAACTTCGATATTTTTTCTGTTCAGCATCGTGACATTCTCTCGGGCGGTAGTCAATGCATAGTCCAGCTCTTTCAGACTGGTCATGTAATAGGAGTATATGAAGAATCTACGTATAAATGCATGTAATATTCAAAGTGATCTGTAATATCTACATGCATGCCAAGGACAGTAAATGTGAGCCCGCATAGCGACGCCACGGATAGTTTTACAAGTGCTGCTGCTTTCGGTTGCGTCCGGACGGAGGGGAGTGTGGGTGGACGTGTCTTGATGAGGTCTGTTGCTACCATTACAGGCACTTTGTACCGCTCTAGCGAGCAGGAAAATGGAAAGCGAGCAACTTGGCAATAGGGCAACTTCCTTGACGACATCAGTGGGGAGTCTATAGTAGGACATTATGGCCTTAATTTCAAGCTGAATATGATGAGGCCTGAATGAAAATACGAGCACAATCATGCGCGTGGACGCATGTGTGTATGTCCGTATGTGTGTTTATATATACATGTGTGTGTGTGTGTGTGTGTGTGTGTGTGTGTGTGTGTGTGTGTCCTACTCTGTCTTCATGTCACATATATTGGTTGCAGACTATTCTTATCGTATGGATAAATTTTGACGGGAGGGAGGGGGACAGAAGTCTGCTTTACACACACACACACACACACACACACACACACACACACACACACACACACACACACACACACACACACAGCACACACACACACAAACACACACACACACATACCTATTTTGTGCTAAAGTAATTAATTCAATGAGTCAGATAACGTTTATATCATTTTCAGTCAGTGCTTTGAGTATCCTTTAAAATATGTTACAGCTTGCTGTGAACCGAACACAGTGGATTTTTTTTTTAAGGATTCAGCAATAAACTGTCTCTGCGATGTCAATCTGCGAGACAAGTGCGGGTAACTAGTGGCAGCTCATAACCGTTACGACACGCAGGATATGTGAAACGCTATTGCTACCACACACACACACACACACACACACACACACACACACACACACACACACACACACACACACACACACACACACACACACAGAGTTTTTCTTAGGACAGATTTCGTCTTGGAAGTTGTTTCATTATTAAAGTTAAAACAGATCATGGATGAGGATGATTAAGAAAAGCCGATGTTAAGCTAATTAATATAGATGGTTGTTTAAAGACTTTTCATTAGTTCTCTATAATTTGTTTCTTGTAAAATGAAAAAAACGCACCTCACCCCCACAAACTTATGGTTTCTCAAAGATGAATAATTTTAAAATAGTTTCAGCTTGAGGTCATTTCTACTAGCCTTCACGAGATCAGTTGAACACCATGGCGAATACCGATATCTCGAGAAAGGTTGGCATAAAAAATCCCGCGACCTTCAGTAAATACTGTGGTCTAACAACCGGGTTCGAAAGTCGTGCAGACAAGCCTCTGTTGATATTTAACATTGCATCTCATCTAATGTGTTCCTGAGTGCATCGCCATACCGCTGAGTGGACGAAGACGTGTGCATACATTCATGCCAGTGAATACAAACTAATTTTTTTTATTTCCTTCCTCCCGCGCTCGCAGAAGAATTACCGACACGCGTGAACACGCACACGCACACACCACGTCTATAAACACACAAACACACACACCACGTCCACAAACATATACATACAAACAAACACACACAAACACACACCAACTCACGTGCACATACAAAACATCCGAAAACACACACATACAAACACACAGAGACAAAAACACCCCCGCACGCCCGTAGACGCATACATTCAGAAACATGCAAACACAAATATGCATATAAAAGCACACACGCACGCTCAAACAATCGCATACAACACACACACACACACACACACACACTTTTAACATTGCTTGGCTCTTTCTGTCTGTCTCTCTCCCTTATTTCTACTTGTCTATCTCTCCCCAGCGCACACTTACTCCCACACGTACGCAAGGGAGCACACGTACCCAGCGACTGACCATCCTCGTGTCCCACAGCGGTTACCCCCCACCTTCCCCATCTCTACCCACACCAACGTAAAAAAAAAACAAAACCTCGTGACACTAAGCCACCCAGGAAGTACCGTTTGAAGGCAGGCCTGATGTTGAATGTATGTGCAACATCTACCCATGTTTGTCATCGCGTGGGGAGGTTTAACCACATAAGAGGTGCAGGACGATTTGACAGAGCGTCACGGCTGCGTGAAACGTCACCACAACAACTGCCTTCAAATACAACCCTCGCTTGTACTCAGCTCTCAATAGTTTCTGTGAAGGTAACGCGGATTCTGCATTCAGTCTCTTCGTGACTGTAAGTTGCATTTGGTATGCATATGTACCTCTAAAAGTAAACTTTCTGTAACACTATCTATCGTACAAACGAAGTAACAGTATGGCTATTAATTTATTTTAAGTCAGCAATCGACATAAGATTCCAAACATTTTTTTTTTCATTTTCAAAGATGCACACAACTGGAGATAATGCAGCTGTTTGTGGAATCGCCTAGATTTGTGTAGACGGGGCGTATAACAGTTATCAAACTCCATGTATATAGAAGCAGTGTTGGATATTATTGTTTTAGATTACTGGAACATTAGAATAACAGATTATGTAATCCGGGAAAGCATCTTGCTCATTTTATTAGCACCATTGAGATGAAATGTGTCAGTTTTACTGAAGAAACAAAGTGACAATGACAGAGGAAAAGAGAGAGTTTATTCGTTTCGTTGAGAATGTTTTCATGCTTCTGAACATTTATCGACACTGTTCACGTGGTTTCCTTTCATAAAACAGATTTTTAAAACTCGAGTGCATTCTTGTTGATTCGCCATGTCAGTCTTCAAGGCGGTGTCCGCAATAGCTCTGCTGGTGCTGTTCGTGCACACGGAGGCCCAGTACTACGTTCCAGGCGCCAGTGTGAACTATTATCAACAGACTCCTGACCTCATACCCCCCAACATGATGATCATGCAGGTACCTGCACTTCGTCCTACAAAACAATCAGTCTGACTTTCTTCGAGATTTTACATCCGACATTAAGATGCCTTAAAACGCGTATCTCCTCTACAGCCTTTAGTAATTGTTACTGAAACTTAACCAAAGCCCGAGACTGAAACAGTCCAAACGAGAAGAGGTATCTCGCTTTATTTTATTGCTTCAGGTCCCGTGTACTTCACTCAGATGTCAGACAGTAATTTTCCTTATCAGAGTCTTAACCATAAGCTTCAAAGTTTTTCTCCTTAGTTATGTACTGTGTCTTTTCAAGCTGTCGCACGCTGCATAAACAAGCCGCATATCAGTGGCTGCCATTGTCGGATGTCTTACCTTAGAATCTAAGATAATAGGATATTTGTCATCCAAAAGTGTCAATTTTTCCGACATACTGCATCAAACATTTTTTTTTTTAGAATTGCTCCATAGAAATTCAAAATGAACAAACTACTGTACACTGAGACTTTTGTCCAGTTTGATCAAGTAACTTCATAAAATAAAGGAAACTTGTGTAGCTTTTCATGGCATCTAGAAAATCTCATGAAAGAGATAAAAATTATTTGTCATCTAATTCTCAGTCGAGAATCTTAACAGCAGGCTGGCGTACGAGGAAGTCTGCAAAATATAATGGTCTTTGTTTTGGCTTAAAGATAAGAAGTTGCTGCGATTCTGTTGATTAGGTAAAGCAGACGACAACTGTGACGTACATAGCGGCCCCTGTCTCCTCATCCCTGGGTCAGTTCGTACTGAGTAACCCCCAGGGTCTCGTGGCTGCATCGCAGCGGGCGAATCAGCGAATGCAAGACTTGGCACTAGAGGCCTTGAACATGAAGCGCATTGGTGAGTTCAGAAGAGAAGGGAGATCGATGACATACAGTCTGTGCATATCACGTACTTTAAGGCTTTTGCTGAGCCTTTAGGCGAATATAACAGACAAAGACATTTAACTAATTTTAGCTGAAGTTTTTTTCCTCTCATTTGACTCTGGTGAAAACTTTCTGTACTGAAAAAGAACTGCTGCGCCATATACTGACTTAGGCGGTCAATTACTTGCTATTTTCTTTCATTGGAAACACAAAAATATGACGCAGTTAATCAAAATTCATCCATTAAAGGAAAAACACAAATAAGAAGGTTAGCGGGACAAGAACTGGACGAAGATGTAGTGCGGGCAAACCAAACGCTTGCTGTCAACAGTCGAAGTTAAGGGCTCCTTTGTCGTGTGTGTTCCTCTTTGGATGAAGATGTTAGAACTGAAGGCCGAGAAGCACACACTACACCAAGTTTTCTCCGTCTTTACCAGGTCTCGACAACTCGCGCTCGGACAGCACGTACGGGAGACACACGATCTTCATCGGCACTAAAGCGTTGGCCAGGGCCTTCATGGACGACAAGACGCTTATCGACTACCTGCTGGAGGAAATGTTTTCCGCGTAAGACAGACATTAATATTAATCTGGTGCTTCCTCTAAAACGATGGTAAAGCCAGTTTTCTTGCCTTTTCTGGGATACATCAGGTCGAAGCTGTTTGCCATTTTTGTTTTGTCCGTTTCTTTTTCTGATTGCTGTTGGTAATTCTCCATTGGTATGCAAAAAAAAAAAAAAAAAAAAAAAGAAAAAGAAAAAAAAGATCCTACTCTATGAACACGTGTTCTACCCTCGTTACCGCAGGCCACCATGTGCACAGTCGTTAAGGCAAAGCTCTTTGCTAAGCTGCTAGCGTGTCACAAGCACTAGACTCAGCTGCTAGCGCGACTGTCCACCTGGCCACTGACCGCCAGCGCCTGTCTGCTCTGCTGTGAGTGCAGTGGCTGTGCCCAGTGGAGGCCTTTGTCTGCAATAGTGGAACAGCAAACGACTCCAAATTTCTTCTTTCCTCCGGCAACAAAACTTGATGCTTTCCTCACTATGGTCGACAGTGTGTACTGAAACTTTAGGTCTCTAGTAATTAGAGCAAAGAGCTGACCTTATTTTGAGCGAAATTCTACAGCATTTAAACAAAATTTTAAGCTGCAGCATCTTGACCACTTTCTTTCCATTTTGTCAGACCGTGTGAGGCAGGCTTGGGGGCAGCAAGTTTCCTTTCCCTTTCTAACAAAGCCATTCTTGCCAGATAAATTAAAAACCCTTCGTGTGTAAACTGACTATTGGGAAAGGTGCTCGCTCTGAACACACTGTATTCATTGGCATGCCGCATTGTTGTAAATAAATACAGCTGCTACTGGTGCTGCTGCTGCTGCTGCTGCTGCTGCAAATATTGCTGTTCAGTTCCTGAAGATAAACAACTGCTCTCAGAACTGTTTTAGGGCTGTCAATATAGCTTTACTGTCGATGCAAGCATTATTATAACGACTTTAATATATTTAAGTAATACTTATTACTTAACTCCGCTCTTGCTATTATTGCTATATTGTACTTCTTAAGTCGATGGCATGTTTCCACTTTCTAACGCTAAGCGATTACATGTTATGACTCAACGTCAACGATGTCACTCCAGAGACTCTTAGCAGCACTCCCTGACAGCGTGACGCTCAACGTTACGCACAGCGTGCAACGCCACTTAATGCCGTGTACGTCACTTGGTAGAATGAGCCTGACCGCCTCCAGCGTGGAGCAGCTGATGCAGCAAGTCATCGTGTACAACAAGCAGGGCGACACCCAGCCCCTGGGGCCGTTGTACCAGTCCGGGTTCCCCTCTGTCGTCACCACGGTCAGCCCCATCACCACCACCTCCGCCCCCAGCTCCCCGGAAAGTAACCTGCGGTGCCAGAGCTCAGTGGAGCTCAAGTGCGACCCGGAGCTCAAGTTCCGCACGCCGGACGGCACGTGCAATAATCTGGTGCATAACCTGTGGGGCAGCGCTCTCTCGCCCTTGAGAAGGATTCTGCAGCCCAAGTATGGTGATGGTGAGTGGCTGTAGCGGATAGTGACTCGAGTGAGTTCGATGATGATGTGTGCATTGAGTGAGTTTGGTGATGATGAGTGTCTTGGGTGAGTTCGGTGATGGTTAGCGCCTTGAGTGAGTTCGGTGATTGTGAGTGTCTTGAGTGAGTTCGGTGATGGTGAGTGTCTTGAGTGAGTTCGGTTATGGTGAGTACCTTGAGTGAGTTCGGTGATCGTGAGTGCCTTGAGTGAGTTCGGTGATGGTTAACGCCTTGACGGAATTCGGTGATGGTGAGTGCCGTGAGTATGGTGATCCTCTCTCGAGTACGATAATGGCGAGTGGGTTCAGTGAGTAGTAAGTAGGAGGCCGCTCGCCTTGAGCTGTCGTTTCACACCTGTGTGTGTGTGAGAGAGAGAGAGGGGAGACAAAGAAAAAGCGTGCGCGTACTGTTAGAGTTGTTGGAGCAGTAGCAGCAAAAAACTCGCACGACTGAGTACGTGTGCACTATGTCCTTGCAACCACACTCCCTTACTTCACTACTTCTGCCTGTTGATCAGGTGTCTCTGCTCCCCGCACGACATCAACTCACAGTCAGAACCCCCTACCATCCGCTCGAGCCATCAGCGTCCTCATCCACCCATCAGGTCCCGGTAACCTGATGACGTCACTGACACACATGGTCATGCAGTGGGGGCAGTACTTAGATCACGACATCACCAGCACACCAATTCAAACAGGTGAGTGCGGACAGGTGCGTCTTTTTCACCTTTCAAATAGGGTATTCGGAAGGTAATTGGGAAGGCTCAACTGCCGTTTGCATGATGCGCCTTGGCGTTTAGCCTGGGGTTCGTCGACGTTTGCAAACATTCTCGGGGTTTTTTCGAGGTCCATCTTAAACGTTCTGAACAAGTAGTGAGTGCACACAAAACAGAAATATCAATATTTCCAGTGTTCAAACCATTCTGTGTGTAAAGACAGCGGCATAGACGGCAAGCATATTACTCACACGTGTAGTAAAAAGTAAATAAAGAGAAAATTAATTTTTGTACGAGTTTTATACTTTAGCGATGGACATGGATCAGGTGTTATCCCTACGCTAAGCAGCTGCTTTCTAGCAGAGCCAGAATGATCGTACAGGCGTACAGTGATCTATGCTTTGAATCAGAACAATACAATAGTCTAATTTTTAGCAAAATAGTTTTAATCCTGGGTTTGCTCGCCTATAATATATACGCCAAAATAGGCTTTTCTGTTTGATTTGTAAATTAGCCAATCCAGATTTATCCGGTGTTTAAGAAGAAGAAACAACAGTAGCATAAGAAACAGCAGTAGATTTCTATCTTTGGCTTATGTAATCTGTAACAAAGCTATGATCGACGCTTTTTTTGACAGCCCTTCGTTTCTAACCAAAGAACACGGACTTCTATGTACGCATGGTTCTTAATGAATATTCCTGATGTTGTCAGCGGCTGATGGCAGTGCTCTGACGTGTTGTGTTGATGAGGCGCCACCCGTAAGCAACACCCGCTTCAGCGTCAGCAACAGGTGGGAGGCCTCTTGTGTTCGCACTTTTTTCATCATCATCATCATCATCATCATCATCATCATCATAATTGTGCGGTTTATATAGCTCGGTGGGGGGGGGAGTGTAAGGGGAATTTGTGTTTTACGCCGAGCCAGCAACTAAGGCTATATCACGGCAAGGCAGCCAGCCCTGTAAACAGTTTCTACATGCAGTTTAAGAACAGCGTGCTCGAGACGAGAGCTGAACCCAGGACAGCCAGCCTTCACTGTATTGGTGACAGGCACTAACCGTTGCGTCACTGGATCGCCCTTATATAAGCTCGGAATAACTCGTAAAGGAGCGTGGTCTCAGTGCATGAGGACATGAAAAGTGTATGAAGGAAAGGAAGGATGAACAACAGTATCAACAAAAAGACAAGCAGAGAAAACAAACAGGGACGACTGAGGGTTACATCAATTTACAGAGCAGATAAAAAGTCGTCCCATGACCTTTTTCGTGTCGTTAGAGGGGGAGGTGTTAGAGACCTCACTTTAATCGGGCCAGCTTTATGTGAGGATGGTGCCCATCTCCCCCCTTACTGCCTTACCTTCTCCAAACCTTGTTGGAGTCCGATACCCATTTCCACCAATTGGGTCGACTGGGAGAAATGAGCTAAACGGGTATCGAACCGGAGTGCCTCTCAGTTCGGACGCCAGAGCAGGACAGACTAGCTACTAGAGGTTAAAAAGAACAGAGAGAACGGGTTAGTCGATAAACCAGCATTGTGTAGACAGACGCGCAGCAAATGCATCGATATATGGGGGCCAAAAAAGAGACATACAATTTTAAAAGACGTGTGCGGAAACGATAAAGACAGGTATTTAGTGAGTGATGGTATGATGATTTTGCAACCCGAAATTATAGCAGTTACTCTACCAGGCGTTGGACGAAGGTAATGACTTCGGGCAAAGCTCACTGGAGTTAAAGGGAAAAGCAATGTCAAATGAAAAGCTGGGCTTAAATGATAAATACTGGCATACTGAATCATGTCCGATCAACAATTCATGTTGCAAAACGATCGTTGACTTCGGGCTTACTCACGAAGGCCGCCATGTTTGTGAACTCTTTTGCGAAAGAAAACAGGCTGATGACGTAGTCAGACCCACTGAAAAAGAAAAGTGTCGAGCGATGCTGTGTATCGCCAAACTAAGAAGCGCACTGCAAAGTGGTGATGAGCAATCACAAAAATTTGCTTGGAGCGTAATAGTTCGTGCCTTCCGAAACTCGTTATCTTCATGACGAGAACCTCGACATGCCCAATGCACAGAAAACATCGAACAAAGACCGAAAGATAACACCTGTAGCCATACTGGGCCACGCGGAAGAGACAAAACAACTTGCATGTCTTTTATCCATCGGCTAAATAACCCTCCCCGCCAACAAAAGTACACATTTACTATTCCATAAGAAAACCGAAAATGCAGCAAACAAAAGAAGAAACTCAGTCGATCACACAGAACAAAGTTAAATTTAAAAACTGCCTCCTCAAGCACACGAGGCGATGGGAGCAGGTAACTTTCCAGTACGCTGCTACTCCTAATTCAAACAAGTAGACGAGGTTTTGGGAAGGGGGTAGAAAATAGCACCAGTGAGATGGAGATGGGCAGTATGAAAGAATGAAGAAGAATGTAAGCGGGAAAGTCGATGAGAAGCCATTATCTAAGATTAATGCACAATGACGGACTTAAAACTAGTTTCGTGCATTTAGGGGTTGACGAGTTATCATGTCACATCCTCCTAAAGCGAAACACGTTTTTCCCTCCTTGCTCTCCATCGTAAAAGCTTTTCTGTAATATAATTCCTGAACGAATAAAAAATTTCGAGAAAATGTGATCGTTTAAACATCCCCAATAGCATCAGCTAAAGACCAACAAGAACATTTTTATTTAAATAAATCAATGAATAAACGAATGAATGAATAAATGAATGAATGAGGGGAGGCGAGAGAACCCAAAAATAAGTACTGTATTCAAATGTCTGAACTGCCTGAGGACATATGTCTCAATCTCTTGCCAGATGCACACTTTTATAGGCTCAAAGAATAACATATTATACACGCACTCACACATATATATTACACGATTACACTTCCAAGACTATTTTATATTGGTATATTTTCTTATTGTCTCACAGGACCGCCTGCTTTCCAATTTCCATTCCATCTTACGATCCCTATTTCAAGGGACGTAGCTGCTTTAGTTTCACCCGATCATTGCAGGTGACCAACAGCAACTGTAAGCAAGGTATGGCTCTTTGTCTGGAAACACTGTATACGGCTGTGCTTGCAATATACTTACTCCCTTGAAGATCTACATGATTCTTAAGCAGCATAAGGAGAAGTGCCTACTAATGAGCGCTTCCATTGGCACTCACCTTATGTATGCGCCGCATGTGAAAAATTCTCACCCTTTATGTAAACCAGTTAGGGGTTAGTATAGCACCACTCCTATACTTTCACCACCTAGGTTATTATTGTCCTTTCCCACCGCTAGGAGGGCTTATTAGTGCACTTAAGTTCTTTGCTTCCCCCCTCTTGAACTTTAAGTGGAAGGTGGGATGTTCCCCAGTGGATCAAGTATGCTGTTCTTATTACAATCTCTGCTTTCCGATTGCTCGAGTAATAGGTTTTAAGACGCCTTGTGTTAATCGCGATTCGACTGTATCCTCTTAGTCTGCTGTGACGCAGACAGTTTGTGAACACGTCTGTCTTTGCTGCAGTCCCGGTGGAGCAGCTGAACCAGCTGACAGCTTATGTGGATGCCTCCCAGGTGTACGGGTCCTCCGCTGAAGAGCAAAAGGGGCTGCGATCTTTCCAAGGGGGTGAGTTTGATATGTGACGTAAGTGTGACATTAATGACACCCTTTCTCTCTTTATTCCATCCTCTTTCTGAGTAAGCTTTCCTTCCTCTTTGTAAGCTTTACCCCGCAAATCAAAATAGCTTAGAGACTGTGGTCCCTTTCGAGAGAACCTGAACCGTTAGCTGATTTCACTCTTGCTAAACGCATACTCTGGGTCCCAGAAAATGTAAATAAACCAATGGTCGTAACTGTACGTAAAGCTGGCTCTGAGACAGCTCTAGACCCAAAATAAATCATTGTCCTCTTGGCTCAACTTCCGCCCAGACATCAACGACTGGCAACCGGTCAGAGGCAGCTGAGTTGGGTCCACTTCCATCACATGAAGGGTAAGGGTGGAGATCGGGAAGTGGCGTGGAAAGGGAAGAATAGCAACTTTAAAGGCACATGTGTACCAGTTTGTCTCCACGGTACCAGCGTTTTCTGAAACTGATTATTGATATAGGAGTTCGTTTTGCAGGGCAGCTGAAGACCTCTGGGAATGACCTTTTGCCCAAGGATAAGGCAGAGTCATGCGTGTTAAACAACCCCAATAGGGACTACTGCTTCAAGGCGGGTGAGGATATGAAGTTGTACACACTTCTTTAGGCACAAAATTATAGTCTTTTATTAAGATTAAATTTATTTAGATTCCGATTAAACTCTACGTTTTTTTAACCAGAGCAATAGCTTTTTTAATCGAAGACTTTTGTGCTTTTTAGCCAACGCTATAGTGCATTCTTAGCTAAAATTCTTACCTTGTAACCAAAGCACAATGCATTTCAGATACAACTATAGTGCTTTACTAACCGTGCTTTTTAGCTGAAACTTCCAAACTTGTTCTTCTCAGGTGACCTTCGCGTCAACGAGCAGATGGGGCTTGCTAGCATGCATACTGTGTGGATGCGAGAACACAACCGACTGGTGCAAAAACTGGCCGCCGTTAATCCTCACTGGAACGACGAACGCCTTTTTCAGGTCTAAACTTCGACGGTGACTCGTTCATATAGTCATCTGCAATGTGACAGTATCCCTGGTCTTTCAACCAGAACGTGAATACTGGCCCCGGGGAATGGGCACGTGGGCACTAGTTACTCAACCTAGCCGCCCCCCCGTCAACATTCGCTGCAGGGGAAAACACACGTAATCACACGTCGGTCATTCAATTACACAACTTGGCTCACGAGCCCCCACCCCTGCTCTTCCCCGAACACAATACTCAACGACGTGTGATTTCAATGGAACAATAAAGAAAAGATTTATTAATTACAAAAACCATTTCAAACAAAACACAATCAAATGGACTCGTCTAGGGGGGTCCCAATACTTTCCGTGCTAAAGCGTACTTCTGATGTTACAGTGCTGTTAACTCTCGTTACAAATACCATACACACTCGCAAGCGCACCAACTTAGCTCTGTTACAGCTGGTTTGTTGTGAGTCCAATACTTCTGCTGACTGTCAGGACACACTGACGATTTCCCTCGAAGTATTGACTGATGGTCCGTCGTCTTCCTCCTCGAACTGCCAACCACGTCAGAGAGTGACGACTGCTCTCCCGGCGACACAGATTCGAGCTTTGCGCCTCTCCTGGGCACACACGTGGTTTCTTCGACGACTGTAATGCCACGTACAGCCGCCAAGCAAACACCACCACAGACGGTCTCAGTCCTTGAGAACCGACGACTTCTAGCGGCCTCAACGTTGAACGTCTACCCCTCACACCGGTAGAGCGAGCCCACAGTCACGTAGCCCTTCCTTCCACGGCGACAACAGGCAGTCTTGACAGTCCGTCGTCAATTACTTGCCTCCTTCTCTCAAGGTTCTCTAACCCAACTTATTTCCTCCCGAGTCTTGCCCTCGTGGCTAAGACTCGGTCCGAGGCAGAAGTGTAGCTGGCGTTAGAGAGCTGAAGTCGCTTCGGCTATGACCCGTTGCTCCGTCCACTCCGACGTTTTTGCCGAAAAAAAGCAAGTGAAGTGTGTTCCTGTCTCTCTATTTATCTCTCTACATTCTCACAGATACATACATGGAGGGATGCCATTGGTCACTCACTCATCATCCAATCAGCTACAATTACAGCCAGCAACGAAAGGAGGAAACCTGTCTCTCTGGTCACTGGCCACGCCTACAGGTGGTCTCGGTCAGGTGGCTAAGCCTCCCTCCCCCTGTCTAATTACGTAGTTTGGCGGCAAACAGGTGTGCGCCTTCGAGGTATCTTTCTCCCTCTCCCTAGACGTTTGTTGACGTTTAGCCAGCCATCGGTCACGCATGGCGGCCGAAATCACTTAGAGCTGTCTGCTCCACGCGCCATTTAGGCGTCCATACCAAACATACGCCCCCTACTTCCTCGCCAAAGGGCCTCAGGCTTGTCAACAGCCGCTCTGGACACTAAGCGGGCCGATTGTTACATACCCCCTAGAGTTATCTCATGACATGCAATTTAATTTCAGCTGCCACGCTCAACATAAAGTGTATCATTTGTCCTCTGGCACAGCGAGCCATTTCTCGGTCTCTGATTAGGACCTAAATGTCGTGTCAATAGTTCTAAAACAAGGTCAAAAGGTCATAGATTGTTCTGATACGAAGCAAAGTTTAGATCAGTGTACGCGAATGCAACTGTTCCCAGGTATTTGTTATGAACATTCCCAAATACTGCACAGTTCTCACAAGCAAAGCTCATTGTCTATAAATATTCTCAAATTAAGAACAGCGTATGTAAATCCTACTCCAGGTTAGAGATACGCAGGTTTTTTTAAAAGAAAAAATACTTTTCGCTGTTGAAGAACAACCTCGTAGCGATTCACACAGTCTTCATTACAATCTGTTGTAGGAGACGCGCAAGATAATTGGCGCGCTGTATCAGAAAATCACGTACGGCGATTGGCTGCCGATCGTGCTGGACAGAAATCGCTTTGCCACCAACAACCTTCAGTTACTGCCGTCTGGCCAACAGAGCAACTTCTACAACCCCAGTGTGGATGCTGGCGTCAAGAACGTAGTCGCTTCTGCCGCTTTTCGCTTTGGACACTCCCTCATCAGATCGACCATGTCGCAGGTGAGGCTGGCTTAAAGAGTGACTCTGACTTCAGAGTTTTGGCTGTCTGTACTTTAGCTTGACATCCAGCAAGACTATAAACAGCAAAGCTAAAACCCCAATCACTGAAGAAAAGTATATCCCGTTCAACCGAACCCTTAAAAAAAAATTTGAACCGGTAATAACAAATTCCCAGAAAAAATATTTATTTTAGGTTTAAGAAGCTATATCTGTGTGGTCAGTCTTTCATTCCAGTCCTATACATGTACCATATCTCTGTCTGAAAGTGAAAAAAATAATCTTTAGGTTTCTCCACCCTCCCAACTTGTGTCAGTCACAGAGCTCAAGCTCGCGCGCTCTCTTTGTCCTTGTGTGTGTGTGCCTTTTAACTCGCCTTTTCATCATTGGTATTTCATTAGATGACCGAAGAATATCATGAAGCTGGTGAGGTCCGACTACAGTACGTCTTCGGCAACACTTCCCAGATCATAGAGGGTCAAGGTCTTGGAGTGACGATGTACATTCGCGGCATGACACGTGATGCGCCCAACGTGGTGAGCACCTTTTATCTAGAAAAGTAATGAAGACGAAAGAAAGCCCTCTCTACCCCCAATTCAAAAAGCCCCGAAATCCCCCGCCCCCACACCCCAACACCCACTTACACTGACTAAATATCCAACTAGAATCACGTGATGATTTGAGCATACGCTACTTCACCATGCAGATGTCATCGAGCGTTTGACCGAGTTTGACAAACTTGTGCGTGAAGGTTAGAGGAAACCGATGGTTTCGAGGCGAACTTTCGAGACATTAGAACTTTGGTCAGCATGCTAAGTCCAAACTTGTTTCTCCATACATCGCCAACACATTTGCCACTAAAATGGGACTTTATGACACTTCGAAGTTTGATGCTTCCGTGCTTTATCCGTTTTAAACTGTCCTATAGTACTGCTTATATTAATTTGACCGCTTTAATTCGAAGACTTATACAGTCAACTAACACCTAAGCGACTTTTAAAGAAGAGAGACTTTAAGACTATAAATCACGTTAACAAAATCAAGCTCAAGTATGTGAAATATGTTTTTCTTTCTTTTTACCTTAACGAAACATTTCAAATGCCCACTGGTATATTCATTGTTACTCTTGTGGTTACGAAAAAGGTTGACCGCTTTTTCACGGAAGAAATCAAGAACCATCTTTTCCAAGACAACAGAGGCAACAGCCTTGACCTTGTGGCCTTTAACATCCAAAGGGGTCGTGACCACGGGTTGCCGCCCTACAACGAGTGGAGAAAATACTGCAAACTTCCTATCATGACGTCTTTCAGCAATATGCCGGACCACGACGAGCTGACGGGTCAGGCGTTCAGTCAGATATACGAGTGAGTCTGTCCTCCTGCCCCACTAGGCCAGCCATGCCTGTCTTACTTTTGGTAGTTATCAGCCACTCGGCTATCTAAACGGTCCGTCTGAAGTTTTGAGACGTCCTCTGTGGAAACATGGAGACGCTAGTCATCGCCATGTGTGTGCTCGCTAAGTAGTAGATTTCTCCATAACAACATGTTTACTTACTAAATCGTCAGCTCTGTTCACTTACTGAACTGTGAACACTTTCTTAGTCCCCAGTTTTAAGTTAGGCATTTAAATGAGTTTAAATTAAATATAAAGAAGTTATTCTTACATTTTCTTGTTCCTTGATGTCTTCATCTAGACATCCAGATGACATCGATCTATTTTCTGGTGCCATTTCTGAGCGGCCTGAAGGAAACGGTCTAGTCGGCCCTACCTTTGCCTGTATTCTCTCGGAGCAGTTCCGAAACCTGAAATTTGGAGACAGGTTCTGGTTCGAAACCCGAGATCCCGTGACAGGGTTCTCACCAGGTAAAAGCAAGTGACACTGTTACTGCACAGAGTCATCCTATCAATGTGATACAAAATCGAATAAGGTTGAACATAACAAACAAAAAAATAAGTATATACTTGTTACTACTGGGATGATGACAAATTGTATAACACTTGTTTCTTCATCTTTCAAGAACAATATCGTAGTTAGGCCTAACAGTTGTATGTCCAAGGTCTTTGTGATCGCATACAAAACCTTTCGCTTTATGCCCCCTGTCCAAATTTAATGATGAATGAATTTAAGGATGAATGAATGAATAAATTAATCCTGATAACTGAGCTGACAAATAGCTCAAGACACAAACCGCTTTTTCTGTTATATATTTACTTGTCACTCTACAAGTTGTCGGTATCTGTCATTTGTCATTACAGTGCAGCTGGAAGAGGTTCGGAGACACAGCTTAGCCAAAGTGATCTGCGCTAACACTGGAGGTGGCCACATCCAGGGCAACCCTTTCTTGCAGCCGTCAGACTCGTAAATAACTCCTCACATCTCCTTGTTTACACGCTCAATAATTGTTTTCATTTTTAGTAAAGCTATACAGTTGTTTATGCAAATGTGGACATGTGACAAGGATGATTTTATTGTTTTCACACACACACACACACACACACACACACACACACACACACACACACACACACACACACACACACACACAAAGGAAGACGAAGAGAAGAGAGAGGGGCAGGAAGCCAGTGACAGAGAGGAGCGAAAGACGGGAAGATGAGAGACAGATGTGGAATGGAGAAGAGGGTGGAGAAATTTCCTTAGCGAAGTAAAGCATGCTAATAATATACTTTTAAGGTTACTCCTCCAAAAAAGAAAAAAAAACATATAAAGACAACCAGTCAACACCAGCTACAAACTAACGCAGAAGCCGGTTGAAGCTAATGCTCACACGCTGGTGTCTCAGGAACCCGATGGTGAACTGTAACGACCTGCCCGATATGAACATGGAACCGTGGCGGGAGGTGCAAGGGCGTAGCCGGGTGGGCACGTGGACGGAGTGGGGTGCGTGGTCAGCCTGTGATAATGGCATGCAGCTGCGCCAACGTTCATGCAGCCAGTACGGCGAGTGCGCGGGCAACTATCAGGACGCGCAGCCATGCGCGTCTCCTGGCTGGACCTCGCAGTGGTCACAGTGGTCAGCCTGGTCCACCTGCTTCCAGGGCCTGCAGGCCAGGAGCCGCGCGTGCAGTGGTATGTGATATTCTGGGCGTCAGTCACGCCTTTTGCTTACATTGAGCGTAATGTAGGTAGAATTCTGGGCGTCCATGCACATATTGTCTCTATCACTGAACATTGACACATACTCGTATGATGGTATGTAGTGGTCAGCATGTCAAGGTATGTACAGTATTTACTTGTTTGTACATGTAAGGGTGGAAGAGTAATAGGAGAGATCTCTGTAACTGGGTTGCTTATTGTGGTCTGTCCTCTGTTATATACAGCATAGTTGGAGAGTCTGTCCGACTCTGATCATTATGTCAAGATACTTGTATTCTGTTGTACAGGGTAATGTTACGTGGTATTCTGAATGTCAAGGCACATGTATGTGTCGTGTACATTTTTGTTGCAAGGCACTTTGCGGTAAGAGGGTGAACCCTGTAGAATACATCAATACATGTTGTACTCCCGCTAGTACCTGCTCAAGAGGGCTGTATTCTCCAGAGTGTGTAAAAGAAAGGTCATACTTAACCGGGGAAAGTGCAGAATCCGAAGTTCCCTAATATTCCCACAGTCCCAGTCAGACTTTGCCCAGTGTACTACTACACATGTTGACTAAGTTTTCAATATCCTGAACATTTGCCTTAGTAGCTTGTTTTCTGTAACCTTGACACAACTTTGCCAAACATGGTGAAACGTTTGACCATGTTTAGCCGGTTAAAGACCTTAATAGTTTAATAATATGATGGCCACAGAGTGAGTGATTCAGCGTGTCTAAGCACGTCATTTGGAAGACGAAGTCCAGTCCACTCCTTTAGTCACAGCTAAATTTTGTGACAGATACCAGCTTCTGATGGGATACAGTCGACTGATGTATGGGCATTGTGGGAAGGAACAGTTTACACTTACAGGCTCAAGCCGGGCTCTAACTTACTTCCTTTTGTTGGACATTAATCACTAAGATCCTTGGCAGATGAAAAACTTCTAACCTTGTACTTTAAAAAAGCTATTTAAAATTTTCGTTGTTACTGTTGATGATAATAATAATGATGAAGACGACAGCAATGACGAGTATAACCGGGGAGGAAAATATAGAGTTCTACGGTCCTGTTAAGTGGTGCAAGTGGTTGAGATCCTAAGCTCTCATGTGTACCAATGCAGGCATGTTGGAGTGTTGGCGCTAAACGCTCCACTAACGAACTTTTGATTCGTTCCTTTCAGGGCAGCCTCCCACAGGTTTTGGCACTCCGTGTCCAGGTGGGCCCCAGGAGACCCGGCCGTGTTCCAGCGGGACAGTCGGGTGGGCCCAGTGGGGGCCATGGGGTACCGTCTGTTCACAAGGGAGACAATGGCGAGAAAGGACATGTACACGCAGCCCCAACCAGGTGGGCGTTTGTTCTGGGCCGAGCTCTCAGTCCAGATATTGCACACCTTCCTGGAATTACCCATGGAACAATAATGGTAATCAACAGATTGGGCCTTATAACACATATGGATGATATATATGTCTTTACCAGCAAATAGCAACTTTCCAATAAATTTAAATAATGACTCTGTGTGTGTGTGTGTGTGTGTGTGTGTGTGTGTGTGTGTGTGTGTGTGTGTGAGAGAGAGAGAGAGAATTATACCAAAGTTTCAAAGTGTTCAAGGTAACTGTGGTCTTGGTGCTCCTTACACATCCTTTACACAGAAGATACCGCATATTAAAAAAAAATTATCAATGGCCGTTTCAAGTAGGAGAAAACATATGCTAGATGTTATAAAAGGAACAATCCCTGCTGCACCATTAAAGATGCAGACAGGCAATGAATATGCAAGAAGGTAAAATGACATTTGCGTCCGTGCGTGCACACACAGTGATACCAATACCGTTTTATGTTCTAGGATGCGATGCAGTTTTGTTTAAAGAAAAGAGTGAGATAAGATAGACCTAGCTCACTAGTGCGTTACCCTTTAGTTATTCTGTCCAACGTTAGTCCTGAACTTAGAGCTGTTCCCAATAACTCCTACGTGATGTTCGTTGTGTGAGGTGCTCATGTCGTAAATCGAGCACAAATCCACAAGCAAACAGAGAACACGCATACGCCAGAGTAATAACTTACGAAAGGACACAACTGAGACGTTTAAAGTGTGCTTTACAGCAGTAAACAATTATTTCATTTCTCGTCAGGTTTCTACCGGTTTGGACTCGTTAAATAAATAAATGTAATTACAGGACTTCATAAAGAAATAAAGTACGAAGATTAGAAATTAAGTAGCTTAAAAATAGAAAAGCACCTGGGAAAGGGTACTACTGAAAAATAGTGGAGGGAGTGAGCGTCCATACATGTTCAGTAATTTTGCCTTTGGTAGTAGAAGTTGTCAACGACGCTAGTAAAAGAACCGTTAGAGAAAAACGCATGTTCTCAAAAAATAGAGATCAAAGGAAATTGCAAGATCAAACAGGCTGCAGAAAGAACCTTTCTCATACTTGACTATAAAACACCAATAAACAGCACTGTCGACGAATGAAGAAAGAAACGAGAAAAAACATCTCAACTGCAGAAAGTGTATTGATCACCGACTGTAAGGTGTCGCCAAGTTTCGCCCTGAAAGGTCACCAAGTACTCGGGGTGACGGCGCCCTGCCGTAGCGGGCTACTCACGACACGTGCACCGTTAACAAGGCTCACCATGGGTCTTCATGTCCCACAGCCCCACTGTCTGGTAGGTCGTACAGTCGAAGAAAAAGAAGCAGGAGTGGGATGTCTGGGGAGTATTATAATGGGTAGATGTACGCAGGGAAACGTTCATACAGAAATACTTCTCCGCTGATTTCATCCAAAGTGTATTCGGTAGCTGTGCGCAGAGAAACTGTCTTTTACATAGAGAAACACCTTTCTGATGATTTCGTTCAAAGTGAATTTCATGCTGGTGAGGAAGCATTAATGGTTAAAATAGGTACATTTCTTGTGATTGTTTCCGAAAAACGATATATTGATAAGATAACCACGTATAATATATATATATATATACATATAACATATAGTAATCGGGACCAAGACGACGAGCGAGTGAGAGAAAGCAACAGAAGAGTCAACAGGTACAATGATCGTCTGAATAAGAAAAAAATAAACAGGAAAGACGAAGAAAAGAGGAAAGCAACGAAGGAGGAAAGACCTAGTTTTATTTTTCTGTTTAGACTTACGCAAGAAACAGCTTCAGCCATCATATCGACGAATCTGTTGGCGAAGTCTTTCATGCGCAAGTTTCCTGTCACGCAAAGCAACTATTTTCTTCTCTTTTTAAACGGGCTGTTCCACCCATTCTCCTGAGCGTGCATTTTTCTACTTAATATTTGTGCGGTCATTCGAAAACATATCCCTACTCGAGACTATTTCCTTTCACTTTAACTGCCCCTGTTCTGTCGGCAATGACTCAAGGCCTACATGTGTGTGTGTGTGTCTGGGCTTTGTTAGTCGTCTTACAAACCCGCCATCTCGGAATTCGCTGTCGATATTTTTTCGGGCCACGTATTGTGTTTCATGGCGCTAAGGTACACAGTCGGAATGATCATCAAAGAGGACTGAAAGGTGTTGTGGGCTTTGTTAGTCGTCTTACAAACCCGCCATCTCGGAATTCGCCGTCGATATTTTTTCGGGCCACGTATTGTGTTTCATGGCTCTAAGGTACACAGTTGGAATGATTATCAAAGAGGACTGAAAGGTGTTGAAACATCTACCCCTGTCCTTTCATCAGGCGAGAGGTTATGGCCGCCAAAGGTCTGGACCGTCTCCATTGATTCGTACGAACAGGGTCTGGTGGCTCCATTTATTTCAACCCCCTGAAGGCACACTTTATCGTCAGGGTTCGATGCTTCTGACACAGAGCTGAGTGACGATGCATTCTGAGTAACAAAGCCATCAGACGTAGGCACGCGCGTGCACACACACACACACACACACACACACACACACACACACACACACACACACACACACACACACACACACACACACACAGGACATGCTAGGTACAGCTGTCAGCGAAGTAGTTTCCGCCAAGTCTCTTATCTTGCAGCTGGATTGTTTGCTCTTATCCTTCTCAGCAGATTGCAAGATTTGGAGGGGTATTTCACGGAAAGTCAAAGTCAGCAAAATTTTTCTTCGTCACGATATGAGCAGTCCGTTTACTTTGACCGTCATTCGAAACTACGTCTAGGAAAATGAACAGATGAATGGAGAAACAATATGTGGTAAGAGGAAGTCTGTTGAATGTATCACGGTAGGAATTTGTTGTGGAAACCGGAAGATCAGTACCAAGCAGACCGTGCAGAATTTTAATCCTTTCCTCCTCTGACATAGAAATGCTGATGTCAGTGACCACAATGTCACACTTACAGGACATGCCAGAAATATTCTGTTATTGCAGGACATGCCAGAAATATTAAATTATTACAGGACATGCCAGAAATATTCTGTTATTACAGGACATGCCAGAAATATTCTGTTAAAGTCTGACAACGCACAATACGGAGGATTGGGTTCAGCTCAAGTTTTTTGTAATTTCCTTTGTTGAGATCGAGGATCACTTGTAAATAGTTTCATGGAAGAAAGGGTTAAACATGTCTGCATAACTTTGATCGTTTTTTGTGGTCATAAAGATGAAAAATAGATTAACATTCCACTGACAATATTCGTCAGGAACCGCTTCTTGAAGAATAAAAGAAATGTGAATACAAGTCTGAACATAAAGTGTTAAGTCAGTTACATGTTCTACAAACCGAATGAAGAAATTAGACAAAGATTTATTAAATTTCAGTTTAATTCCCTCCAAGTAAAAAGGCAATTAAAATCATGACATACTTTTTAGCGCGTGGTCAATCCATTTGTGAAATACAACAGGACGGATGAACCCATCACAAACACCTGCATTCATGAGTTCATAAATACATACACATATAAAAAGTCTACATTTCACGACATATTCAAGAAGGAAAGAAAGAAAGAGAGAGAAAGAGAAAAAAAAGCTAAACCTAAAGACAGGAATAAAGCAGCTGTCAGATAACACAATGTTATCATCTTCTTATGCGATGTATTTTTACAAAATGAACGTAGCTTTCGCTAAATACCAACACCAGGTGAGCAACAAACGTACTGATTTATTTAAAATGCTAAAGAAAAAAATGCCAAACTACGAACAACACCTAAACTTGTGTAATGAGACATTGTCCGTGGTGTGACTGGTTATTTCTACTAACATTACAAGTTGTTATCGACTTACTCTGACTCATATCACATGATAACAGAATCCTAGTAAATTTACAGTCAAAGGGACACACACACACACACACACACACACACACACACACACACACACACACACACACACACACAAAAGATTTGACTGTGTCCATGACATGCTGATCATACACAGGACATTTTGCCATTAACCCCAGTTATCCTCCCCTGTAGCTGACATCTGTTTTGCTCTTCCACAGTCAGAATCATCGCGAACATCTTTTTGCACACTCACTGGCGACGCGTCCTGCAACTATTTCATCGTTGTAGAACTTGAAGGCTTTATTTATACAAAATTAATGATTACTTAGCCACACTGAACTCCTCACCACCACGTATTCCAGGTCGCTGATCCTAAAACAAAACTGAATGTCTTCACGAAAAGAGTTCTGTTCCGTCGGTCCCCGATATAAAAGGCAGACACTGTGTAGATAATGGCAAGTAAGGGCAGAGAGCACATAAACGCTATCTGGGAGTGTGGTATTTAGTCAGCCAGTCCTTGACCTTATTCACTGACTGCTCGAAGATGTCCGGCGGCGGCGTGTCTCGGTCACCCTTCTGGCACGTGATGACCTCTCGGTAGCGGATATCAAAATCTGGCGCCGTGATTTCGAACGTCCTCTCGCGGGACACCCGATAGGAGCCGATGCCCCGGATGCGATATTGCACTTGCCCTCTGGTGCCGTGCAGGCGGCCATGCACATGCCTCTCCGTTCTGCTGGAGATGGCGGGTAGGCGCGAGGGGTCAAAGGTTACGGGAGGGAGCAAGGACATGGACAGGGGGTCGGCTGAAGCCAGGCTCAGGAGCTCCGCGTCGTCTTCCTCTTCCACATCGTCGACCTTAATGTCACGGTTATGTGTCATGTCTGCTTTAAGTTCACGACCACAGGTCACTTCGGCCTTGATGTCCCGACTGCTCGTCGCATCCTCTTTGCCAGCTTTGGAAGGCATTCGAGTGCTTGCGCGCATCTTTTGCGAATTCCTGGGAGATTTTCCTCCTTGCCCACCTCCCACGACGAGACCTGCTCTGTCTCCTGGCTTCTTAGCACGGGGACGTTGCTCTGCAGCGACGTGTGTCGAATTTTGATCTTTCAAAGCCTGGTCTCTAGTGGATGCCTGGTTTCTAGCAGGTATCTGGTTTCTAGTCCAGGCTTGATCTCTGGACGAGGCGGAGCTCACGCACTGCACCTCCCCGCTGCAGTTTTCAAGACGGGGAGGATCCCCGACCGCCTCCTCGATTATGTCGTTAACATCTTCGAGGTCGCCGTCTGTCTGGCCTCTGTCTGACGCCCTCATCTCCTGCAACGTCTCGGTCACGGCATGTCGCGCTTCTAGGGACATGTGCGCGAACACACGCATACCCTCCCGACGCGTCGCACCCCTCCTGCCTTGCTTCCATCCCACAGGTTTGCTAGCCGTCTCCTGACCGCCAAGTGCTCCCGAAGGAGACTTAATCGTGACCGCACGAGACTTGGTCAAAGCACGAGGATTTCCGCTGACGTCAGCGCACGCCTGAAAGTTGGCCGTTGCGGGCACGCACCTCGCGACCTCCTCCTTCATTTCACCTCTACCACCGTTCATCCCCCCTTCGCTGACATTCCGTGATGTGAGTTCATCGTCACTGACCACTCTTGCCTCACTCACATCTCCCTTTTCATCGTCTGCTGCTTCCTCGACCGTCGTCTCCGGGGTAGAACTTGTGCCACTGCTGTGTCGGCTGCCATGTTCCACTGCACTCCGCGTCTCTGTCAGACCAGTGTCAGGGGCGAGTCGTGCTCCGAGGTCAAGATTTGCGAGTGAGCTCTGCTCAACGTGGGTCGGCTCGAAGGTAGTGTGGTCACACTTTGTCGCCCTCGACGCGCAAAATCCACACTTACCCAGCGATCGCGGCTCCGACAAGTTTACAAGCAGGCACTGACATTCCCAGACGATCTCCCGAGGACAGGGATTGGGTGTCACGGCACCGCTGCGGTCGCTCGAGTGGCACGAACCTTTTTCTGCCACTCTGCAGCCTTGTTTTTGCGCCGGCAGGATCTTCTCTTCCTCGAGAGGCCGGACCGTCACGTCGTGGGGCTGACTGCTGGCCGGCCGCGTGATCTTGACCTCACGTGGGGTGTGCTGCCGTATGGTTGCCCAGCGGTCGCTGAAGTTCACGGGTGAAGGCGCGTTGTTGATCTTGTGGTGAAGCTTTCGCCACCGCTCTTCCAGCCTTCTCATCCAGTACGGAGAGCTAGACTTGTCAACGGTGTACCGACTGCTGACACTAACATTAGAGCGAGCACCACTACCGTTACCTCTGTCGCTGGCGCCCTCACAGACACCGGGCGGTGCAAGACTGCTACTCTTTCGCGTGTCTTTACCATTTTGGCTGCCAGCAGAGCCTCTACTATGAGAGTGAGTAGACGGCAGCGAACAGCCACCATTGGCTTTCATGATAAAAGGCTAGGTGATTGACACACGCAATCGGCCACACGTCCTAACTAAAGCCGCCTATTATTCCATTATCGCTGCGATATCGGAGTCTCTGACTACAGAAATACCCCCCTCCCAACACAGACACCCCCTTGAAGTTTTCTCTCTCTCTCTGTAGATCGCATTAACCAAATGCAGCAACGGTACACGAGCTAGGCAAACATCAGACATACATAAACACTACCCCGAACAGGGCTGAGGACAGAGGGGGATTGGCAGGTGTTCAATACCAATGTCGCCCAGGTCACGGGGGTGTAGAGTGAATCACTTAAAAGCAAACTTTCGCAGTCAGACACGCACACACTCCTATCAGCTCCAACAATCGATGGAATGAAGGGCAAACGGAACTAGCTTTCACTGGCGGCCTGTCGAAATCTGTTGCTCGCGCTTTCTCGCTCCATGCACTAAACGTCGAGAATATCCGGATTTTACGTTGGTTCCGTGACTCGTCCCCCATATGGCGTCCGAAGCATCACGACCTCAAGGTCTGCAGAAAGGTGTATGAAGACGCGTTTAGTGAAGAATTCGAGGAGGTAGTCAGGTAAAGTATAAAAGTAAAGCATGGTTACATGACACATGGTGTCTGACTTGTGGTAGAAGTAATAAAAAAATGCTGCGCGAAATGTTATTGTATTTGTTTTACAAGACAGCAATTAGAACTCTCCAGATGAAATGTGAACAGAGCTTACTCAACGCAATCCCTCTCTGTCTTTATTCACTCAGTGCTTTAATCGTCAGCTGAAGATCCTCTGATCCACCTGCACCCTGAAAAGTGCAGCTGGGTGCATGGAAATCAGGGTTTAACGAAGTGTCAGCAGCTAAGGCCATATCACGGCAAAGTTGTCAGCCGTGTAAACTGGTATTACTTGCAGAAAAAGAATTGAATGCCCGAAGCGAGATCTGAACCGTGGACCATCGATTCTCACTGTATTGTTGACAAGCGCATAAGTGTTGCAGAGCTTTCTGTTTCGACTTTGTTCAACGGTACGCCTTCTCACAATGAACCCACTCTAGCTGATGTACCTACACAGCATGTGGAATTTTGTCGCACAGAAAAAATGTTTGTCTTCAAGAGCCCAGGTACCCAACGAAAAACAATTATCAGCACTCGCATTTCCAAGGAAAGCAGATGTCTGCTGTAGGCAGTAATGACACGCAAGTGTGCGGGTGGGGGGTGGGGGTGGGAAGAGAAGGAGCCGCAGCCCATAGCAGATGAATTATTCACACGTTTGGGTTCATTGAGTCTACTGCGTCAATTGCACATTACTTTTTTTCACGACTGATATCCCTGAACGACAAGAAAAACGTTCTACTCACTTCAGTGAGGTATACAGTCTCACTTCAATCTTGCAGAATAGATATGTACAGGTATAGTTATTTTTTTCTCCACGTCCATACACATTTGATACATTTACTGTTATTGCATCACAACTTGCATTCATTTGTGGGTTACGTGCGTACGTACCGCTTTGCTGGAGTCTACATCCGGCAACTTTGTGTTGAAATAGTTAACCGTGTGGCTGAGCTTGTGAAAATAATGCAATGTGTTTGCAGCACTTCTCGTACTCCACTTTCAGGGTCTTTTTTGCCACTCATTTTGAAGTGGTTGTCGTAGGTACCCTGGCCTTGATTGCAGCCAGTTAGCAAGGCATGGACACGATACTCAGAAGTTCCCTCCTCAACGGGAGGTATAGTTAATGCCCCTTTGGGTGACTGGGTAGAAAGACTGATAAATACCTCTCAGTAGCTCTGGACACCCGAGGATTCCCGAATTGACCACACTCCAGTTGCATAATGCTGTAGAAAACGAACTCTGTTTCCTTGTATCCTCGTTTGCTATGACCAGTGAAGTCCCTGGCTTGGTCTTTAGGAACACTCCTCCATATGGCTTTGCTTGGTGTCTTTCCTTATGTAAAGAAAATCATCTGTAAAAATATCACCTATCTCAAACCAGTACCAGTCGACCGCTGCGGCGGAGTGTCTTGGCACTGATCGCTTGCATGACAGTTTAAATCAGAAGACAAGGCCCACAGAACAATAAACGATTATCCGAACATGGGCACCTTCAGAAACAACGCCAGTGTTGTATTGTTCTCTTTGTGTTTTCAGACCTGGCAGCACACCGTTAAACAAGAGATCAGTCACCCTAGCAGCACGCGCAAATCAAAGATCAGATGTCAGCGTGATGACAGCGCCTGATGCTGTGACTAAGGACAGTCTCACGACAGGGTCAAGACCATCCGAGAAAAGCGAAATAAAATAAATTAATAAATAAAACACCAACACCGTTAACTATGTGCTGGCAGACGCCCCATAATGCGAACAACGTCTCGTCTTGTTCTGCTGTAGCCCTGACGAACTTTCTCGATCCCTCCTCAAGCAAACTTTTCTCTCACGTCTCGCATAGCCGATCCGGGCTTGCCAGCCGCCAGCGGAACAAAAGAGAGAAAACCAGGGTCCCAAGGTATGAAATCCACACACGTAGGTAGCAGATCAGCAGACTTTTGTCCACTGAAGGTTTGCTAAGGTCAGGGCAGACAATACAAGCCATGTCGGTGTCCCGTGGTTACTTGCACCTGCCAGTGACCGTCTACCGGGCTGCTTCATACCACTTGCTTAAAGCAGCGTAGAAAAAGCCCCGCCTCCTGTAAGGGGTAGGGGTTGGGAGGGAGAATCGCTAATAGGTTCTTTACGTCACGTTAAACGTAACTGATACAGGTCGCAGATAAGTTTGAACCTGCCGTCTGACCTCGTGTTAACGCCGGAGATGTTGATCTATCACGCGTCGCTGCCAGTCTGACTGCGGCAGCCGGTGCTAGGGTAGGGCGACCGCCCAAGGCCCCGCGAAAGGAGGTTCTGTTATACGGTATATAGCCTACACTTAGGGCTAAAGGCCCCGCATATGACACTCGCCCAGGGCCCCACGGGGCCCAACGGATTCCTAATACCGGCTCTGCTGCGGCGCACCACCTGATGTTACACAACCATATACCTACCCCAGAACCCCTACCTATATAATGCGAACCTTGGACGGAGTGCAAAACAAATAAATAAAAACGAGTGCCTTCTAGTTTATTTCAAAAACTCTCTTGTCTGATGAGTTGGAACTAAGATAATTTGTTATCAACAACAACCGGTAATGTGTCCTGTATTTTTTCTTGTCAAGGTAATTTCTATGTTTATGTGGTCGTACGGTTCAAATAATTGTCTCCGAAAACAATCGCGTGTTAGATTTATGCTCTGTTCCCATACATGTAATCAAAACATGAGTAAATTAATTGTGCCACTCGCTGGCTGCTGATAACCGCTAAGCACCTGACCGTCGTCTCCAACAAAGCCTCTGAGTGATGAATGGATCACGTGACATCTCCGGGCTTTGGATTTTTTGTTGTTGTTGTTGCCACGTTCCGGTTTTTCTACCTTTGGGACCTTAATTCTCCTTGGTACACGACTTACTGAGTCTGTGCCTGCATGGGGTGCGTGCGTGAGTGGATGAACTTAACGCAGATATAAACATGCGCGTGCCCGCGAGCCCACGTCACTCATACAACGTACATAATTATAGAGAGAACGGACGACAAGAACATCCCGCAGCATACGACAAAGCCAGGGTGGCTATATAATCCCTTCAATACTAAGTGGCCATAACCTGGAACTGGTACCCGAGCGCCGCGGGCACTGACTGCATGGAGAAAAAGAAGCGGCAAATCGAACACGCATGCAGCCCAGAAAAAAAAAGCGAGGTCTTACAGCTGCTCAGCCAACACATCGTCATGCAGACACCGAGGTAACGAAACACTCGGGGCCTGCTTGTCCGCTTCAGGAGGAGATGGAATGGTTTGAACTTGTCAACAAGCGTGAAACTAGATCGATTTTTACCTGCAAAGGCAGGTCGGTAAGAGCAAGCTGTTGAGAGACATCCCTCCATCGATATTCGATGAGATTTTTGTTGCTGAAGGGTCAGGCTAGTTCATCACTATCATACGACTTTGCTGTTCTGCCTGAGACTGACAGGAGTGGGAGGGGGGTCATGTGATCATGCAATGTGATCTAACGGGATAGTTAATCGCGCTCGTTGCCAATGCCAACTATAGACTGAGTGAAATCTGATACGAAGCTGGATTTAAGACCTGTCTGACGGCCTTATCGACCAACAAAAGCATACATTTTTTTAAAGGATCGAAAACATGCGTGCACGTTTGCTGGTATCATGTCAGGACATTGTCACGAGTGTTTGTTAATTGATCAATTATAGACGAACCCGTACATTTATTGATCACGATCGAGTCTTGGGTGTAGACTGCACCTACTTTTTGTCGACCCCCTTTCATGTTGGTTTAACTCGCGCCAGTTACCTGCAGTTTAGGCAGGTGAAGCTGACTGTACCAATACGCTCACATTGCGATTGTCAACTAGAAAAGTCTTGTCTCTCTCGGCATAACGAGAGAGGTATTGTTAATTTGTTGTCATCGAGAATGACACGTTCTTGCTTTGAAACTTACTTGTAGCTGTGGTGCTTGTTTAAAAACTCATGTCTATGTAAAAAATCAGCTGGTTTGAAGCTTAGCAACGTTAACACACCGGAGATGTGCTGCCTATAACCTATGGTTGTAAGGACATTAACTGCAATTTTTCTGGAGTGATACCTGTCTACGTGGACGGTGTTGAGTACACTACAAAGTGGTTACATGTTCGGCCACTGTCAATGTGCTCACTATTTGCTAGACGCTAGGCGAGCAGTCAGCTATGTTACTAATAAAATCATGAACATCTTTAACTAAAGGTTTGGTGCTAATCAATTCGTGTGGTGTATAGTGGTAGAACGTTAGGGTTAGGATACTTTGATTAATTATTTCGTTGCGATTAAACAGTTCCAGATAATATATGCTGCGTCTGATTATATGAAAGACTTCCATACGTGTGTGTGTGTGTGTGTGTGTTATCGAAGAGCGAAAAGATCCTACGACGTCGTGACGTCGCTCGATGGAGAACATGGCAACTGTCGTTGGTAAACGGCGCTGAGCTGGCTCGCTGGGCTTGTCGTCAAGTTCGTACAAAATATCGTACAAAACACAGACAATGACGGATGTAAGCTTCTTAAGAAAAACCTGAAAGAAATCTGCCGTTTCCGCCCATTTTCTGACAAAATTATTTTTAAAAAAATTAGAATTGTTACAGATTATTTTATATTTTCGGAAAGGCTGTTGAAGTCACTCGTTTGTGGCCTGTTACTTCCCCTACCCAGCAGAAATGAGCAATTGATTTACCAGGGAAGTAGGAGTTGGGCTACACATTCCGTGTCTTTGATTCGGTGAACTGCTGACAATCATTTATTTTTAAATTACGACTGCGGTTTTTTTAAAATTTTCCTTTGATCGATATAGCTGGGTGGGACGTACCTTCTCGTGGATCCCCCCCCACCCTTAAGTTTCTCTCTTTGTGCATTTGTGTGTCTGAGAGAGAACGAGAGAGATATAGAAGGGAAAATAACAGTGCACCACACGCCTTCGTTCTCCAGTAATCAAAGGGGCAACTATACACAAAAAGATTATTTTTTGCTTGTTAAAGTCAGCCTTCTGCGGCTCAGTGGTCTTCACGTAATTACCGTCCACGGTAAGCTTCACAAACACCCATTAATCATGCTGTCGACTTAAAACAGGCTTTAGTTTTTACACTGCGAAACCAATTTTTGTCAGCGGAGGATACCGAAAGGCAGCCAAATCCATTTTGCAATGGTCGGCGATGTCTTCTGACAAAAAAAAAAAAAAAAAAAAAAGTTAAAGGTGCCATATCAGAAACTGAGACAAAATGTTCTTTTCACTTTGCTGTGTTTCGTCTGAGGGCATCTCTACTTCCATCTCAAACCCTGTACTAAATTTGTGGACTCTATGAATGCATTTCCGTCTGTACCAAACACGCTACTCTGTTGTAAACCAGAGATTGAAATGTATTTTTTTCTCACCCAAGCTCATTTGATTTCATCCTCACTCCAGATCGTTAACAGGTCCTCAAACTTCTTCATTCTTCTTCCCTCCGTTCTCTCTCTTCCATCATCAATAAACATAGGTATGACAAGAGACTGAGCAAGAGTGATATATCTATATGTAGATTCATATAGATGTAGAGATAGCGAATAAAAAAGTGCATGAAATCTTAGCGGGAAGACAACGAGAAATAAAAGTGACAACTTTAGTTTGCAGATATAACCCTATTTGGCGACAAACTGTTTATGGTTGATAGAAAAGTGAGACCTGTATGCCTTATACTTATACGATACAAGTTTCTACCTAATTTTTGAGTACGCCACTTAAATCTTCAAAATGGTGATTTAAAATGCTCGATGATTTGACTATTATTTTTCAGGTGCTAGGAAAAGACGGTTGGGGAAAAGGGAAGGAGAATGGTGGAATCTTCTACCTCCCATTCATAATTCAAAGGAATGGGGGTAACGGGGGATGTGAGTGCCATTGATAATTAAAGGGAGATAATCATAAAAACGTGTTCCGAGAAAATAATTGCCTCATCTCCCAAACGGTGACATTTGCATAACATGTACGAAATAAACACCAATGGCCATAAATTCTATTATTACATTGGAAATGGTGTAAGACTGTGTATGCACATAATAATTCTTACATAATAATAATAATGCAGCTCCCCAACCAAAGTGGGGCTCACAGCACTTTACAAAACTACATAAATATCTACTAAATGAAAATGCTTCACCACTACCATCTACCCCAACAAACACACACCAATAGTCTAAGGAATCATCATAGACAAGCCTACATGATAAGTAGGTAGTTTGATCAGGTGGGCGGCGAGATAAAAACAAGATCAAGACAGGGTCTGATTATATGAGGTATAGTGTCAAAGGCAATGTGGTTTGTTGACGGCAGTCTTTGATATGCATCGATGTGCCCTGCTTCCCATCACTAAAAGCCATTGCTTTGTAGACTGGGCAGTTTATGCCAGGCAACCAGACAACGGCAAAGGAAGATAACAACACTGAAGTCATAGAGGGAGGAGTAACAATGACCCCGTGAGCAAAGTGAACAAATGGATCACTGATGACAGCACAGTGCAGACTGACTGCAACCACCTCCCAGATACAGTAGTAACAATAATCTAGGATAAATAGCATCAAAAGATGTTAACCGGAGTGTACTTTCGTCAATATTTCAAGTGATTACAATAATCGAGAATGGCAAAAATGGCATGAAAATGTTTATTATATGACTAAATCAATTGTTAAATCTAAGAAATAAATAGATCCATGGAAACAACACACTAGAATGCAGAGAGGAATCAAACCAAATATGGAATCTACTAAGAATGTCTGGAAGAGGTGGTTTTTTTTTCCTTTACCTTTCTGGGTAGGTCTTAAGTGAACTGGCAGGGATTTCCAAACTGTGGGTTCAAATACTTCAAAAGATTGCTTGCCAGTGGAGGAAAGGGAGAACATTGCATTTTTGAAATGTTGTTTATACTTGAACATGTGCATGTATGTGTGTGTGTGTGTGTGCATGCATGCAAGTGAAAAAAAGAACAGAACTGAAAATGCAGCTTTATTTCTGTTAGTGCCTTGTAACAATAAAAAGGGGCATCTTCTCATGTATAACAAAAACACAAAATGGCAAAATATAAAAAGGCAGAATCACTAGGATGAATTTCCTTCCCAAAATGAAATGTATTCCAAGTAGAGAATACCCTTTTTCCATTCACTCAAAGATTTAAAGATCACACAAAATCATCTTTCAGAAAAGTACTCTTTAGAATACATAAGAACAATGTATGAAATACATTCTTGGCTCTTGGGTATATACTCTCCATTTTACTTGTTTTTGAAAGTAAAACATAAACTGAAGTGATATTCACAATCTGTCCTAAAAGCACATTGCGCTACAAATATCGTCATGGAACCTTCCAAAATATACCACCTGAGTAAGAGATGGTAGACATGTAAATGCTATTTGAGAGGACCAAATACTTCCATTGTCTCTGTTACCAGCTGGAGATGGTCTAAGAAGGATGTGGCACTGACTCGTAATAATCTTGCTTCATTTGACTGTAACACTCTAGAAGACAAAAATTATCAACATGTGGTAATGTACTTCAGCAAATTACAAGCTAAATTATGCAAATAAACAATCTAGGTCATGTGTGTGTTTGCATGAGAGATTGTGTGTGTGTGTGTGAGAGAGAGAGAGAGACTACACCTTGATATTAGCCAAATGACAGAGGAGGATTGGTGTTTTAAGCTGAGCCAGCAAATAAGGCTAGCTAGCCCTGCAAATAGATGCCACATGTAGAGAAAGAACAGCATGCCTGAGACAAGAGCTGAACCCAGGACAGCCAAACGTCACTGTATTGGTGATAGGCCCTAACCGTTGCGCCACCAGACCGCCCTATTCAAGTGACAGAGAAAAGAGAGAGGGGAAGGGGGTGAGAGAGATAGGTACAATGCACAATGTTATTATTAAACAATTTATCAGTTGGCCTAAAATAATAAAATCTTCACAAACTTTCTGAAAATTTCACGAGCACAAAAATAGTCTGCTGTTGCCGAGCAAGATACTTACACAGTCATAGTATTGCCAGAGCTGGTGATTAATTTAGAAACACCACTTCTTTTGGGTTCTTTGTCGACACTGAGTGAGTTTGTTGCTATCTCAGCATACTCAACATCAGGGAACACTATTTCCATGCGACTTTCTAATGTAAGGAAACATATGTGCTTGTGATTTTGGATTTCTGGTAAAACGGAATCCATCAAAGATGCAAAAATTTTAAAATGCAAAGCAGCTTGTCTTGTCATTGACACGTAAAAGGAAGTATATAGTACTATCATCGGGTGTAATTTAATTCGTATCTAAATGCAAGTTAAAAAAAAATCTTATTACCAATCGTTGACCAGATACAAATGAAAACGATAAAGTTTATAACTTAATATGTATGACGAGCACTCTCATTGGTATCAAGGTAAAAGACAGTCTTCAAAATGCTACAGTTAGAAATTGACGTCACAACCATACGTTTCATTTCTTTCAACTGCTTGAAAGGATACACACTGAACGCTTTGGTAGCCATTTGTCATTGTAATTACCGCCCTTACATTAGACGACGCTATGAAAACACAAAGTCGGTAAAAATAAGAGCAACACAAATAATCCTGATTTATAGTAAACTAAATCAAGAGAGAATTTTATAAAGTAAATGCTACACTCCTTATTTTCACACAGATTGTGATGTTATAAACAGATAATTAATCATGTTTCGTTTCGTTTTCGTAATTTAGTTTTCTGCTGGACGATGACATAAGTAGACTTCCTGTAGTTCGTGTCAACAGTTTGACATATTTACTCTAATGTTTACCCGTTAACTTCGGCTTGCTTTTTGTTGTTGAAATGTTTCTTTCATAACCAATCCACACGTTATTTTTAGCATATGTCATCTGTAGTAGGATGATAATCGCCTGATTCTGTTTTAGATTCATAGCTAAGTCACAATGGGTTACCTCTTCTCCAAGCTTTGGAGTCTGTTCTCCAATGAAGGTAGGACCTTTAATTTCTTTTCCCTTTCCTAACTGTTAGTCCCATAATATAATTTTTGTTTGTGAAAGAAAATATTTGGTATTTTGAGTTACGCAGTTCGTCTGCCAACAGAATTTCTATTTGGAAGAATGGATCAGTTTGTTTTTTCAGAATTACCTGTTCTTGCCTGCTGAATTGGGCCTGACATTCGGTGTATTGTTCTTGCCTGCTGAATTGGGCCTGACATTCGGTGTATTGTCTTAGTTTGTTTTGTTAAAATTAAGATCCAGATTGAGTTGTTGAATCTGCGTAGTTGTTACATAGCGGATATTTTCTGTGGTGGTTTTCTCCCGGTTTTCGATGGCGATGTGATGTCTTCTCCGAACGCCGAACATTTCATAACTCGTCACGCAGTAAGAGTGTATGTTGGTATCTCGATGTTAGGTCCCATCAGTTATATATTAAAATTATCAATTTTTAAAAAGGTTTATTTTTCATTCCACCTCTTGTGAAAGAGAAGGTGAAAGAGAAAGCACATTTAGAAAACCTCATATTAAAACTTCTAATGTTTTGGTAATGTGACATTTCAAATAAAATCGAATCAAACTTTAGTGTCTGTACAAGCCAGTCCAAGCCAGAAATGTTTCTTTTGCTCATAATCACTATACACATACAAACATAATCATAATATATATATATATATATACACACACGCATACAAACAGAACATGCAGAACATCCCATACACAACATTCATCACACACGCCCACCTACACCCTCTCACACATACACATGAATCTCTTGAGAAGGATGCCAGGTAATATAGGATAGGCCTACGAGTCCTTGTTCCCTTTATTCAGGATGGTGGCACGAAGGTCCTCTTGTAGGCAGTTTTTCGTGCATGTGGCACTTTGTAGTGGTAATTAAACAATGATTTATATTTATCAGCAGCAGATTTTACTTCTCTTGTTGGTTATGCCAGTTGTAACTACTGTATTCCTTCTTAGTGTTTAGAACTTTGAAGCAGGAAGATGAACATATTTCAAATCTTATTCCTAACATAGAAGCAACAAGATTTGCAGAACATATGTCTATTTGTAGTGTGCAGTGAAGCAGATTAATGATTAATAGCAAAATTCTGTTTCAGAACACAAGGTAATAATAGTTGGACTTGACAATGCTGGAAAGACAACCATTCTGTATCAGTTGTAAGTATAGCTTTTTGGACATTTTTGTCATATCACTTATCGGCATAAATAAACAGAGTTTTAATTTAGTTCTTTTATTATCTGTTGTTTAAAGTGCGGGTAATTTTATCTGTCACATGTTTCAGAATGTGTGTTATTTTGTACACAGTTTGTTATATTTTATGACTTAAATATTGAGGGGTTTTAGCATGAAGTATTTGAAGAGTTTGTGATGTCATCATATCAGACACCATTTTGCTAGTGCAGCTGTCCAAAATATATTATGAACATGCGGATCGGGTGTATTTACGGCTGTTATTTTGTATTGGAAATTCTCACATGCGGTCTTGGCTGTACTCATTAGTCTCAGTGATCAAACATGTTACAAACTGAATCCCCCTTTTTTTTTGTAAATCTAGCTTTGATTATCAACATAATTGTCATGGAACCCTTTGTTACTGCCTTTTGATGCAAAATGAGTCAACGTTAATTTAAAAAACATGCACATGACATTTGTTTTACAGCTTGATGAATGAAGTTGTGCATACATCACCAACCATTGGCAGCAACGTAGAAGAAGTTGTGTGGAAAAACATTCATTTCTTAATGTGGGACATAGGGGGACAAGAGACATTGCGAGCCTCATGGAACACCTACTATGCTAACTCAGAGGTATTATTATTATTTGCATTGTGTAGTGCTCGGTCAGTGTCTTGAGTCATGTCTCTACTGCAAAATTAGGGTATGCCTATATATGCTATTTACATGTGCTATGACTTGAGGAAACAGTGATTATTATAGTGATCTTCACTGCCAGTGTTGATGCGATCTCCTTGACAGTCATGTGTGCAACATGTGGACAATTATCTGTGATGTTGCACCACCACCACCATGATCACCACTGTTTCCACTGCCACTGCCACTCCTATTACCATTGATATTACTACAGCTACAAATTTTGGCTGCAGTTCAAAAGACAGAGAAGAGAAGGCTAGAAAGTGATATTTTGGCAGTGGTGCTTATTAGTAATGACTGCATCTATACTGATGGCATTCACCTTTTTCCCAACATGAGAACACAGTGAACTCTGTTTTGGGTCTGTTTATTATGTTTAAGTGTTTATACTTTTTCCTTTGTAAAGTGTTTCGAGCTAGCTTTTCATGGTGGGGTAAAGTACGGCATAAATTTATTGTTATTATTGCAAACATGCTTGCAGAGTTTTGTTCTGGTGAATCTAGACACGATAAATGTATTAGAAATGTATAATTCCAGTAAGGTTATACAACAAAATGTTATTGCAGAAGTATTTTAACATATTGTTTCTTAAACATACTTACTTCGATATTGTTTTTTGCAGTTTATCATTCTGGTCATTGATAGTACAGACAGAGAACGCCTTCCAGTCACGAAGGAGGAGTTATGCAAAATGCTTGTTTGTGATGTGAGTAGCAATCTGCAAATCAGCTGTTTGTTATACACATTTTAATTGAAATTCTGTTTGCAATTTGGACTTGCTAATAGTAATATTTGAATTTGCAGTGTGCATTTCTCTTGAAACCTTGAAAGCTCTGTGCACAAGGCAGGAATGGTGGAAGAGGGGGGAGGGAACTTGGTGTTTTAGGATTAGGGCATTAATTCCTCTGTTCATGTTATAGGAGTTGCGCAAAGCAGCACTGTTAGTGTTTGCCAACAAACAAGATGTCAAAGGTTGCATGTCGGCAGCAGAGATTTCACAACAGCTAAACCTCACTTCAGTAAAAGATCATGTCTGGCATATACAGGCTTGCTGTGGGCTGTCGGGGGAAGGGTAAGGATGTCTACTTTCCCCAAATTTATGTCATTCAAAATGTGTGCTTCATTTTCATTCAAATAATGCAAAGTATTGTACATTATTAAAACGATATTGCGCACATTTATAATTGGGCCTTATTCTTTGGGATTGTGTGACATTGCTCTTGGTAAGGTACAGTTAAGTACTTTAAAACTCTAATTTCAAGAGTAGTAGTTTTATGTAAACATGGTAAAAGCATATGCTTTTGAATTTGATTGGCATATAAATTTATAAAGCCATTACTTTTAGTGAGCAAGAATTTATTTTTGAAATATGCGAGTGCAATTTTCCTTCTTCATTATCCAGATTATTACAAGGCCTGGAATGGATTACAAGCCATATACGCAGAAGATGATGCTGCAGTTTAGCAAGAATCCATTTCTTCTTGAAATCGTGAAATGCCAGAACTGTGCTGGAAGAGAGTGTGATGTACAACTGGTTAGGAAAGAAATTAGCAGCAGCTCAGAATATGCATAGAGTTGTGCTTGGCATAACTGTGTTCAAGAACTGCATTTTAGATTTATACCTCAGGAACTTAAGAGTGAAAAGTGTGTGTTGTTGGATTCCTTATTTTGATAGCATTATTTGGGTAGGTTGGTGGGCATAATATAAACTTGCCATTGCCATTTAAAAAAAAATGTTCAATTGTGATCACATTTAGCTGGCCCAGGATTATTAGTCCGATGCTGAAAGGAAGAAATGTCTGGAAAGCTGGAGCACTTTATTATTGAAAAGATACAGCAAGAAAAAAAAAAAATAAGTGGCATTGAATTATCCTGATTCATGTTGAAATTTGAAACTTTGACTTTGCAGCTGTCCATTTTTTTTAAAAACTGAGTTTAGCAAAGAGACAAGTTAGGCTTGGTTTCTGGATGTAAATCTGTGTGCCTTTCATTTCTAATTTCTTAAACAAAGAGATTTTGGTGGATTTGTTTAAAAAGTACATTTGCAGTATTGACAAGCATAAAATCATTATTTGTCATTGTAATTGGCTTAAATTTTTTTGTCTGTTAGGATGTACACTATCTTGTGTGATATAGGTTAATGAATAACTTAATAGTTTAACTGCTTGGTGTTAAAAGATCATTAGTATTTAGTAAAAACCTATGTCATGTTTAAAGAATTTTTTGAAAGACTGCTTCTGAATTTTTAAAAACTGATGTTGCATCTGTCTACCATTTTGTTATTTTTTTATGTTTGCTTGCAAAATGGCTATTGGTCCCCCCCCCCTCCCCCGATATTTTATACTAGTCTTTCATGGACAAGGCTCTAATACTGTATTAGATCATAAAATATTTTCTAAAATGTGTTCTTTCTTGTCTGATTATTGCAGTCATATGCTATGAAAAGGTAGTGCATGGTGAGAGAAAACCTTTCAGTTTGGCTTCCAACATTGTAACTGACCCTGTCTATGTTTTCAGTGTTATGTATCAGAGGATTTTTGAGTGGTTAAGTAATCCCTAGATTGCTGTTTGACATCCTACTGAATACAGTGACTATTAGCAAATTACTGTTAAATCTGGAAAGAATGATCAAATTGAGTTACATCTCATCCTTATTAAGGAGAGTGGTGTATTATATATATGTGTGTGAATCAGTATGGGTAAGTATATGCATAAACACATGTATGTGTCCATTTGCCTGTTACTGTTTATTTATGTCTTTATTTGTGTAAATGCAGATTGGAAATTGTATTCCTTTTTGTGGAAATGGTATTAAGGAAGATATTATTTTTCACCTAATATTGTCATGTTAAACCCCGTTCAAATGAGTAACGCTTTTTCAGATGTGTGGGTATTGCAGGAATAAATTTTTTTTAAACATGCATGTTTTTTGGTCAAAATTTCAGGATTAGGTAAGAGATTATAGGAAGAATACATCTAGTTCCCATAAAATATTTTACCATTAGTTTTAATTGCACTTCTTCAGCTATGTAGGCTGCTCGTGCACAAAAACTCAATATAATGGGTCGCCTGGTAATGTAGTGGTAAACACACTTGCTTGTCACCATTGCAGAAAGAAATAAAATGTCCCGGTTTCATATCTTGCCTGTTGACACTTTATAGGTGGCACATGGCTGGTTATCAGGCATTTTCTCTGGGCACTCCAATTTCCTCCCTTATCAATCATCCCTCTCCTCAATTGTGCGAAATTACCGTGGTGGAAGCACTTTCTTACTATACATACCAACCAACCTCAATGTGGATGAGGGCAAGCCTAGAATATGATTATGAATAGATTGAAATGGCAAGAAAGATAAAGAAATACATAAACTACACTGTTTACAGATTTTGTTTCTTTCCAAATTGTAAAAATCATGTTTTGCTCGTGCCATTTGGTGATTAGAGGAGGAAGATATTTTTAAGAAAACAGTTTTGAGATAATGGTTATTGTAGATTTTCAATCTTGAAGTTTTTTTTAATTTATTGTATGATTAGAGACTTATAACAGGTATGGTAATATAGCACTTAGCAGAAAGGCAGCATTGGATGGACATCATAATTTTTCAAGAGCCTTGTGGATGACTGGCTGCTTTTGAAACTATGCAGCATGTCTACATTTTAGAATGTCAGATACTTTAAAGTCGAACAGCATCTATAACTTAGGTACATTTATCTTTAAAATTCTGAAATTTTCCATTATCTTTTTGTTCAAGACTCAGCATTTGGTTTTTTTCTGACTGGAGCCATTTATTTAAAAGAAATGAGAACTTAACCAACGGAAAAGCTAAGATTTTTTGCTTTAAAACACACATGCAGACCATTGTCTGTATATTAACAGTTGTGCACCACCACTAACTTTTTGTTGTGATAAGATGCTATCAAGTGGCAGGCAATTAGCCATGAACTATGCTGTGAAAAATCAGTAAATATATTGAAGTATTAAGCAGCATTTTCTCTCCTTTGTAAATAAAGTCTATGGAACATGCATGTGCTGATTTTCTCATAAAAAATTATGATTGGCGTATGCACACCATTTTCACTCTTTTTCAATAATGGATAGTCAGCTGTGCTTTTCTCTGTGTGTGTGAGATAGTGTCAGTGCTTTCTAAGCCATTGGAAATGACCAAGTCTTTTTCATTAGTTTTTTTTTTCTTTTCTTTGTTTTTTTTCCGGATAGGAGATCATTGATGTTTACTGAATGTATATACAATGCATAACATTTCCTTGGATTATACAAAAAAAGAATAACTGCTTGTTGAACTAAGTGATCATGGTTCTAGTTCATTATCAGATTTTTTTTCGAGATTGTCAGAACATCTATAATGAATCAATGGAATGTGTAACCTCTCATACTATGGTGATTATATGAACTTGTTTTTCAATTTTGTTTGCATGTGGTGGAATGGGTATTTTAGGTTTTTAGCTGTATGTTGGTAGAAGAGCATACCAGACAAGAAAATATTTTACATCTTACTTCTTTTGAGGTACACTTATGAGCTGCTTTAATATGGAACTGGTGTGTAATCTGTTGCTTTAGGCTGGTTATGGAATTAATGACTATTGTAATGCCATAACTCCTTCAGTTGGAAAAAAGTATGACAAGAGCTGTTAAAAAATATGAAAAAGTCTGTATGTTTATCCTGTAGTGGTAATCTTATATTTGACAAGTTGTAGAAAAATATGCATATAATTGTCAGTGGAAACAAAACAAATTCCTTAACACTGAAAAAAAAATCTCCTGTATTGTAAATCTATTCTCTTTTTCTTGCTTCATAAGCTCAGTTCTTTTGTCAGTTGTGCATATTTTCGTTTTAAAATCATTCAAATGATTATAATTTTTATGTGAATTGGACTATACCTTCATAAAGTAAAGTTTTATTTTATTGCTATAAAATAATTAAATCCATCACACAGTGGGTATTTTGTGATTGTGGAAAAGATCAGCATTCACGATGTCAGTTTTATTCTTTGAAATGTCATTTTGTCAAATTTGGATACATTTCTCAGCAATTTTCAGTTGGCTGAAATACTCTCTTTGCTTAAAGCATGTAGATTTTTAGTTCTAATAAAGCTTATTAAAATCATAATTATTCAGTTATGGTCAAAATCTACATAAGAGCAGCAATTCTGCAATTCACTAGTCCAGAAAATGCAGTAATTACAAAATAGCTTACCAAAGATTATTAGCACTTCAGTATTTTAGGTGTTCAGTTTCTGTGGGTAGATATTATGCTCACTGCTGCTTATTAGCAACGTACACCTTTATACAAAAATCTGGCTTTGCACAATCTTTGTTAATAGCTTGAAAGAGGACTTATTTTATGCATACATTAGTATTGTAACAAAATAAATTTAAAAGATGTAGCAAATCACTGGGCGCTGCATGCAAAATGAAAGAATATAGTTTACTAAGTTAATCTGCAACAGCTTATGAAATAAGAAATATTTTTAGCAACTTTTGTCAGATATATAGTACAATTTCTTTGGAACACCCAAGTAATGTGCAGTTTGTTGATTGTTGACAGTGCATGGGTTGAAAATGGCCAGTACATGATACATAATGAATTAACCCGCTGTCCCTGGGTTTTGCACTTTTAGGGCGTTATCTTGTGCTACTTCCCACTAAAATGACAAAGAGACATGCATTTATATTTTTCTTTTTTCAAGTCTGACAAACAATAAAGATAATATGCATATGTCATTGATTATATAATGCCATCATTTAGTGTTGGGTCTGATTGCTGGAGATATCCCTAACTAAATGTGATTGAGGTGTTAAAATTTATTTATAAGTAGGCTTTAAGTGTGAAGCATTAATGTGAATTAATTTCTGAAGATTATAAATCTCTGCACTGTATTGTGTACAATTATTAAGTTCCTGCACATGCCAGTCGTACTCCAATGAAACTTATGCTGATGTTAATAACATACTACTTGGGCTTCAGCTGGCGTATTTGTACGGATGCTTCCAAGACAACTGTATGGCAAGCCATGAAATGTGATGAATCATTGTACAGAAGATATTTTACTAATAAATGTAGTCAAATGGAGAAATGTGTTGCATGACTTATCAGTATACATAGTGTATAACTACACGTGAAATTTGGGTCATGCATGCGATTACAGAAAATGAAAAAAAATAATTTAAAGCAAATATCCTTAACTGTTCCAAAATGATAATTTATGAAATACCTCTGCGTCGACTGCTGTTATAGTTATGTAAATAAATCCTAAATGTTAACGCTGAAGAAGGTCTGTCGCTTAACAGCGAATGTCTATGGGAAAGAACCTTTAATCTCGGATCATTAATAAAAATGTTTCTTCCTTGTGCATCGGCCGATGACGTTTATTGCAGCACGAAATCGAGATTTCATTTTCTCCAACCTTATTAAACTGTTAACTGTCAGCAGCAAGATTTGATGTTGTTTAACATAAAGATATATGAATATTTATATATTTGTAACGAACGTAAGAAAGGTGCAAGTTGTTGAGAAACGATCTCAAAGGCACATGTAGGTAAGTTTAATGAAACCTAAAATACGTTTATTGTTAGTAGTATCATAATAATGAGATACAGTTATAAAATAAGAACCGTAGCTCTTATTCAAGGAACAAGACACAGTTCGTCATAAAACATTTGGATCACATCAACACGAGTTTTTAAAAAAGAAAATTCCATTTAAGGGGAGGAGGAGGAAATCGGTGTTTTACGCCAAGCCAGCAACTAAGGCTATATCACGGCAAGGTAGCCAGCCCTGTACACAGATGCCACATGCATAGAAAGAGCAACGTGCCCGAGATGAGAGCTGAACCCAGAACAGCCAACCTTCACTGTATCGGTGACAGGCGCTAACCGTTGTGCCACCGGACCACCCTCCATATAAGGGGAGGTCACTCTAGCGAAAAATAAGTAACACGTGAAGAGACAGAAAATGCAGCAGGACGATGTTCGTATTGTTTACATTTTTATCTAGATAAACTGTGTAATATAACTCTTGAATGAATTGGAGTGAAAATTGAAGAACACAAAGCATATATGTATTGATTTTATACTACATAAATTTGCCAGTTGAATATCAAGTGTAGTTGATTTTCAGTCAACTGGCGTTCGAGTCTCAAATATCACACCTTCTTGCGAAGGTGAAATAATATTCCTTTTATTTATTTTTAATTATTTCATTAGTTCTTACCGCAGCAGCAACTTGAGGTGAAGTAAATCGTGAAACGTCCTTTTCAGGTTATTTGGAGTATTATCAATGGATCGTTTTGTTCGTTTATGACAAGGTAAGCGACGTGAGATAATGCAGTACTTTGTTCGTGTACACAGTACAATCATACCATATCGTGAACGTGCTTTTGCCAAAATTTCATTACTTAAATAGTTGTCTTATGACGTACAACACGATAGAAGAAAATTCTTGATTTTGAGAAGGTGTATTTAAAGAGGATGTAACTGTGAAAAATAGTAATATGACTTGTGTATTAATGGAATACTTGTATTTTTGTAGTGAGAAAATTACGACTATTCAACCAAGCAGACATGACTTTAAAAAAAAATCTGACTAGTTTATTTAGAAAGAGCAGACAACAATAGGTGATGTAAAGATATCTCCTAATGTGACATAATAAGTAATTAAAAAAATATGGGTGTGGTGTTTGTTGCAGAACGAAAGGACAAAAGTTTTGCCGTAATGAATACAACTTGACTGGTCTTTGTAATCGAACTGCTTGTCCCCTTGCAAACAGTCAATATGCTACTGTGCGAGAAGAAAAGGGTTAGTAGTTTATGACTTTAATATTTTAAAAGGAGTTGGCTATAGTACAATTGTTGTAAGTTTGCATCACTGCGTCATACCACTTTGATAAATTTTTTGAGCATGTTTATAAAATTGTTCTACTTAATTATTTCAACTCAGTTTTAAAGATATTAAAAATTAGTAATAACTTTAGTCATGGCTATTGCTTATTGTTTTACAGGTGTTTGTTATCTGTACATGAAGACAGTTGAACGAGCAGCCTTTCCTAATCGCATGTGGGAAAAGGTCAAATTGTCAAGGAATTATGAGAAGGCTTTGCAGCAGATAAATGAAAACCTTATATATTGGTCCAAGTAAGTCTAGTATTTTAGAAATTAATGAGCAGAAAAAAGTGCACCTGGCATAGCTGTAGAACTTCATATTTATTGATTTATTCAAAACTGGTTTCAACACTTTGATTGTGTCAGCCACTAAACTGATCCATCTTGGATCATTTCCATGGCAACCGATTGCATGATATGTGTCAAAATTTTTTTTTTAAGTTTCAGTCAAGGGCAAATCAAACAATATCAAAACAATAGCGATATTGTGTAAATAAAAGATTTTTAATTTCAGGATGTGTCTGCCCTTAAGAAATATTTTGCGTAATCAAGCAAGCTGTTCTGCCTACTATTCATGCAGGTTATATTTTTGCCAGGGTGATCTTGTGCAGACTGTTGGTTCATTTGTAGTCTTTCATTTCCAGCACACTAAGCTCACATGGTGAAATGTGTTTTACATCTTATTATTCTGTATGTAAGCATTTAGATTCAAATGTTTAGGAAATACCTTTTTCTGCAATATTGTTTTTCTATTTCCAGATACATCCGACACAAGTGCAAACAAAGACTGACAAGGATAACACAGTACCTTATTCGTATTCGCAGACTAACACTGAAGCGACAGTATGTAGCTTTATAATTGTCTGGGATAAATTGTAGTAACATTTTAGTTATATTAGAAAATGTCAAGTGCTCTTGTAATGTATAAGCAGTGGCGTGCTGTCCGTGGACACGGGGGACTAGGCTAGTCCCCTAAGAGTTACAAGTAATAATTTTTTTTATTTGACGATATTTTAACATAAAGCATTTTAGAAATATTGAAAAGCGCCGGTGAAAAATGCGTCTTGCCTGAGTTGCCTCTCTTCAAACCGTATTGGCACCAAGCGCCTACTGCACTCGGGGAACTAACCTTTGCAGTCGCTACCGCATTTCTCCTGCTGTTGATAGAGTAGATCACGTGGTCTGGGGACTAGTCGGCTCACTGCTGTTCCCTTCTTGCCTTCAGCACCTGTGTTAGTGCCAGCTTGTCCCGTGTGTGAAGTTACATGCGAAGTTTCTACTAAAGATCGACAGGAATCCGTGGTTGCACAGTCACAACCTCCAAGCTAAGTTTGTTAGTGCATTTTGGTGTCCAGTGAGCATACTTAACTCAGAACTGACTGAAAACAAAAATCTTTTTGTAAATAGAGAGGGACCTGGTTGACAAAATCTGTTCCTCCAATACGTCATCAGGAGCATGTGATGGCTCAGTGCAACCTTGCTTTCAGTCAGTCTTTGCCAGAAATGAAACTTCCTATAGCGGTAAGCTCAACGACGTTTAAACATTATGAAGGACTGCATACAGTTAATGGTGACAGGCAAAATAACTCAAGACGTAAAACTTATGACAGGTAAAGGTGAAATAAATGATGGTATAAAACAACCGACAGTTAAGTAGGCTAGTTTACACACAACGACAGCAATGTCTCTGTGGTGTAGTGGTTACGCGCAGTGCCTTTACTCTGAAAGGTATTGCATTCGATTCCCAAGTGTTTTTTGTTTTGGGATTTTTTTATTTTTGGTTCTCAAATATGATGAATTCTTTGTCAAGCCTTTCATGAATACCCACTGATTACTAAGCGAAACCGTATAATCTATCTGTGTAAACTCATATCAATAGACACTTACCTAATTTCTACTATCATACATTGATATCGAAATATAGATATTTTAGACTCACAGGTGATAGAAATTGCTTTAGCTTAGTAATAACAGTTATTGCGTTTGAAAGAGGATATTTTTATTTTTTACATAGTGTGTAATCTAACCTACTTAACAGGTTACATCATCTCGCTTGTTTTCAACCATTTCCCCTTTCTAACGTCAGTTAATGCATATGTATGGTATCTACAAAATTATCTGGTATTTTCACATAAATCATGATCTTATAATCAAACTTATTATAAAACCTGATTTGTTCGTCGATTACTTGTATTACTATTTACGTAGTACGAGATACATATTGAGGCGTCAAGAGAAATGCAGGAAAACGCGTAGCTTATCGCCCCCTCCCCCCCAACCCCGAGTCCCCTAGCTGGTCCCCAGTGGGAAATCCCAACGCACGCCACTGCGTATAAGTGCCATGTAATTTTTCAGCTGACTATATTAAGTGTCGGTAGTATTCATATCTTGAGCTTTCATATTTTTACATGCTTTTTTCAGGAAGAAACTTGTTCCTATAAACAAGAAAGTAGAACGTAGAGAGTCACGCAGAGAGGTAAGAAATGTATTATTTCAAAACACTGCCTAGCTCTGTTTCTTTTGTTACATTATCATTGTGTCAAATCATGGTCAGATTAGGGAACAGATGAGCTGATTGCTGATGTATTAACATATTGTCATGAATAGAAATTACTAACCATTAAGTTTTTATGAAAGTAGCTGGTTGACTTTCCAGTAAAATTTATCCTGCAGCATTTGTATTTCTGTAGGAGAAGGCACTGGTGGCAGCACAGCTCAACCAGGTCATTGAGAAGGAACTTCTGGAGCGCCTCAAACAAGGGACAGTAAGTATCAAGATCAATGCAACATTTGTTGAAGTAAACTGCAGATTTATATGATTATATCACCATACTGAGACAACTTCTGGCTCCTCCATGCCAAGTTTAAGACTTTCAGTTTGATTTAGTCTTGTGTGACTAGCTAAACCTTTTGAGGAAATTAAAAGTTCAACGCTTGCTACAGTTTCTTTCTACCTGGAAAAGGTTTATACCTGTTTTTAGTGCAAATGCTAAGTAGTATTAATAGTAATCCACCTGCATTTAAAAATTGCCAATCTTTATTTAACTGTTAATTGTATTTAAATACTTTCACATGTGAAAATTTTTTTGTTACAGTATTCAGATATCTACAACTTCCCAGTTCTTGCCTTTGATAAAGTGATGGAAGGTGAAGAAGTAGACGAAGAGAGTGTATCAGAACAGGAAGCTGATGATGAAGAGGAAATGGAAGAACTTGAAGCAGAAGAAGAGCAGGTATGTATGAATAAACATGGGGGTCTCATACACATTCTAACATGCTTGAATAGTTTTTCATTTAAGGCGAGGAGCTGCTTGAGAAAATGATGGTTTTGGGGTGACATGGTTAAATTTGAGATAACAACAAATTTTGATACTTTGATTATAAAACATAAGGTTCATGTGTTTTTGTTTTAAAAAGTATGTAGTTTGATCCTTATTCATTCATTTTTTATACTACCCTCACCAATTTTCTCTTGCTGGTTATGCAAATGACATGAAGCCTGATGTATGCTATTGGGAATCGACATTCTTTCCCCTAACTTGTTATATGAGTAAAAGGCCTAAACTATAAATACTTATTTTCCCCAGGTCAGCTTTGTGTGAGCAATAATGACTATTGGTTTATTTGTTAGTTTGTAATCAATGGCATTGGACATTTATGGAGCTTTTTCTTCGATTGGTTTTTATTAAAGGTTTCTGATAGACTTTTATTTGCTATAACCATTTGTTCCCGGATTACATAAAAATGGAGACTTGACAGTAGTGTCAAACTCTGGTATGTGCACTCTTTTATTCACATATACACATATTCACATAGACAATACACATATACAACCAAATCATGAATAGGACACGTCTTTGAGTAAAGGTTGTCACGCTGCTGGCTCCCAATCCTGGAACGCCTGGTTTTTCTGGTTTTTATTTTTGTTTGTTTTGTTTTTATATACGCTTATATTTAATGTTCCTTGAGGTATCGTGTCTGATGTATTATGCAATAGTAACATTGGCAGACAAAAAAGTTCCTGAAATGGATTAATAGATGTTTTGTATTGTATAGAGTAGAAGTTTCAGTAAATTTGGTTTTGCAGTGATGAAAAATAAAAATGTCAGCCTCATATTAATAGTGATCATAAACAAAAAATCAGTAAAAGATTTAAGAAAGTTTGCTTGAAATCTAAACTTAGTATAATGTAAGCAAGCAGATCACAAGACCATGCCTGAAACCAAGAAACAAAAGAAAAGGGAAGACAGAAAAGTGAATGGTATAACCAAAGAAGTTGTTACATGATCCTGACTGCAGATTTGACTTAAATTACTTGGCAGGATACCCAATGTAGCTTAAAAATAGTACTAGACATTTTTTAACGTGATTTTCCACAAGTTCTGCGTATCTTTAAACTTGATTTTTTTCTCCCCCGATTGCTGGATATGATTGCTGGGGGTTTGACTGCATAAACAAAAATCTAAAGTGAGGCTTGTGCTACAGCATTAAAATTTTGCGGTTTTATTTTGAAAAGCATACACTTGGATGGATGGATAGTCAGGTGTGAACATTATTGTTGCTGAAATTGATATTTGAACCAAAAAAATTCTTCATTTGTCAAGTTCATGTGTGGGTACCATGCTTATATCTCCCAGACCTCTTGAGATGTCGGAGAGTTCTTGCATCATTCTTTGGATCAGTGTCTCTAGTTTACAAAACCTTCATGAATTCTGGTATTTGACTGATGATATTGTGTAACTGTGGTTTTAAAATACATGTTTTTAAATAAAAATGTCAAGTCACATTTGTCATTGAAGGCACTCAAAAATGTTTTCATGTGCTGTTTATATGGTATTTTAACACACTGTAATAAAATCCCATGAAGATATTAAAAACATAGATTTTAATTTTTGGAATATCACAATAATTTAAATTATTACTCTTCCACCAAGATGTGAAGGATTGGCAATTTTAAACTTCAAGATAGTTAATGCTTCCTTTAAATATATCTTCACATGTCCAGCCTTTTTTTTTAAAATTTCAGGATGTTGGTCAGGTTGAGTATGTTGCTGATGAGGATTTTGAGGAGAGTGATGACGATGTGGAGGTAAGAAGCATTTATAGCTGGGACTTTTTTATACCTTGGATATTAAGATTGTAAATAGTTACCAGTGTTATGATTTCATGACTGGCAAATGTGGTTGTATAATTTTGAATATGGATACCTCAGATAGGATGCTATAATGTTAATGATTAATTAAATACTTCACAGAAGTGGTCACTGATTTGTTATAACGGCATGCATTTATTTATCTGCTCATTATTTCTACTGGTGTTTAGACTGCTATGAAAGATTATATTTAAGGGAAAGAACTGTGAAATACTGCAAACACTTTATTAAGTTGTGTACCTTTAATCATTGGGCTCATTCCAATTCCAATTTGCTAGTCAGAACCAAACACATAGAAGAAATAATTTTATACTGTTCTACATTAATTTTTGGCCCTAACAAAATGTTTACTTTGGCGACTTGGAATCTTCAGATTCTAGAAAAGTGTAGTAAGGCAGAGATAAATGTTCATCAGGTGCTCATGCCTGCTCTTTTTTTCCCTTAGAGTTTTGATGAGACTTGGGAAACAGAAAGTTCAGAAGATGAGAAAGAGAAGGCAGAGACAGTTCAAGCAGTGGCTTCAACAAGCCAAGGAAGAAAGAGAAAACATGTTCAGATGGAGTATGAAACAGAACCAGAAACAACCAAGCATGGCCCCCTCATCATCAAAAATAAAGACTAAATAAAATGAACAGTTCTGTAAAGACATGTGTATTATTTTCAGGGTGCAAGATCTGTGTCTGGATGAATGCTACAAAATTAGTAGCAGGATGTTTTAAACTGTTCTATTGTTTTTTGCGGAATGTGAAAAATATTTGAGGATGAAGTGGACAATAAACATGCTATTTTATCTTATTTAAAGCATTGTTGTATTTATTTAGTCTCCTTGATGAGCATAAAATATTTTGTTTCTTTTAGGATGAAACAAGCCACTTTTATTGTGCTTAGAAACTGTTAAGACACTTCTTGGTATTATTACACATACTTCCATTCCCCGTGCATTTACATGTGATGGTTCAAAAATGTGAACATATGATGTATTGAAACAACTTTCATGTTGTTCTTTGTACTAGTGCAGAAATAGTTTTTGGCATGTACGATTAAAGCATATTTTAGAGAATTATGGACAAATCATATATTCCTTATTACAAAGACAAGGGTTAATAACTAAAGACTATGAAGACAACAGTGGGTGATGTTTGTTTTTGTTATTTCTGCTTTCGGGTAAACATTAGACCGAGAAACCTATACATTTTGGAAAGGAGAAAGCTTGAACTTTGCAATAAAAGTAATAAAAATTACCTTCCCTGTCCTTCCCCGGCAAAGCCACAAACTGGCCTCATTGTGCTAAAAGGGTTAAGGGATGTTACACTTTAAGCAATCGGCGTTTGATGCATGTTTATGTTTTTGTAAGTTTGATCGGTGGAGTTGGAAACAGGTCCAATTTCTGACTTCTTTGTTAAGAGTTTTAAATAAATATCAACCATAAACCATTTGCTTTCATCAAAGCACTTTATTCTGACCTGTTGTGCTTTACCTATGCAATACCAAGGAAGTTGTATCAAGCCTTTTAACAGTTTATTTACGTTTTAAAATGAACAATGGTGGAAGTGGCGGAGGGATCTTTGCAGTTCGTTTTTATAGAGAGGAACTTAACACAAAGTACTGTGGATGGAAGAAGAGTTTGGACAGTTGCATGATGGTGATAGCTATCATAACGAGTAACAGGGTCTGGAAGATTATAAATGAATACAAATGTCAAAGATATACATATTGAACATGACCAAAGTAAAAGTTGAAAATTAATTTGGATGTCCTTTTCCCAATCGCTTTGCCAGTGTGCAGTTTTAGCCTTTGTGCATATATTATGGGCAAATAAAGAAACGAAAACTTAAATCACCGATCAACACAGAATCATTTAATGATTGGTCTGCTTTTAATTAAGAACGAACCTTTGACTGAGCTCTGTTCACGTTGGGAAGGACTGCTCATTAAAGGCACTACTTTATAAGTCGACACATGCCGGTCCCCTCCAACATGCCATGCACAAGGCATGAAGACGAGGACGTGAGGAACAAGGGTAGAGCCAGACTACTGATCCTCAAACCGGCGACGTAATTGTCATCTAAGTCTACCATTTAACTTGGCTTGCCCCCTCCTTACAGAGTCGACCGAGAGATAGGAGTAGAAGGCAGCTGTGGAGCACTGCTTACATAGGTAAGTCATAAAACTTGCAGTTCGGGTGAAGCTTTTATTTAATTTGTCTGTTTCTTTTTCTTTCATTTGCAACATATTGAGGTCTTTAGACAAACGGAAACTTCGTGTCCACCAGGAGAGCCTTGTTTGACAGTTGGCATTTCGAGCCAGCCACCCACGGCTGTTTATCGGTTTGTCTGAATGACGGGTGCTGTGGAAGAGAAAAAGGATGGCGGGTGCCAGGGTACATTGCACGTCGCTAAGTGCTAACTAGATGGCTGGCCCAAACAAAAACTTTTACCCCCTCTCCCTCAACTCCAGGACAGACATAACAGTCGAACCACATCTACGAAACAATAATTTTGTTTAGGTTAGCCAACTGCAGATAAACTTGATCAGTTACGACTTCTAGGCATAGATGTAGGTGTACTTGCAGTCAGTCCGAGCTAGAGGGTTCTAGTTCCACAGCCCCTTGCAAAACGAAATATGTCTCAAGGGCTTAAGGTTATTCTTTTATTCAAAAACAATGACAATCTTGAAATTAGGCTGTGATAAGCCTTTTGAGGTTTTGTCCCTTTTTTCTTTTTTTTTCTGAGTGTACTCGTTAATAATCAAGACAGGGGCCCTATGATTGGCCACCTAGTTTTTATGCGTTACAAAATTAATTTCTGAATAAACATATAGCTGAGATGGGATTAGGTACTGATTGTTTAAGTCTGATCGAGAAAAAATTGTTCTGCCCACGAGATACTAACCCGTGATCATCGCAGTTCTCTGGGTTTTGGTAAGATGTCAAGACCTCACAAAAATTAGATTCAGTGTTTTGGCAACGCTTCTTAAGATATCCTCGAAGGTCCTACATTGACTGCAGCTTTCAGTTTAGAATTAATCCAATTATTTTTTAAAAAGCAAAAATTCACAACGCAGCTTTGAAACAAATTAATGACACCATTTTGTTCTGTTAACTTGTAGGAAACTTGAGTTTCTAATCATGTTGGACTCGAATTGGTTTTTAAAATGTACTATTCATCTTGAATTGTCGTTAAATTAGTATCAAAGTTAGAACACCTTGCCAGACAAGTGGCTGTTTGCTTTTCGTACCTTAGTGACGCGACTACACTTGTTGGCCCAGCCACTCAGTCCACAAGGGAGGTATATCGCAAGTGATGAATGAGCGGAGACGTATACCCCATCTCAATTAGTCTTATTACAAAGATAACACCTAATTATTAGGCTTCGGATATGATCGTAACTTCAGACCTCTGCATTTTGGGTGATGTGTTACTTGTTGGTTACTTAATCATTGTCGTTAGAGGGGACAAAATCTGATTTCATCATCAAAGCGGCTAGAGGAGGATATATGGGAGCAAAAGTTTCGCCCACGGCGAAAAATGCATGTCCTAGAATTTTGATTCTAGCAGTGATGGTGTCGCGTTTATTGTGATATTTTGAACTGTGAAAGTGTTAATTTCATTAACTTGTATGCTTGTACGTGGCTATGTAGGCGCGCGCGTATGTATGTCTGTGTGTATCTATATATATATATATATATATGTGTGTGTGTGAAAGAGAGAGAGAGAGACGGTGTGTGTATATACATGCAATAAATCAGGCGACTGTGACATAAATTTTATTTCTCATGCACCGTTCAATGTATTCGTGTAAGTGGGCATGTACATTAACCGCGCCCTCACCCTCGACCAATAGCGCCTTGACTCTTCGAGCAGGACAGCGCCATTTCAATTTGTCGTCATCTGGACTAATTTATCAAAAACTGATCTGTAGACAACCACAGAACTCACCCAAGGAAAACTTTTCCGCGTGTGATCATCAGTGTCAACAAAATGAAAACGGCAACCACTTGCCCACAAAAAAGTGTCCCATGTGCCCTCCTCATTTACGCAAGTCAGTGGCTGACATTCTTATAATCCAAGATATTATCAGCAAAAAACGTGCCTGGTCCTGATCTTTCAGGTGAATGAGACAAAGTCGTTTTGTTAGCAGGCCCCCGTAGACAGAAGGTGCGCACTGTCTACGGCATGGCACTTCGTTCACGCGGAGCATGTGGGTGGTTGGCGTAGACTTAAAGAAGCGTTTAGCGTGCAGACACCGACCAAGGCTCACGGCAAAAAGTCGAGGACAGAGACTTTTATTATCTCGAGATAAAGACAACCTGCCAGCGACAGCTTTAGCTTTATGATGTCGGAATTAGGGACTATCGCGCTGTTCTTTCTTTCGTTATTAAAGTTTTATAAACTGGATCTCACAGGAGGCCATGATGGCTGCATGAGGGTGAATATTGCGAGCAGCTGGCATCGAGGTCTTTCAGCGTTGATAAAGGGATGATGGCGTGTTGAATGTGGATGGTGATGAGCACCATTTGCTTTTCTGTTGTATTCTATCTTCAGACGTACCCTTGCTGTACATTATGTTATCATCGTGAACAATGGTAGGAGATGCCGATCATCATCATCATCATCCAGTTGAGAGGTTTGACGTCACGTATGAATTATAAAAGCGAGGTCTCGTTCTGTGGGTGGCTCACTGTATCTAGGGTACGACACCTGGATGGCGGAGCCTTTTTCTCTCTTTACGCCGCTTTCTGATAAATTACTTCCCCTTGTGGGCAGCGTGGGAAATCACTGCATCTCAGCATGTGACTCCCTAGGTTGTCGATCGAGGTAGACTCTTGGGTATTTGGGTACGTGCATGCATGATATCTGAGTCAGCAGGGGTCACGTCGTCGAACTGGTGTCGGGAGAGTAAGGCACACAACTGCCGTTGTCACACTTGCCTCCCAGCTAATTGCCGACCCACAGGGCGCCCAGAGAAGTGTCACCCAGACCAGACGACAAGGGCAACATTGATACCATGTAACGAGCTCTTGTAGACCAACTCTGTGATATCATTACGAGCTCACAAAAACGAACCGTGTGATATCGAGCAAAGAGCCCACAAAGCCCAACTGTGCACGGCGGCACTTTGGAGGAGCTGGCGCGGGTGTCGAATCAGGTTGCTGGTGACCTACCCGTGTGGCACTCGCTGCCCTGCCCCCATTTATTCTGGTGGCACGAAGCGCGGCGGATACGAGATATAAAGAGCGAGATTAGCCTCACAGCTGACTCAGTGACGAAGAATCTTGGAGATCGGAGAAGCCATAGAATAGTGTGCATAAAAAATGAAAGTCAATGCAAATTGAGGTTGTATATAGTTTTGCGCATCATAGCAAACCGATGTCGAAATTTCTTGTACCTGGAGTTTGGCACATGAAGCGTCCGTAGTTAGCACTGCTACCAGCATCCGACTTGCCTATTTGGCATAAAAAATAAACTCGTGAATAAATCTACACACTCTTAATATTTTGTTCCTTATTTGTTTGTGTGTTTATTTTCAAAATTGTGTCCTTTCCAACTTTCTTGTTCTCGGCATGGGGGAATTTCTTGGAGCTGACGTAGTGCTGTTGTTGAACCCATGAATTAAAAAGAAATCCCAGAGGTCGTTAATCTGATGTGCACATGTGACACTAATTAATTATTAAGTATTATAGTGATTATTTTTTATTCACTTTCTCGTTTTCTTCCCACTCCTTATTATCCGTTGACCACTGCAGTATGTTGACCAATACTGGTGTTAGTACCAACTAGAGTATCACCACTACAATAACACCCAAACCACCACCTCTATAGAAAGCTTACGATCATCTGTATTCTTCAGTCTTTGTGTAATCTTTACGTTGCTTTCACTCAAACACACAGCCCGCAAGCCCGCAGTCTGGAATAACTGCGATGGAAGTGCCTTATTTGCTCAAAGAAGGGGGGTTTGGTGGTGAGACTATAGAGCAGTGAATAAGGACTGGGGGCAGAAGGGGAAGCGGATGGCCGAGTGGTTAGAGCGCTGGCGTCCGAACCTAGAGTGCGCTGGATCAATTCCCGATAAGCGCAGCATACTTCCACCACTCAGCCCAGCTGACGGGAATGGATACCTGACTCCATAGAGGGTTGGGGAAGGTAAGGCAGCGAGGGAGAGGAGATTGGCGCCACCCTCATGTAAAAGCTGGCCCCGAGAAAAGTGGAGTCTCTAACACCTCACTCCTCTACGACCTGAACAGGTTATGGATGACCTTTACCTTTTAAGGACTGGGGGTGGGAGAACTGTGATAGTGATCTTTGGCTTCCTCAAAATTATGGGCCGTGATCGTATCAGACGAAAAATTGGCCTAACAATACTAGTAAGAGGAAAAAGTAGAAAGTCTTTGTTTTCGTACTTCACGTGTAATTGTAAGGGGCGCCTTAAATCAGCCGCTGAGAATCAATCTGGTGAATGAATCAGCAGACATCACTCAGTTTGAAGACACGTTAAACAGACTTCGGGAGTCGATAGGAGCGCTGTTAAAATTCATGCTCACTTGACGCATGTTTGATTTATCCCGCTTTCCATGTAAAACGCTGAGCGAAGATACCCTGGGAGAAGAAGGGAAGTAACACAATTCATCATTGCTGACCTCCCTTTCCACAGCAATTACATTATTAGTGACATCTTAAACGACAGTTTTGGCTAATTGCCTTCAAAGTTTGTTTTCCTTTTTTTCTATTTTTTAAAACAGAGAATTTCACCGTTCACGCTTTTGAGAAGAATTTAAAAGAAATTAACTATTTGTAAAAACGACATATGGAAAATATTTCGTGATACATCTTAACAACTAATTTTAAGTTATGCAGAATAACTAATTAAAATTCGTCTTGGAAAAGAATTTAAGCTCCTTACAAACAAAAAAATTTATGAATAATTTTTCAGTTTTTGTTACGGTGGCTTGCTTTGTCTTTGGATTGCTTCACTGTATTTTTCTCAGTTCTCCCATGTCTCTTTCTCTCTTTTTGCTTTGTGAGTTTTCTGGGTTGCGTCAAACACATTTCCTGTTTTCTCGCCATACGTAGATCTCCCCATAATTCTCAAAGGTGGATGAGCCCCTTTTCGGTCTAAAATGGGGATGCAAAATGTTCATGCAGCTAGTCCTGAAAATCTGTTTCTCTTCAAGAAATTGTATGTCTTTATACTAAACGCTTATTGTCTTAATAGGTAAAATACTTCCCACACATATGTAAACCTGGGTTTATTTTTGAAAGTAAAGTGTGAGCACAAAGCAATCATCATCAAGATTTAATCCTTGCCTCCTCACAAAAAAGAAGCAAACAAACCGAAGCCAAATATCCAGCAAAGTGGAGAGCTGACAGGATAAACATGAAAAAAATCTTTGCAAAACAAGTACCCCTCTGCCGCAAGGTTACCGCATTGTGCTCGCACAATTGCCTCGATTATGCCGTTTCGATTACTTAGCCGTGCATTTGAATGAAAGAACGCATAAATTAGATGGGGTTGGCCATTAAATATTTAAAAAATCGTTTAGTAGTTTTGAGCTTTTCGGGGGTTCCTGTGGAATAAAGAATCCCTTTGACAGGTGTTGTGGGTGTTAAATGTTTGCGCAGAACGGAAGGGAAATAATATAGCGGGGCATTTATGATGTGCATGTAGACACTAGACAACTCTATGAGTTAGACAACTGCAACTTAGTTTTAAGCATTACTTACAAAATAAAAAGAACAATTTTACTTCAAAAGAAAAAATAACTCAAAGGCGTCTAACTGGGGAAAAATAACGTCGGAAAAAGTCAGATCAGTGAAAAGTATATTTATATAACCAAATAAGCAATTATTTAACGAATAAACAAATCTTTAACCCATGATTGTATTTACCATCTAGCAAGACTATTACCTCGGTAAGGAGGACATTAAAGTCGCCTGAAACGGTTTCTCGTTATCTTCTGGTAAAAGTCAGGAACAAACGACTTCAGCTTCCAGTTTCTATGGCTGCGATCAGTGCCGCCGTTTATCCTCCTTTCTGGCTGTCAGCTGATCCACCAGCATTCTGTAGGTACGAGTGTACAGACGATGATGTGCTCTCGCTTTCTATGGTAACCATCATTTCGTTTCCAAGTTCCTGGGATATGCAGCACCTGCCACATAACTCGCCAGGCTTTCAAAGCACTCGCTACATTCTCCTACAAGACAGCCATCCACCAATATTAATATTGTGAAAATAGAGCAGATCTGTCTTTTTGCTTTTAGATTACAAATTATAGCTTTCTTTTTTGAATATTTTTTGCAGTCCGAATAGAATTTTGTGTGTCTTTATTAGTCTAGCAAAGAAACTATAATTTATAGCAATTCTGGGGCTATTTCAACTTTTGCTGTTCTTTCACTTCTAGTGCTGTGTGGTGACTGAGGGTGACCAGTCGATGGTCAGTCTGCACCTGCTTGTTAGTAACAGAGAGACAAACAAAACTGCCGGTCGAGAAGGCAACAAAATGGCTTCCCTCGGAACGAGCAAGGGATATTAATCGCGTAACATGCTAGAGTGGAGCCCTTCGCTGTGGAGACTTGCTTGTCAAACGTGTCCTGAACATCAGACTGCTGTTTGACAAGTGTCAGACGTGATTTGGAGCCTGTAGGAGCTTTAATCCCCGCGAGATCGAGAGGCCTGGACAAATATGCTGTGAAAGAATACCACAGCTATTAGGCTATTTCAAATGGTGTTGTACAAAGGCCTATTAAAACTTGGGAAATGTCCTTTCCCACTTATTGGCTCAAGTGTGGGTGGTAGGAAACATCTTTGGTGGCAGCGGCGGTCACGAAGCCCTACGCTGCGAGAAAGGCAAACTGAGGCAGCGAGGCGGACTTAACCGAGACAGGGAGACATCATTAGAGGGGGCAAATGTTTCGTTTAAATTTTCTTTTAGTATTTTATTCTTGGAGAGCAGCAACGATAATCAACAAATTGACAGATCATTGGGCAGAGTCAATTACTAGCAAGTCTTTTCGTAATTAGGTGAGCGAAGTATATATGCAGAAAATCACACGGTTCGATTTTTCCGGCTCATACATTGCTAGTAGGAGGCGCAAATGTCGTCGTTCTGCTAAAATGTGCAACATGTACTAAATATTTCGTCTAGGCGTGGATGAATCTAGTTTCAAAGGTTCATTACTTCTCCGAGAAATATATTCAACATGCGTCGTAAATAGACAAGCCGAGTATTCAGGGGAAATGTGCGATTGTGATCACAGCTTTTTGTCTGAATATGCTATTGACTAAATCAGTCTCATAAATATCCTTGAAAAAAATTAAATTCCTAGATCAGAAATACCTTCTTACATATACTGGGATAGATCTGGGTGAGATAAAAGGAATTTCAAGTAGTGGAAGTGAAAACTTGCATTGCTTACATTCTGCGGTAAATTGGCGTCTATCCAGGTTGCTGTACATGTGTACTGTTGTTTCTCATGAGTTATTTTATCGTTTATCTCTGCTCCTATGATACTTTTTTCTGTTTCTTTATGCATGTATTGAGTTTCTTTTGTTTCTTTATGCATGTATTGAGTTTTTTTTTTAATTGTACAGAATCCCTACAACGTTGATCACCGATCGCATACAAAAACTAGAATTCCACACGCTTCAAATTAGATGACAGTGTAATTAGAAAAAGCAGAATGAAACAAGTGCTTTGAGTCTTCAAAATATATGTTTATAATTAGAAAGTTTTTCGATGAGACAGTTAAGTAACAAAATCTTTATTTTTCCTAATGCACAATTTTCTGTTTGTGGTTGTGCAGCAAGAGAATATTAATAATAATAACTATTACTTAGTACCCACATACCTTCTTTTGATGAAAAAGTTCATGGCATCGACAAACTGTCTTCACACATGCTACAAACACACACAGGCATGCATCTACATGCACAAATAAATTGGTACTCCCAAATGAATTTTCACGTCAAAGCTTTTTCATTTACGTCCTTTGAAAATCCGTGAAAGGTTTATAGTGGACATTTGTAGGTCTTAACTGTATATACGCACGTACACAGCAATATCGACGATCATTTTATTTATTTATTTATTTTTGGTAACAGCCCACCTGTGCTACACATATCAACAGCCGACAGGAACTGGTCTACCAGCACCCATATCTCCATACCTACAATGATTTCAGCCGCCGTCGGTGACATGGTTTACAAGCATGCTTGTAGCTACAACAGTTTGCTGACAACAGTTTAATGGCTTGTGCATATCACCTCCAAATGGGTAGAATTGAGCAATCTATTTATTACAGAAAATAATTGTAAGTACACGACTGTTTTGTAACTCTGTATTTTGAGCAGGAACGGCCATTTCACTTGACTTTTCCTTTACAGATAAAATAAAATACCATTTACCAGGAAGTAGAATGGACACCACGATTTTTTTTTCTTGTTCTGTGAGAGGATATGGGCAGAAAGAGAGCGGGTGAGTGAGTTTCGTCTAGGGGCTAATGCTGTGACCGCATAGAGCACAGCATTCTTTTCATTTGCCCGAAAGTGTCAGTAACAGACCAAATCCCATTTTAAAAAATTTAAAAATCACGTTTAACTGATTTTAAACGACTTTTTTTCAAGTCCAGCTTTTTGAGACCGAGTCATGAAGAGAGCCCACAGAGTAGAACTAGCGAGGTGATCTCCCCTTTGCCTCCTTCCACCACACCCTCACCACTCCCCAGCCACTCGTGTGGAGTGTTGGTGGCGGCAAAAAGCTCGCGGTGCATTCGCGTGTGCGCGAGAAAAGAGCGAGAGTTTGTGCAGACTGGGCGCTGCCACGCTTAACTCTGTGCTAGTGGGAGCCGCGATGACGCTAAATGAGCAGTTTGGCCGCCACACGACGCCGCCCATCACACGTCGAGTGTTTGTCCCCGCACAAAAGCCGCGCCGGCCATTGCTTGTGTTTTGTGCTTCTCGAGGACTCTTTGGCGGGACAGCTCTCACTGCCACTCTCGCACCCTGCCTCTTTCCACCCACCCTCTTACGTACCCCGCAGACCCTGCCGTTTTCCTTCTCTGGGGCTGCTTGCTGATAGGGTTTCCACCCTCGGGTGGAGGTGCTGGTCATATCTGGGCACTTGTCTCACAGAATATTTTTTTTTAAAACGGTGAACGCTTTTCTCGCAGGCTGGATGTTGTTCTATGAGAAAAATCCAAAACCTGTTACTACAGTTGCTACTGCTGCTACTTCAATGTTTCAAGGACGTTTATAATGTGCCTTTCCAAAGTTAGTAAACTATCAACAACGGATACAAATTGTCATTTCTATGTGGCTTTGTTTCAGGTTCAGCAAGAACATCACGAAAACTGGACTGGTTGAGCTCCTAAACTGCTGTTACCACTTTATCCTTTATCAAAAATTGTTTAACAAACCTAGTCTTTCCATTAGGTTACAGTTTTGACCTTGATGTGTTTGTATTTTAGAAGTACCTGACCTGACACGGCGTTGCTGAGAAGGCTATATTTGCTTTAATGGTGAGCGTGCGGTATTGTGGATGGAATATTTTTGATAAGTTTAGAAATTATATGACAAAACGAGAATAGGCAGCAGCCTCTCCTACGTAAAGCACGAAATGATCGATTACCAATTAAGATTCGCCGACAAACCACACGAATACTCTCTTAAATAACAGAAACTATGATGGGTGCTCACAGCTGATTAAAAGACACTTGCCGATGCGGAAATACCCTAACTACCTGTAACGGCAAAATCGCAGCATCTGAAGCGCAGTGGCCCTCCGGGCCCAGCATTCATCACATCTGGCCACTGTTCACTATGCAAAAGGGACAGCCATTTGTCCCCACGATGCACATTTAAACGCCCAGCTCGCGGTGCAAGACCACTATATCCGTGTTTCATTCCAGGGCTCCTGTGTAGCAGGATGGTTGACGATAGGCGCAGGGTTGGGGGGGGGGGAGACAAACCAAACATCTCGCTAGGTGTCAAGATGCAGAGCTTCCAGACCTGTCGACGTCGTTAGGGAAGCGTCCGAGGTGGTGCCTGTGGCAGTGGGCTGACGACTTTGACAGACTGTGAAGTATCCGGGTATTGAGTGCACGAGATGAGCAAGAGCGTGCGACCGGCACCCGACTCCTCGCCGATATCACTCTTTGCGGTTCGCCCCCGCACCCCGATCCCCATCCCTTCCGCGCTGACGCGATTTATGCGTCCGAATCTGTCAATGGGCATCCAAGAGGCATAATCCGTGTAAAATACCGTTATCAAAAGCCTCATTGTCTGGACCAGTGGCGCCACTATCGGCAAGCAAAATGCGCTTTTCCAAATCGACTTGTAAGAGCGAAGATGGCGGCTTGTAGGTCGCAGGAAGCCCATCTCCATAGCGCCCCTTCAGTGGAGGGGATCAACAGCGTCTGTAGGTATGGGCTGTCCGGTCCTGGCCTGGCAGGCGATAAATTTGACAGTAATATCGCAACAATTTGCTCGCCGCCTGTCTGCAACTTTCTCTGCAGGGATTAGGCTGCCAGCGCGCGCACTAGCAACTGTCGATGGTGGCTGCCGACGTGTTAAACAGCGCGATATCTCGCTGGCACGTCATCTTCTTTCCGTGCAGCTAGCCCCCACGTTCGTGACACAATGCCCCTTCAATTAACAAAAATAAACCACGTGACACTGCTCCAAGATGCACAGCAGCGGCCGGCAGGGTTCCTTTCCCGTGACTTCTCGCGAGAACCCGCACAGGGTCAGCGCGGAACGTGTGTCGCCTGCAACGGGGATCAGACGCGATGATGACTACAGAACATGGTAGCTGAAACGTTGCCCACGATGCTGCTGTCCTTAGCAGGGATGCAAGAGTAGCTCACCGGAGCTCCCCGGAGCTAGTGGCAAGGGAAATTAATGTCCTTCCTGATGGCCTCGGCGTTGCAAGGTTAAAGTCCAAGTGGGCGCAGTAACGCTGCATGGGCTAACAGTTAAAGTATGGGGGAGGGGGCAGGATTAGGCACAGTGATCGATCCTAGCAGACGACTTCGATTTGTGCCTATCAGAAGATTTGGGGTATGAATCACCGTTTATATTGATAGACTTCGCGGCTTAACGTTGCTAAGGGCCTCACTATGGGACATGTTTAGTGTCGCTTTCAGTAGCCACTTACAACACTTGGGAGACTCGAAAGCTCTTTTTTGTTAAACCTTAATTTATCCTTATTTTTCTAGTGCTGCCATTGCCTAACAAGTAATGGAAATTGTCGAGTAATATATCAAGGGGCGCAATAAAGGTGATAGATGGAGAGATAAGATAGTCTGCACTACATCATTATTTAGCAGTTGAAGGACGCTAAAACAGAAATATTTCACACGGCAGAAGAAAGCTGCACATACCTCTAATCCTAGAGGGAAAATTTAGTGTGTGCAAAGGAGGCAGTTAATCGCACCGAGAAGTTTGTCTTATCGCATCAAGTTTTCCTCCTGTGGCTTGGCCTCCATAGATCCACCTCTCCTACCCCCGATTATTATCAATCTGGGGCATTCTCTGTCTTTGTGTTTATCCACCCATCCATCCTTCGACTCTTTTCAGCATTCAAACGGTCTGTCTGTCTCGGATTTACAGACTGGTCAGTCTGTAATGAATGTATTGTATCTGATTTGATTTACAGCCTTTCTGGTGGTTTTGTGTGTTTAGTCATTTGTATGTATGTATTAAATACATCTGGGCGTCACACTCGCGTGCAGATAGAAGACTGGCTTGCTTCCAGAGAAAGAAAGAATGAATAGCCATGTTTATAACACACAAAAACAGACGACTGATGAAACCGGACAATAATCAATGAATCAACACAAGGCGAAAGAAAGAAAGAAAGAAAGAAAGAAAGAAAGAACCCAGAAAATATAAATAAATAAAGAAAAAAAAAACCAAAGAGAGAAAAGAAGGAAAAAAAGAAGCGAAAGAATAAATCACATATGGAAAAATACATGCATATCGATATCTAAACACATACATGCACACACATAATGGCATTACAGTGTAATGTTATATGTTTCGTAAATTCTGATGTTTGTAGCAGTTGTCCCATGTTTTTATCTTTGATGTGAGAGAAAGGTTGCTTACGTTAATCTCATAGATTTGACAGCCACCGTACTTCTCTCGCCCACCCCGGACCCTCATTGGACTCTCGATTGCTTTACATTACCCTCTGTGAGATTGCCTTACTATACATTACGAGGCGCGCGAGTTTGAAGAGAACGTGTCATATATTTCTTCGGTCAGCAAACTGCCAACTGTACCCGTACACAACCACCCTCGGCGCCCAACAGGCGCCGTCAAGGCTTGGGGTGGAAATTAAAGGTTCTCGCGAAGAGACACTTGCATTTCACATGCGTATTTTTTATTTCATTTTTTTTGTCGCCTCGTGGCACGTTCTTTCCAGCTGCCAGTTAACTGGCGAGATCTGGGCTGTTAGCCCCCCCCCCCGCAAAATTAGACCCTTAACATTTGTAAAGTTGTACTAATTTAAGCTGCTACACAGGGTAAGTGAGTCGGACAACTACAAATCGTGAGGACAAACAAGAACGGCAAAGATGTCGCTGACGAATCAGAGAACACTGAACACTCGTGAAAGTCTCCAGTGTGATCTCCATTAGAAAGAATTCCTGTCGCATACGATGCAGCTCCGCAATGTCACTACAGGTGCTGGCCAAACACCTAGTGTTCTTAATAATCCATCTTTCAGTTTTGCTGCTTTTGAGTTTGCTAAAAATAAGTGACGTGGTTAACTTCTGAACTTAACGCACCGTTTTATTTTGAAAAAGATTCACGACAGAAGACATTTTAAGATCATGCATGTGATATACCACTGCGGTGTTGTTGATCACTATGGCAACAATATTAAAAATGCTTCCTTCTGTTTGCAAATAAATAAATAATAAGTTATACGTAACTTTCTGTTGTTATTTGCGTTACTTTACTGCAAAAACCAGTTGAGCAAAAGACAAGTGCGCTTCGAAAGTGGCCGATGGCTTGTTTTAGGAAACACGTTTTGCTACACAGTCCTTCGAAGATGGGAATCTAGTCTTGGGAAAAGGAGGGAGATTGTCCGCACTACGTCTTCGGCGGCTAGAAACGACTAGAGTCAACAGCACGATGAATGACGTGTACGTCACGAGAAGGGCAGACACGTCACCAACTAGTGGCACTCGTCAGGAAAACATGCCACACTTGCTTTTCTCCACAGCCGACAACACTGTGAGCGAAGTGAAGCATAGGGCTACAATTGCTGTACGTGTTTGCGCTGTACACGTCAAAACTGGATGAAGAGCGTTAAGCAAATCTGTCATAGCCCTATATTTATTCTGGCTTGAAAGACCTATACAATCTTGGATAGGCATGTGGTCGTTACGAGACCGGAAAACGGCTGATGGAGGGAGTGAGGGGGAACTGTATTCACTCAAGTTGGAGGAGTATTTTCCGGGATTTGGAGAGGTCAGGCAAGGATATGGAGAAAGAAGTGGGAGACTAGTGTGGTTTGAACGGAACATTCTAGAAATGATGGCAATGTCTACAGTTTGGCAGGGAAGGTCCCAGGACAGACCGACCGACCAACCGACCGACCGACCGACCGACAGACAGACAGACAGACAGACACTTGACCTTCATATAGTCACGTCTGATTTTGCTGATGACATTGGTGTATATGGTTGTGTGGCGTTTTGTATCACATTCTCGGGTGGCAAGGCTGAGACGCACATTTTATTTTTACGAAAGCGGGTCATTCCAGCGTGTGCAAGGTAGTGTTTCGAACGTGGAACGCTCGTGAAAAGGTGCACGCAACAGAGGACACACACACACACACACACACACACACACACACACACACACACACACACACACACACACACACACACACACACACAGAGTTACGTAACTATGTTGTTCCAACCCACCCACCCTCACCAACATCGCCCACCGAGACTGCCACAAGTAAACAAGAGCATGTAGGCAGTGGTTTATCTGACTTTGGTGTCGTGACATTCATCCATTTCGATCATCCATTTGCATTCCGTGTGCTCGGCGATGTTTGTGCCCAGACGGCGCCAAAAGCGCGACGAGTTAGTTTAGTCAAAATGTCAAAGCGATTAAGGCTTCAGACTCAATGGTATTAGGTGGCAGAATTCAAGAGAACACGTCACCAAAAGCGAGAAATGCTCTGACGACACACGATAAACCCACTTGGTAGCCATGATAAGAAAGTTGGAAGTCGTCAGCTTGAAACGTCAATCACACTGATGGGCCATGGTATTGGAGTGTTTATGGACAAAACGAGAGTTTACAGGATTCAGCTAATTGTTAAAGGACACCGGGGGAACCAGGTAGCTTAGTAGTCAAAGCACCGGAATTTGGCTGCGGTTTGACACTAGCTGTTTTGACACCCGCTTTTAAACGGGTACTATACTCCGTACAGGGTTGGAGAATGTAAGGCAGTGAGGGACACTGCCGATCTCAAAGAGCGGTCTGTAACAACTCCCTCCCCAAAACTAACACGTCACTCAGCTGTTCAGGTGAAGGGCTTGCTCCTAGACAGTGTAGGGACTGTAGGCTAATCAGTTTGGCTGGTGGTGTGAAACGGCAAAGCGGCAAGATGCTAAATTATATGGAGAATTGTGTTAATACTTGTAAGAATGAATTTAGTTTGGAATGTGAAAGAGCAAGACAGACTGTGTTAAGAAAACACTTCATGATAATAACAGACAAGGGTATTGAAAAGTAAGAAGAGAGTGTAAGAATTTACTGAAAAGTAAAAAAAAACCCTACGAATCATTTAATGAGGTATTAATATGTTAATGTCTTCTATACAAGACCAGCAATTGTTCTGGAATACTTTACGTAAAATTTCTTTAAAATGTAGTAATTATAATAGCATTATTCCTGTGGGCATTTGGTACCGACATTTTAAGAATTTATACGATAAAGATGACCACTACAATGACAATACACCCGAGGATAATGATGCTATATGTTTAACCGACCATTTTCGAAAGAAGCATTGCTTGCTTAGCGAATAATTAAAAATAAAAATATAAGTAATACGATAATTGGTGAACTGCTAAAACATTCATGATCCAAAGTAGCAGGTTTTCTTCTAAACATGTTTAATGAACTGTTTAATGAGAGAGTTCTTCCAGAAAAAAATGGACTGAATCAATAGTGATTACCTTATTTAAGAAAGGTGATAGGAATAATACTATTAATTATAGGGTAGCTCATTTTGTGATGTTATTAGTAAGCTTTATAATTAACAGTAGACTGCATGAGCTGTTGGATTAAAACCACATTGTTGGTGAATGTCAAGCTGGTTTTAAGAAATAGTCCTCAAATGTTGATTATACGTTTACTTTGGGGTTGGTACAGAAGCAGTTTGCTTTGTATCGCAAGTTATATGTGGAATGTATAAATTTTGAAAAAGCATTTGATTCAATTAATAGAAATATATTACGGCAGATTTTTAAAAATGGAGGCAAAGGCAAATTATATTAATCTACCAAAGCAGTGTATAATAATGTAAAGTAAGTATCAGGTGTGGACCACAGCTAAGTTATTATGTGACTTGTACTAACGGTGTAAAGCAAGGGGATCCTTGTAGTCCTGTATTATTTCCCCTTTTATTAATGAACTGGATATTAATAAAACTCAGAACTGCTTAGAACTGTTCATTTTATTATTTATTCTTCTTATTCCTTTTCGCCCCCAGGGGAGCATAGGGCCGCAACTACACCACGCCATCGAACCCGGTTCTGGGCCTCCATCACCAGTTGGGCCCATGTCATTCCGGCTGCCTCCGCCTCGCCGTGAACCGATCTTCTCCACGTCTGTCTGGGTCTCCCAACCCTGCGCCTCCCCTGTGGGGAAGCGGATGGCCGAGTGGTTAGAGCGCTGTCCGAACCGAGAGCGCGCTGGTTCAATTCCCGATAAGCGCAGCAAACTTCCCCCAGTCGACCCAGCTGACGGGAATGGGTACCTGACTCCATAGAGGGTTGGGGAAGGTAAGGCAGCGAGGGAGAGGAGATTGGCACCACCCTCATGTAAAAGCTGGCCACGAGAAAAGTGGGATCTCTAACACCTCACTCCCCTACGACCTGAAAAGGTTATGGGATGACCTTTACCGTTACCTTTAATTTTACCTGTGGGTTCCAGTCCAGAGCTTGTTGTGTTAGATTTTCGGCCGGCTTTCGCAGGGTGTGACCGATCCAGACTCACTTTCGCTTCTTGGCTGGCAGGTTTTTCGTTGGCTCTCTCCCACAGGTATGCATTGGAGATCTTCTCGGGCCATCTGATGTTGAAAATGTGGCGCAGACATCTGTTGATGAATGTTTGAATCTTGTTGGTGATGGTGTTTGTCACACGCCATGTCTCAGACCCATATAGAAGGACCGATTTTACATTCGTATGAAAGATGCGGATCTTGGTGTGCCGAGATAATGCCTTGGAATTCCAGATGGGTCGCAGGATGTGGAATGCTTGCCTGGCTTTATTTATTCTGCTTCTTACATCTTCATCTGCACCTCCATCCTTGGTGACTATGCTGCTTAAGTAGGTGAAGCGGTCAGTCTCTGTAATACATTAACCGTGTAGTTGAAGTGGGGCTTCTTGCTTGTTGTTGATCCGCATTACCTCTGTCTTCTTGATGTTGATTGTCAGGCCAGTTGTCGCTGCTTCTTCTGAGAGCTGAGTGAGCTTTGTCTGTGCATGTTGTTGCTTGTGGGATAACAGGCTGATGTCGTCTGGAAAGTCGAGATCCTCAAGTTGCATGGCAAGGGTCCATTGAATGCCTGTGTTGCTGTTAGAGGTTGTTCTTCTCATGATTCAGTCTATGACGATCAGGAAGATTGTCGGCGAGAGCATGCAACCTTGCCTTACTCCAGTCCTCACTGCAAAGGGGTCCGTCAGCTTCCCATTGTGGATCACCTGGCATGTCGAGTCCTCATACAGCTGCTGGATGATGGCAATGAACTTTGGTGGAAATCCGTAGTGCTGCATCAACTTCCAGATGGTCTCTCTGTCTGCGGAGTCAAATGCCTTCTCAAAATCCACAAATGTCATGTAGAGTGGGGACTGCCATTCGATGGACTGTTCAATAATGATTCGCAGTGTAGCGATATGGTCTGTGCATGATCTACCCTGTGCATGATCAGTCTGCTGGAACTTGCTCCTGCTTCCAAATTTTCTGCAGCATGGGGTGTAGCATCTCTGCTGCGGCTGTTGGGTCTGCCTTGAGTGCCTCTGCAGGAATGCCATCTGGTCCTGCCGCCTTTCCAGTTTTCAGAGACTTGATGGCTTTGATTTTTTTTTTTTTTTTTTGTCGTTCGCCTGGTTACACCTGGAGGCCAGCTCTTGAGAAGAAACTGGTGGTTTTTCGTAGAGTCTCCGCTGGCCCGTACAGTTTGTTAAGCAGAGTCTCCGGCTGTGGCCAAATCTCTTCCCTTAGGGGACGGAGGTTCCCACAGTCCTGTAGGATATGTATGGCTTTGATGATTTCTGCCTTGTTTGGTGGGTTGGTGTTCACCTGTAGTTGCTCGGTTGCTGGGTCAATGTCCAAAATTGTTGCTGGTGGTGGCCGGTTCAGTATTTCTTTAAAATGTTCTGCCCAGCGAGATCTTTGTTCTGCATCCCCAGTAATGACGTTGCCATTTTTATTTTTTACTGGCCTGCATGCATTGATGTTTTTCCTTCCTGACAGAGTTCTTGTAATTTCGTATAGTCTTTTCCTGTTATTTTGCCCAACTGCTTGTTCTGCCTCTTCTGTCATCCTGTGTGCGAACTGTCTCTTGTCGCCTCTTGCACTCTTCTTCACTTCTCGGTTCATCTCCCAGTGCTTTGCTCTGAGCTCTTCTTTTTTCCTGCTGGTCTTGACACTGGTTGATCTTCTGCTTCAACTGTTGCCTTTCCTCTATCTTTTTCCAGGTCCCTAGGGTCAGTAATTCCTAGTGTTGTTTCTGTTTCTTTCCCAGAACAAGTGTGCAGGCAGCCTTCCAGGTCTCCTGTAATCCTGTCCAGTGGTTGGCCACTGTTTCTTCAAAGAGTCCCTCCAGTGCCTCAAACCTGTTTTTGACTTCACAGTTGAACTCTTCTTGTTTCCTGGGATCTCTAAAGAACTGCACGTTGAATTTGTGGTGCGATCTTTCTGATGATTCATGAAAGAAGAGCTTTACCTTCAAAGTTGCTACAAGCAGGTGTTGGTCTGAGGCTGCATCTGCACCACGCCTTACCCTGACATCCAGCAGACTTCTTCTAAACTGTCGATTAATGGTGATGTCATCGATCTGGTTTTCTGTATTTCAATCTGGTGAAGTCCAGGTGGTCTTGTGAATGGTTTTGAAAGGAAAGACTGTGCCTCCGATTTATTATTTATAGATGATGTTATTGTGCTATCTGAATGTCCGTGGTTTGCAAAATCAGCTAACATAAAAATATAGCTTCATTTTAACTTGGACCTAAAAGTAATTTTAGATAAAAGTAATAGTGTAGTTTTTAGCAAGAGTGGTTCCTGGGGACAAGATAATGCTGGAACTACAAGGATGTTATAATGACTGTTGTTAATATTTATAGATATATAGGATTTTTTTCACAAAGCTTAGTTTTACAGCTTTTAGTAAGGACATTGGCAAATAGAGAAAGTGAATATTATTTTTAATATTAAGAAATCTTAGATCTTTTAACACAATGAGTTAGATGTATTTTTGAAATAAAAGGTAACGAAAACTGGGTATCTAATTTTAGAATAAATCTATTTTTCCCTTGGGTTTGTTTGTGTGTTGATGAATCAAGGAATACAAAATATAAATCTATTTCCATGTATAGGCAAATTATAAGAATGACACATTTTGTGTAGATGGCAGGAATGGGAAAAGAATGGGAAAATCATATTAATAGTAGTAAGAGGTTTTCTTTTTATTCTTCATACGATATCTTTAGTAAAGTCAAAAAGCGTTTAAATATGAACTTAGATTACTATTTGTTGACAGTTGTAGCTAGATTTAGAGTAAGTGTGTCTTATATTGCTGTTCATTATTATCGATCCAAAAGATATATTGTACATGATCTGCTATGTCCATTTGTAGAATGAATGAGGAAAATAAAGTTCACTTTGTTCTGCGTTGCTGAGCCCTACATCATCTTAGAGGAAGATTTATACCAAGAAAATTATATACTAATCCGAACACTTTTTCAAAGGATTTTGCTAGTGGCTTCAATTAATGAAATCATTGTAAAACAATTGGCACTGTATCTTTTTATTCATTTCACGTAAGAAAGTCTACAGTGGAAAATTAATCCATGTACTTAACTAATTGTACTGAAGGCAGCACTAGTAGCTATACTTTTATATCTATGCACCAGTGAGTGTAACATTGTATCATTTTTGTTTGCTTTCCTTCTGTTATTCCTAAATTTTATTTAAACGCTCGAGTGCAGTAAAATTTAATAGTCTCTTCTGTGCCACTAAAAAGCATTTACTGAAAAAAACTTACCGAGTTTATTAATATTATTTGTGATAGCTTGTATGTCATTAGTTAACTCACGGTAATGCAGTACAAAAGTTATTAATATCTTAGCCATTATTAGTATCATTATTATGCTTTCCTTTTCATATAACATATTTTTGTATTTACTTGTATTTATCGTTTAGTTGTGTACGTGCATTCAAGCTTTGTATGGGTGAACTGTTGTGTATAATCAAAATTTCTTCATACCCAGATACCCCTCATGGAGTGAATATATAAAATAAAATGTCAGATGTCAAAATGTATGGTGCTGTGACCCTTGAGTAAACAGACTCTCGTATAAGCTTCCTATCGTGGCACTCGATTCCGAAATCAAACACGTTTCAGCAGCAGCAATTGTCAGGTGCACCCGAAGACAAGAAGAGACAATTTAATTTATGATCTTTAAGATCAATATTTTTGCATATTCTTCCCTCCTTCAGTACATTACGTGACCGTTGACAAGCACAAACTCGCTACAAGTTAGGTATCATACTACTGAGCGCAAATACAAGCTGACCTGTGGCTTTTGCCCTCGTCTCAGCTGTCACTCACTGACCTTCTGGTTTGGCGGCAAGCTTTGTAGCGGATAACGGTGCTAAGCTGTCCCAAGCGCAGCCGTATCCTGTTGCTGGTGTTGTCGCTAGCCGCCGCCAGCGATAGTTACCACGTATACCTACAGGTGAGAAAAGCCACCGAGCTGTGGCAGATGGCGACATGAATACTGACTGTGAGTGACGTGCTGCAGCCGACGCAGATGTGACGTGTCCTGGAAATGATCGCCGACGGCTTCATCACTACCACTCTTCACCTCTGTGCTTTGTGGTGGGTCTTCGCACTCTGTGTGTTTGTGTGTGCGCTCGCGCGCATGAAAGACAGGGTTGCGGACTCAAGATTATGCTAACCACCCCTTTTCCGCCAGACTCTGATCACTGTCATGTGAGTTCGACATACGCGGGTGAGCAAGCTGATCAGATGAATTTCCTGAAATCTGTGACTAACTTGTAAATAATATACGTATAGTACTTTATTCTGAAGCTCACAACGAATCCTACCTCTAACCTTTGCTTTGAACTCAGCTTTCGCGTAACTTTCTATAGAGACAATGTGATCCACCATCGCATTCTTACTTCTGTGTGTGTGTGTGTGTGAGAGAGAGAGAGAGAGAGAAAGAAAAAGAGAGAGGTGAATGCCGATGGTGACAGATCGGGCACAATAAATGTTTAAAGGCAAACCGTAGTATCGAATACATCAAACCGACACGGTGATATTTGAACTCCAAGTTAGTTTCACTTCCACTCCAAGCACTGGCAATAAATCAGGCATCAGCTCCCATTTGTCATTTCCTTTCCTCCGGCCTAGAGAGCTCTTTCAGCACTGAGCATGAACAGCGCTTCGCGTTGCACGTGCCCTCGCTACGCTCATTAACAACGGCGCTTTCGCGATACTTCACTGCAGACAGGTATCACTGTCCATATTACTGGCAGCAGTCATAAACGGCAGTAAGCGTCGGTGTTTCTGTGTCTGAAGTGAGCTTAATTAGTTTGCGATAGGAGGGTGGGGACGGGGAGGATGGGAGCATGCCTCCTGCATCTGTTCGCCAGCCAGTCGGCGACGTCATCGCCAAACTTAATTGATACTGGCCAGCGAATGGTTGCGCCGGCAAGAGGGAAAACGTGTTCGATATTACACGTGCACATTGGTGATGAATGCTAATACAAACACACGACGTCCTTCGCACGACAAGGGCTGCTGTTGCAACAAGGTTCGTTACCAACGAGCGACTAGCAGCTTAGCGCAACAAAGATGAAGTGTTTCTAGCACGGTGCTTTGTTAGCACAACAAAGATTATTTATTCTTAGCACTACAAGATGATTTAGTCTTAGAACAACTTACGTTTATAGTTCGTAGCAAAGCATAGACAGTTTCCAACTCAGCACAAAAACAACAATGCTAAGTCAAAGGGGAACGGCAGTCTTGTTTAAATATATGATACGTGTGTATCATGTAGTAAGATTTGTTGGTAGTATAAACACATAATCTAAGATGTTATAAAGTGTGTGTGTGTGTGTGTGTGTGTGTGTGTGTGTGTGCGCGTGCGTATGTATGTGGCCTGTCTGTGTGCAATATCTGAGATATAAATGCAAGATCTGATATGCCTACGGATACAAGAGGTGGTCCTGTGATCAGCTGCGGATGAGCAGTGCTCGGCTGCAAACTGACTGACGCGCGTGGCGCTGATCGTGAGAAGCTGCGCAGTCCGGAAGGACACTTCTGTTAATGAAGAGGGGATAGGAAAACTTAACTCATGGAACCTATCTGGCTTTATTTCGTCAAATGCTAAAAGCAGTCAGAATGTGTCCGGTGTCCGAAGCTCCTTTAGTTATTACTAAAGTCTTCCTATCCGATCTGTCAGTTGGTACGATTTTTTTCCTCGGCACTTTCGTAGGCAACAACTTCTCCCTCCCCCTCCCTACCTGCCAGAACTTTTCTGATCATAGTTCGACGTCCTCCAAACTCAACCGTCCTGTTTCTTTAGCCTTTCTGACCATGCATCGAGACCCTCCAATCCGTCAAGATATGGTCTCCGTCTGACGCTAGCAAAAAGCTTTGCCGACGTCCTTAACGAAGTGTTGACACTGTCTTCGCGAAGTACAAACAGTTTCCGACCGGCGGTGTGTCGGTCATTAATTAAAAGCGGGGAGGTGAAAGGACAAACGGGCACGTAAACTGCCCATATGTCTTCTGCTGAGGACAATGGTCAGTAGAAGGGTTCGGGTCACCAGCCAATGGTCAAGGTGGAAAGGCTAAGGTGATCGGTTTGCTTGATGTCCGGACGTTGCTGTACCCGATCCTCTCTTTCCAGCTCAGGTTTTATGTTTCTCGGGGTGCGTGCGGCAAACACTGCGACGAATGGTTACCGAAAGAGCAACAATATCCTCGCTTTGCCCTTATGGGCAAGAAGTGTAAGCTGGATCACGGGCCCTTCCGCTAAATGTTTGCCCAAAACATGGAGGACTGTTCATTACCTGCTTGTATCCAATGAAGAAATGTACAATGCTCTTGAGCATCTCCAGAGGTCAGTCAGTTCACTCCACAGTAAATGCTCATCTTCCTGATGAAACTCCACCGAAGCATAAATAAATTTGTTTACACAGACTTTGGCATCAGTATGGCGCCCACCGTCGCACAACCAATCCAAGCATCTGTTGCTATCCTTATTCGCCGTCTCTATGGAAGTCAACATGTTTGCTTTTAATGCTTTCCTGCTGCTGCGGAAAGACCATGTTTTTATTTTTTTTAATTTGTCCTATTCCTCCGAGAACTCAATGATCAGTAGCATTTAAACTTACATTAGACCTTTTTGCTGATGTTCTCATATACTGTGTAAAATACGCAGGCCTGTTCAGACGCTCTGTTTTATAACTGTTCAACTCTTTACAGCTACCTTTATGTTTGTGTGCATACAGTAAATACTTTTCTTTCAAGTGTAATCTTAAATTTCATAACATAACTTTTGTTCGATTTGAAACACACACACACACACGCACACAGGTGCGCGCGCATGCATGAACACACACACACACCGCAAGAAAGAGAGAAAAAAAGAGAAAGACTCCTGACTATCACGATGTTCAGTTTAAAAGAGACAGACAGCAGGGTGGCAGACAGGCAGACAGTCAGGTGGACTGTACCCCACAAGAGCAGATGGACGACTTTGAATTAGAGTGTCACATTAGTTTGGCGAGCGACACCTGCGCACGCGGCCTTTGCAGCCATCAAAAGGTGCAAACACTGGGGGCTGTAACGCTAGCTCCCAACATATCACCCTGGTAATTCTTCCTTAACTAAAAATGGGTGGGAAGGGGAGAGGGGATCATCTATCAACCTCCCAGCGTTTCATTCTCGTTTTGTTATTTGATCGGCGGTCGTAGTGAAGACAGTCGAAGAACTTTTGACATCTCTGGATTGAAGGACACTGGAAAGAGTAAAGCACGTTAGCGCATCGGGGGATGGGTGCATGCAGGAAAGGCCCGATAGCTTAGGGCAGCGTTTCTCAACCTTTTACTTGTGACGCCCCCCCAGACGAATAAAGGTACGTCCGGGCGCCCCCCTTAGCCACTAATACCTATATGAGATATGAGAAAATGACCGCCTTTGCGGCCCCCTTTTCAGCAGTTTGCGCCCCCCTTGGGGGGGGCGCCCCCCAGGTTGAGAACCGCGGGCTTAGGGAGAGAACACTTTCTTGTGGCAGTCGGAAGGTCCTGGGTTCGAGTTCCATCCTTTTTCTCTATCAAATGGGAACGGGAAGAGGGAATAGTAATACGACGTGAGTGTGACCACAAAATCTTCATCATACTTTTCCTAATTAAAACTACTCATATTAACCGATACAACAACAAAGCTCATACCAGATCGTTATTTATAGATATGAAATTCAAAGTCACATTGTTGATTAAAGCCATAATATTGATAACCATATGTTCATCCTGTTCTTAGATTTTATCACCTAATCACAATCAAACGACAATTAAAGCCACGATGTTGATCATAAAAGTCCACTTGAAAAGTCAAACAATTATGATTAGTAAACATTTTGAGATTTTGCAAGTTTTTATTTTAAAAAAGAACCACCAGAATCCTACTCTACACACATTCCTACATCTGCGACCATGTAAGCACAAATACGAAAATCGTAAGAGGAAAGAAAGCAGCTGCATTTTTTTTTTAAAGTTTAGTAACGTCAGTTCGTTGTGTTATCCATTCACCTATGTTCTTGTGTCAGCAATTCTTTGGATGAAGTAAAAGGACACAAAGAAAATAAGAAAGGACTTAAAGTAAAAGGACGAAAAAATTTACGTACTTAGAAAATGGGAATTAAAAGAAGTGAGACAATGTAGAGACAACAGTGGATATTTCTGAGACTATGCACTGATAAAATAATGAAGATGCCATGAATACAGTGTTCAAAGCCATTGAACGATTGAGAAGAGGAGGAAGAGGAAGAAGACGAGAAAAATTAAAACATCGGCGACAACGATGATGACGATTGATGACGGCGATGACGATTGATAACGAATTGAGAAGCAGGGTAAAACGGTGGAGACGGGGAGGGGACTTAATGGTACAGTGGTTGACGTTTCATGGAGTTACAGTGGTTTTCCTGAACAAACGAATTGAATTAACTTTATGTGTCCTGGCATGCACGGAATGCACACGCACAGATGCACGCACGCACGCACACACTTACAGGTATTTACATATTTACTCTCGGGCACACAAACGCGCTCTAGTAAAACTTTGTCTTTCTGTTTATCCACCAGGCTTTCCGTTGGTCTTTCTTTTTGTTGTGCAATATCTATTAGCCTATTACCCCCAAAATGCGAAGGCTTTTCTGGAAGAAGAGGTCACAGATTCTCCTTCCAAGGAAAGACACACACACAGAAATGTAATTATAGCAATGATGAAGATAGATCATAATGTTCATATGATCTCCCCATCAGCATATGCTTTTATCGTTTGTGGCAATCGTGCCGATCTTGAAATCAATAGGATGTGACCAAGAAATGACGCTTTTTAATTTTATTTCTATGAAACTTTACCGCTTTTAAATAATTTATGATGTTTTCTATTTGGTTCTAAACTCAAGACCTAGCTCCATGCCTGTCAGTGGCACTGAACAGTTACTCTAATTAAACAATTTCGTCTTTTATCAGGATGGGACTGCGCGACATCAAATTAGGTCAAATCTCGCACGGCATCCATATTTCCGCTACAAGTATTTTTGCTCTGCACTCACCTGTCCCTTCCCATGGAGGGTTGGGAAGAGAGACCCGATCGACGCACATTTTCAATCATTCTATTTTCTTTCTGCTGTGATCTCCGCTCTCGTTGTTTCGCGTCTCGTATTGCGAGAAGATGCGAAGCCGATAGAGCGGTCGCATACCCCGGGTGATGGTAGCGTTCAAGGGAGATAACGCAAAACCTCTGGCTGTCGTCCGCGGTGGCGCAGCTTTGATGATCGTGAATGATTTATGCGTATTGATATGCGACCGATTCGCCGCAGCACGCGAGCTAATCGTGTCTTGTAGACTCGCGATGGCTATCTTGACGTCCCCTCCTGTTATCCACCAGAACTATCTCAGGGATAAAAGGAAATGTCCAGAGGAAACCTTTCCGATTGATTTTGCATTGCGTTCCAAAAGCGTCAGTTACATTTCAGTTTCAGCCTGTCGACGGCTGTTGGAAGATTATCTCACTTTTACCCACATCTTCCTGCGAGCGTGTTTGCGTGAAAGCGAGAGCGAGCAGCCACCTTGCCGACACCGCTGCACGCCGCTTCCTGTCCTGCGCACAACCGATTTCTTTCATCCGTCCTGCAAGTCTTCTTTTGTTCGTGTTACATGCATTTATGTGCAAACAGAGGCTGGCATTGCCGCTTGCTTAAAATGCCCCAAAGCATTCCGTATGCCCGTGAAAATAATGAAGGGTTCATATTTCGCTAAAAAATATGACGAAAGGCAATGCAGTCAAACAGAATAGACTGGTCTTCTCTTTCTTTCTCTGTTTGGAACATCGCTGCTTCCGGTGGTGTATAGTTTAGAGAAAATAGGTGCATTCACAAGCGCTTTGTGTGTGTGTGTGTGTGTGTGTGTGTGTGTGTGTGTGTGTGTGATTATCTACCTCCCAGTCGTCCCTCACTATATGTCTGACTGTCAATCTTTCAGTCTACTTTTCTTTGTTTTTTTTCTTCTCTCTCACTCTCGTGTCTCACGAGAGTGAGAGAAAGAGAAGGAGCGTGTGAGTGAAAGATCCCAGTACGTTCATTGATCCATTAAGTCCGAACAGTTTGAAAGACAGATTGCAGCTCATTCAGTCCAGCCTTTTGCTGTACTGTTTTTAAAGTGCACACAGAAATCCTATTAAGGAGGTCTGCCACCAGCAGTTAACCTGCTCGTCGCTGTGACACGTACAAGAGGGCATCCGCGCCACACTTGACAGGACTAGGCTAAAAGGGGTATAAACTCTCATTCATTTGACAAATCTCCACTTGGGTGACACACCCTGGCGCCAACGAAACGACCTCTTTCGAACCGATATAGACATACTCTTCAGAAATGTTATCCCAAGAATTACGTAGTATATTCTGACAGCCGGCGTTAAAGCGACATAAATATCACACGTCGATAAAGGAGTTTGGTGCAGCTGTGTCCTGGTATCGTGGCACATCCAGATTACTTCCCCCTTATCTAAGGTCACCTCCGTGCCCTTTGTGCTAGTCCTTTCTCCGGAAAAGACTCGTACAGGCCGACGGAGTGTCGTTAAATTCACAATTTTGATAAAAATTCATACACATTCTCATCCCCACCTCCAATCATGCACAAGCACACACATTGCTAGTACTTACCCACACACTCACATACGCGCACGCACGTACACTTGCAGACTTTGAAACGATGAAATCTGTTTAAACCATAAGCAGTTTACACTTTAGTTTTAAAGGCTCGTTCTAAAACAACTGTATTTGGCTTAATCTGATGCACAAAGTATAAAAAACCCTTTTAGAAGCTTGGTGTGTGTGTGTGTGTGTGGGGGGGGAAACACTAAGGAATGCATTGTTTAACACCAACAGTTTTTAGATGCAACCTGCGCCGGCGGAAACCCACAAAAGTAGAATCCCCCCCTCTTTTTTTTCTTCCTTTCATTTCTCGTCTCTTCTGCTATTTGTTTGTTTGTTGTTTTTCCACATTATTTTATATTGTTTTTTTTGTTCTCCCTTCATATGTTATTCTATCCGTTTCAAGCTCACTGTTTTCTGTCCCTTTTGTTCAAACTTTTGCGTAATCAGCTGTCTAGATCCTGCCTATACTGCAGAGACTGCCTCCTTCGCTAGAGAGCTTACATCCGGCTACGTATCAGGCTCTACAGCATTCGCTTGTAAATATTAATAGGTTGTAAATCTTTGTCCAGAAAACGACACTGTTTTTTGTACTCTCATCTTCCCCCCCCCCCACCACTCTCTCTCTCCGAGGCTAGAAATGCCACCTCTGTCCTCCATTTGTTCGTTTTCTTATTTCAGTTTTTTTTCAAACACTGGTTGTTTTCTGATTGTGTCGATAATGGGACACGAAAGAAGCATTGTTTCTTCGCGCAATTTCTGTTATACACTTATACACACGGACTTTTGCTGTACATGAATAAAAGTGGTAGTACTCAGATTTTAACAAATCTTTACTGAAAAAGGGAAGTAACTAACACACATTGCTTTGAAGTTGTAAATTAGTAGAGAGAGGAAAAGTGTAATGGAAAAGAGCATGGAAAAAAGAGTTTGCTAAAAGCATACTGTATGACATAATTGATGCTATTATAAAATATAACAGGGTGGTGGTAGTATTACTACTACTATATACAACATGGTAGATCAAAGACATAATACGTGGTAGTATAATATATTGTTCTTGACAATTTTACAAATCTTACAGTGCAAAAGCTTCATGACAAGAAATAGTAGTAGAGGTTGTTATGTATTTTTAAAGTTTTTTTTTAATCACGACCTGCACGGAATATAGATTAGAGACCATAAGGCTGAAGGGCTCGTTGTATAAACGATGAAAACTAATTCTATGCACCTCTTCTCATCCGAATGCACTTCTCCGGGATTCACTCGAATGAATCAAACATTCAGTTTTAATGTCAAGACTTGAAATCCAGCATGGAGTGTCAGTGAGCAGCCATCTAGCCTCAAGGTCTGAGGTCATGACAGTGCAGATCTCAGACAAATTTATCTCACATTCTGATTTTTTTTTCTGCTAAAATTCGCACATTTCCAGCCCCTTCCGGCTTGTATCGAGCTTCCATTACGGAGTTTTCAAGCCTTTTAAGGTTTAAGATTGTTTTTATCTTTATTCGAATTGTAACTGTGTTGTGTGTTGTGCAGGAAACTTCAAGGAAAACGCAAATATGAAATTATGAAACCGTCTTGGTTTCACCCGATTCGACTATTTTATGTCGTGTGACTAACTTTTCTGCACATCTTAATGTTCCGTTTTGTTCTGATCAAACTGATTATGATAAACTCTTGCAAAGACAAGTGCCGAACATTACACGACACCTTACGAGAAAAATTAACTCTGGCAAACTGGTGAAACCCTTGTCTTCAGACAGCCTACAGACACAGTGCGGCCACACCTTGAGGCCACGTATGCGAGGGCTTTGGTGTCTCATCTACCCGTATCAGACTTTCACCTGCAATTGCCGCTTGATCAAACTCTGGCTCATTCCCGCACGATAAAGGGGATAGCGGGCGCAAGGCCGGGTAGCTATGTGTGCTGCGGTGCGGCGGGTAGTGTTCCGGGTAGAGCAGGAGAGGACAGCTCAGGAGAGATTCATAAACTGACAGGACTTATCTCTTTAACGCTGCCCCAAGTCTTGCTGGCGCCGCTGCCTGCAAGCCGCGATGTAAATGCTTCTTTAATATGGCCGGCCGCGGGTCGGCGGGACAACCTGTATCACTGCCATTCAATTGCCTTAATCGCGTGCGAAAACGCTCCCATCCGCCCCTTCAGGCTCCCTTCTCCAACCACCCCACGCCCCTTCTAGACGGTTGGAGCTCGCGTGTGGTAAGTGGTGCTCAGGCCGCACCGATTCAGCGGGTTGATGGAAGGGTGGCCGGGTGAATCGGTTGGGTAGCGTCGGCAAACGAGAGAAACGGGGGCTTGGCTAGGACGGCGGGCTTTTTGGAGCAACTGGAAGCAAGCTACAGGAGGTAAGGAGTCTGGTCCCATGCACATGAAGGCCAGGGGTGGGGCTTGCAGGAACAGCAGACTGAGCTCAGTCTGGTAGATCAGTGGAGAAAAGCTCGCTTGTCTTAGCGCAGGTGGTCACCCACTTGCCTCCATTACAGGTTGCACAGTGGTCAAATATTCACTTGTCACCCCTACAGGGTGTACAGTAAACACTCACTTGTTACCACTACATGTTGCACAGTGGTCTGAAACTAGCTTATCACTATAGGTCACAGTGGAAAAATACTTGAATGTCAACATTACAGGTAGTGCTGCGGTAAAATACTGGCTTGTTAAGGTTACAACTAGTACAGTGATAAAGCACTGGCTTTTACCACTATAGATAACACAGAGGTAAAACACTAGCTTCTCACTGCTACGGGTAGTACAGTGAAAGAATATTGGCTGGTCATCACTACAGATAACAGAGTGGTAAAATACTGGCTTGTCATTACTACAGGTAGTAAAGTTGTCAAACACTTGTCGCCACCACATGAAGCACAGGGGTAAAGCATCACTACATCGCTTGCCACCACTACGGATACAATAGTGCTAATATACTGGTTTGTCATTAAGGTAGCACATTGGGTACGGCACTCACTTGTCACTACTACAGTAATACAGTGGTAAAACATTCACCTGTCACCACTACAGTAACAGTGTGGGAAAGCACTCACTTGTCACCACTACAGTAGCAGTGTGGTAAAGCACACACTTATCACCATTCAAGTGACAATCATAAAAGTATTAGGTTCACATTTCGCCACAGCAGGTGGATCCTGTCCTGAAGACAAAACATTGGTGGTGGGGTACTTCAGTTTCTTTTATCTTCATCCTTCCCAAACCCTGCTGTGTGAAATCCTGTCTTGGCCAATAAACCAGCCGATTTGGTCGCACATTGCTTCATCTGCGCAGAGCGGGTGGATGGGGAGATGAAGAGGGACTAAATAACAGGCAGAAGGTGCAATGAGGACAAACACTACCCCAGGTCTTCATACAATAATGATTTCATCTAAATTAACGTCTATAATTGTTACAACCAGTCCACTTTCCCCATTTCTAGTATGTTGTTAAGCCCACGATAATCTGAGTTAAAAAAATTCAAAATCTGTACAAGAGACCAGCTGAAACAAAACCCTCATCGAATTGTGAGAAAGTTCATCTGCAGTTCGTCAGCAAGAAAACATTTTTTTGAGAGAAATTTTCAAGGCTCACAAACCGATGAGTCTCTCTCTCTCTCTCTCTCTCTCTCACACACACACACACACACACACACACACACACACACACACACACACACACACACACACACACACACACACACACACACACACACACACAGAGTGAATGCAAACATGGATTAAACACAATATTTAACAAAAATAGTGATTTTTCCTTTACTATTAATTTCGAAACGGTAAGCTTGTAAGCTTTACAAGCCTACTAGTCAATTTAATATTGACTGCATTGAGAACATTTACTAACTGATTACTTGTGATATAGCCAAGAACAAGTTAACCTGTACAGGCAACAGTCGTCAAATACAAACGTCTCTATCACTTAATATTAAGCAGCAACTTAGGGGATACGTGATCTGAGATAGTAAAGAAGATAACGCATAGAGATAAGTTGTAAATTATATCACACTACACATCAGCATTTACTTTAAATAAATAAATAAATAAGGATGCAAAACCCGAGGGTGTCGTGTCACAACACATCTCTAACCAGATTTGAGCTGTAAGGCGCCTGCGGCTGTTTTAAAGGCTTGGTTGGTTCATAAGGAACATCAGAGTACGAATCAAGTATAAACCTTCCTCAAATGTGTTCATAACTTAAATACCAAGAAGTTCAAACTTTGCGTGCTAGGAAAACACAGATCTCACTCGCGGAGAAACACTCGAGGCGGAGTTCGCGAAGACGTTCTTCCAAAAACGAGGTGGTCGGTGTTTAACGCCGAGACAGCATGTGTTCGCATGACGATAATCGATGTTTGTTTGAGACGAGAACCAAACTGTCGTAGCGACAAGAGCGTGACGTCATACTTGCCATCTGCATCATGCATGCGCTACGTCAGCAGCCGGTTCTTCACGACCAACAGCTCGCAAAGGTGTTCGAGAAAGCGATGTACAGCCGTGACGTGAACTTTCAAAGTCGATTTTTACATTATAGCACCATTGATGACAAAGATTTCGCATACAGGTCCCCAGGATGTCTATTTTTTCTCTTAGTCAGACCTACAGTTAACAGACAGGTAGCCATTTTCCGTCCTCCCTTACGCTGCCACCCCTCGGAAGAAAAGGCATCATCGAAGTTATCTCAACAAAAGCCTCATAACCAACTGGGAAAGACTATTGAAAAAGACACTGAGTCATCTGGGTATGTGTAGGACTGACTTCTCCGTGTTTATATAGGACGGAACTGAGCAGCAGGAACAGGGATTGCTTTTGTTATTATAAAACTTTGAACATACTCTTGTTATCACAACAGTTTGTTTTACTGCGAGGTTTTCCCTGAAAGTTCCCTTAAAACCGTAGTTTTAATCACCTTCCAGAGTGGTTACACATATCATGCTCAAATAATAAATGATCAATTTTATTAATCTCAGTTTGCACAGCTGAAAAAGTTACAAAAAAAGCACAGAGAAAATCAAGTGCTAGTTACAGGATATGGATAAGGCAAGTGGCGCATCATAGGGAAACGACACACACACACACACACAAATGCACTTCTTTGATGCTTGAGGACTTTCATATCCTTTTACTATGCCTCGAACACGAAATTGCAAATAAAAACACGGACCTTGAGAAATTAAATAAAGACGATTTCCCTCGCCTGTTCTACATGAGATGTCATATAATAAAGACGACTGAGCACAGCGTCTCTCTTGATATAAATTTTACAGAAAAAACCGCATCTCGAAAGCTGAATGCGCAGGAAAGAATTCCTAATTTATACAATGATCCAACATTGAGACGACAGCGGGTCACCTTCAAATTTGTAGGACCGACCACCGTGCTTACATAGCACGAACCAGTATATATAATATTATAGACTGTATGTTAAATAGTATATATCCGTGTCCTGTTATCCTATATATATGTGTATGTGTGCGTGCGTGCGTGCGTGCGTGCGTGCGTGCGTGTGTGTGTGTGTGTGTGTGTGTGTGTGTGTGTGCAACGATATAGATCAAGCGTTTCGAGGTATGAAACATAGGACCATCACTGGGAAGTCAGTCAGTCAGTCAGTCGTCCCTTGCCTGGCACCTGGCGTTGGGGGAGCACGTGGATAGACGCGGCACCTGACAGGGCCCGCCACTCTTGCCTATTTTAGGCGATAGTCAGAAGGTCCTGTACAGGACGACCAGTCCAGTCTTTGACATTCGTAAGCCAGTTCTTCCTCTGACCACCGCGACGTCGGCCACCCTCCAAGGTGCCTTGAAGGATAGTCTTCGACAAGGTGTCGTGCCGGGTTACATGGCCAAAGAAGACCAGCTTACGTCGCTTGACTGTTGATAGTAGAGGTTCCTGGTGTCCTACGAGTGTGGCAATCTTGTTTCTTACAAAGTCGTTGGTTTTGTGTTCTTTGTATGAGATGCGTAGCAGCCTCCTCAGGCACTTGTTCTCGAATGCCTGGATTTTCCTTTCCGTTTCGGCGAGCAGAGTCAACGTGTCGCATCCGTAGAGCAGGATCGGCATTACCAGGGATTTGTACAGCCTGTACTTGGTAGTGAACCTTATCTTGTGGCTATGCCAGATCCTATCTAGCCTAGCCATTGCTGCTGTTGCTGTTGCGATCCTGATGCGGATATCTAACGTGGAGCTGCCGTCCTTGGAGAGGGTGGCTCCCAAGTACTGGAAGCTGCTTACCTCTTCGAGCTGTACCCCGTTCATATAGATCTCTGCCTTGCCGTTGCCATTTATCATAACTTTGCTCTTTTCAGTGCTGGTCTCCATTCCATATGCCTTTGAGCTGTCTGTCAGTCTGTTGGTGAGGTCTTGCAGTTCCTTGTTTGTACCTGCTAACAGATATATGTCATCTGTAAAGCGTAGGTTGCAGATTGGTCCTCCACCGATTGAAATGGAAGTATGATAGTCATGAAGAGCTTCGAGCATGATGTTCTCCAAGAATATATTGAACAGCACTGGTGATAGGGGACATACTTGACTTACCCCTACTGTGGTGCGAAAGTAAGCTCCTATTTGGTTGTTCAGCAATACTGTACTCGTTGAGCTGTTATGCAACGCTTCAACAACTTGGACGAGCCCTTCTTCAATGTTGAATTTCCGCATCACACGCCATAGCCCCTCGCGCCAGACTCTGTCAAATGCCTTTTTAAAGTCAATAAAGTTGTGGTAAAGGTCCCGCTGATGCCGAAGATGCTTTTCTATAAGAAGACGACAGTTGAAGATCTGCTTAACTTTGCTTCTACATGGTCTGAAGCCAGCCTGTTCTTCTGCTAGCAGCTCCTCTGTGGTGGTTCTGATGCGGTTCTGTATGACCTTCAGCATGACTTTGCTTGGGTGACTGATAAGGCTTATGGTTCTGTAGTTCTGACACTGTTTGCTGTTTCCTTTCTTTGGGAGAGGTATGATTAGGGACTGCGTCCATTCTCTGGGCCATTCCTTGCGCTCCCAGCGATGGCCGAGTGGTTAGAGCGCTGGCTTCCGAACCGAGAGCGCGCTGGTTCAATTCCCAATAAGCGCAGCAAACTTCCCCCAGTCGACCCAGCTGACGGGAATGGGTACCTGACTCCATAGTGGGTTAGGGAAGGTAAGGCAGCGAGGGAGAGGAGATTGGCACCACCCTCATGTAAATGCTGGCCCCGAGAAAAGTGGGGTCTCTAACACCTCACTCCCCTACGACCTGAAAAGGTTATGGGATGACCTTTACCCTTTTACCTGCGCTCCCAGACTCTTTGGCACAGGACAGTTAGGGCCTTTGTAGTTGCTTCCCCACCCTGCTTGAGTAGCTCAGCTGGTACGTTATCAACGCCTGGTGACTTTCCTCCCTTCAAACTATGTAAAGCTCTTTCGACCTCTTCCCGTAGGACTGGTATGTCTGCAGGTTCACTGTCTCTAGTCTGGTTGTTTTGGAGAATGTTGGCGTCGGTCTTCAGGTGGTAGTTGTACAGGTCCTTGCAGTATTCTCTCCATCGGTTGAGTACAGCATTGCCTTCGGTGAGTAGGTGACCATTGCTGTCTTCGATGACTGAGATCTTCTGCTGGTCTGTCTTAGTGAGGGTCTTTAGAAGTTGATAGGCGCCTTTTTGCTGTCACCTCGTGCCATTCCATCCTCTATGTCCCGGCACTGATTCTCGACCAGCTCTCCTTAGCTGCCTTCATCCCTTTCTTAATGGCACAGCGTTGTACTTCTGAAAAGCTCCCACCAAGTCCACCAAACCTGTATTTACAATGCCTCACTAATTACAGTTTGCAGAAGAAGTTTGCTAGTTGAGAAATATAAGACAAAGAATCTGCAAGGTCCAGTTTTGTTGGTTGCAGCCACCCAAGGGTAGATTTTACAGATGAATCAAAGGAATATGCGAGATCAGACATGTTTTCCCTGTGATATTAACCGAAAGGGCACTATGAATGACTGCTGGATGCTGTTAGATTGATAGTTGCACAGTGCAACTGTTAGGACAAGTGAGGCAAAACAAACACTAACGCGTGGAGCAGTTAAAGTGCTGAGGGATCTTAACGGAGCAAACTGAGCCCAGATGCGACAAAATGTGTTGGATATACAGCATCCAACATTGGTAAGGACCAAAAAAAACAATAAACTGTTCAGGCTATGTGATTAAGAAAGACTGATAACACATTTTTATTTCATTTTTTCTAAGTCATTGCTTTTTCTGCGGCAGTTTCTGTCAGGACTAGTACAGCTACAATGGCTGTTGATACAGTGCCTAATTTAATTTCTGACAGTCACAAAGTGCAATGTAGACATACAAATACCCTGGTAATTGTAAAGAAGTCCCTGTGTGTGTGCAACAATACATTCTAATGTTACTTTTGAGTTGCATGTTACTTTATGTTACCTACGCTTTTAAGTCTAAATAAATTTTCTGTATGAGTTAAATCTGTGATGTGGGCTACACATAATATGTATAAGGAATTGATATAATTTCATGCAGTTACAATTTGGACAGAATATTACTGGGGTTTTTTTCCGACCATTGAGCTCAAGTGAAAGCATTATAGTTCATGTTGTACTTACAGACTGGACAAAATATTACTGGAGTCGTTCTGTTTCCCCCGAGTGAAAGCACAACATGCGCCTAGGCAGACAGGTAACTGGAATAAAATTGCTACTGATCCAAACGTTACAGCATCATTGCTTAATTCTTTTAAGAAATTGTACGAAGAATACAATCATTACTTTCAGGTGTCGCTACATTACACAGGCTATCTGTGCGAAAAACTTAAGTTGTCGGAATTTTAGTACTTTACAGTAGAAGTAGTGGACAGTCTAGCAGCATTTTCAAATTTTTTGTGAGACGTCCATGCAGTTGTTCATCGATCATGATTACCAATAACATCAATGATTACCAATAACATGCAATAACAGCGTTTGAGATTATTTCTGACTGTTTTTCTGCTTCTGTTCCTTTTTCAGATTAAAAAAAATGTTGCTGGACGAAGCTTTCGTTCCTTTTTTATATCTTAATTGCAGCTGCAAAAATTCACAAACGACTCGTGCTAACCGACATCTCCATCTGGTATTTGGCTTTCTGAACCCTCACAATCATCAGTTCAAACGTGTAGTGCTTATTACCTCAAGACTATGCAAATTTAAATATTACTATTCGCTTCTGGTCCAAAGGAAATTAAAATCTTCCAAAGTATGTGACACATCGTTCCGACCGCTGGGCATCGTTTACATGCTTAGCATTGGTTCATAACATGACGCAGCACGTTATTCGCGCGCAGGAAAGAGATTTTTCCAGACTTGATTACAGGTGGAAATCGCTAATTTTGAGATTAGACAATAAATAAACGGTTGTGTTTCAGGCGCTGTAATTTTACAGACTATATTTACATTGTCTCCAACTACCAGAATTTGGATCACCTGAGTGAGTCTTTAAATCATCCTATAAACAAATGACTACGTGCCTGTTCCCCATCCCCTCCCCCGTCTCCGTTCGTGCGCCAGTAGAAACTCCAGAACTCCCCCGCCAATGACACAAAGGCGCTGTGAAGACGTGAAGACAATATACATGAACCTGTTGTAACAGTCAAGCAACCAACATCCGGGCTTGCGAGGCAGGAGCTAGAACCAGCCTCGACGATGCATCATTACCAGCTGATTGCGAAGATTATGTGACTTGCTCGCCCTTATCTGTCCTCTACAGCAGCGTCATCTTTTAACGCCATCACAAACGGCCTATGTCTTTGGAAGATAACGGCTGGGACAAACAAATTGCTTAGGAATCACACCTATTTTAGTTTATGAAGGCACCTCGGTCCGTAGCTTCATAGTTAAACGCTTTATCATGACGGCGAAGCGAATCTTCTTGGCTGTTCCGAGTAAAAGATAGCTGGTCATTTAGAGTGGGAAAAGGAGCTAAAGTCCAGCAGAGATTAAGCTAGGCTACAAGGTTAAGTCACAGGAAAAAAGTGAAGGGAGAGAGAGAGAATCAGAGGAATATTACAAATGAGCACCCCTCACTGGACCCTACAAAGATGGGCTTATCTTGTCAGGCGCCTGGCGAGGTCTCAACGCGTGCTGACAGGGCGACTGGGTACAGAGCGGCGTCAAGGGGACACTTCTTCTCGGCGTTGATAGGAAACCGCGATTACTCCCCCCCTGACACCAAGCTTGGCGACTTAATATTGGTCTTGATGCGAGGAAAAATAGAAACCATATTAATAAACCCTTCTCTTTGCGTGTGTCTCCTTTCTAAGATGTATTCATTTCAATTTTCAATCTACTCACTCGACACGTCCTAACATGACGCGCTTTGTCTGGATTTGAACGCAAACTGACAAATGATTAGTTTTCCATTTTTTTCCCAATCACCCAATAAAAAAGCTGACAGTGGTCCTCTCGTTCGGTGCGACATTGATATCTATACACAGTAATATACACATACCTCACTTATTGTTGCTATCTTTTTATCGAAAGTAAATCTTTTCTGATTAATGTTACTACCCTTGAGGACGTGACCACAGGGCGTCACAGAAAATAATATTAATATTAGATGGCTGGATGACGAAATACAGCACTGGTAATTACTGTTTGGACATCACAAAGAACTCGGTCGTTCTGATAATAGTCTATTAAAGCTGCCCCTCCTACTGTTCTCATAAAAACGCTTTACTTAATCGTTGTCCCTGTGTCTGAGGCCGTAGGGTAGCAAGGACTGGCCAGAATTCAGTGATTGCAATCAAGTGACATGGTGTGATCGCCCATTATGCGAGACTTTTGTCTACTCGGTGTCATGTCCACGCTTTAATGATGACATGTCGGTGATAATCCTGTCAAATAAGATAATGCACAAAAGTCTTATAATATAAAGCGGCCATAGAGGCGGTGAACAAAGTGGTTTGGCGTTTCACTTTTTCCGCCTACCGTTATAGGTCAGCAATCCATCGTTGTTGAAAAAAAAAATAGTTGTCCAGTCACTGGCCCAGACTAGCTTCGTTGCAACAACCATCTAAAGTCCAACACACTAACCACAAGATCACGGTGTTCTCGATGATGTGAGTTGAGTAGACATGTCCCGTCTATCATTTCAAGTGGTGGCTGTTTTTAGCATGCGATACAAAAGATTCCTTTCCGGAGCTACAAGTCTCTGAAATTTTGATAAATTGATTTATATTATGCATGTGGGGACAATGATCCGGGAGTGAATTTGGTGCTCTATGACGACTGGTTGCCGGTTGACAATAGATCCCGATAACCGGACACTATGTCTTCCCTCTTGTACATTATCATGTACAAGTCGACGATGTAAGCAACATTTTGCTTCAGCTTGACCAGCTTTTCCTTCGAGAAGTTTATTATTATGTTATTTTATTAAATCGTTATTAAGCAGAGAAGCGAACGAGAAAAGTATAAACAGGAAAGTACAAAAAGCGAAAGGAAAGCAGAAAGACGAAATAGTGTGGTTTGAATTTCGCTATGGAAAACGAGTGGAAGTTTTACGGAAGTCGTATGAACAACATGTGTGAAGTCTTAAGAAAGTCGCGTAAACAAAGTGTGTGAATTTTTATGGAAGTCGTGTGAACCAAATGCGTGAAGACATATGAAAGTTGTATGAGCGGCGCCGTGTGAAGTCTTCTGGAAATCGTGTGAACAACGTAGTGAAGTCTCATGGAAGTTGCGTGAACAAAGTGTGTAAAATATTATGAAAGTCATGTGAACAAAGCGTGTGAAGTCTTATGGAAGTCATGTGAACAAAGTGTGTGAAGTCTTTGGGAAGTCGCGTGACCAAAGTGTATCAAGTCGTGTGAACAAAATGTGTGGAGTCTTGTCATGTGAACAAAGTGTGTATGGTCTCTTATAAGTCGTCGGAAAGTATTACATACTATTAGAGAAAACTTTAATCCAGCATCGCCACACATTTCTTGTGTGAGTGGTGGGGGCGAGATCTGAACCTCAGAACCACAATCTTCACTGTCTTAACGCGAGCTCCACATGCCACGCTTTATCACAGCGTGTTCAATCAATCAATCAATCAATCAATCAATCAATCAATCAATCAATCAATCTGCCCGAAGAAAAAGTGTCGATGAAAAGAAAGTTCAGGCTGTAGGCGTTTCTCTGGCAATGGCATTGAGTCTTGTAGGGACTGACCCAAGTTGGTCCAGTTTATTTAGCATCTAGCATTCCTAGTTAAAGAGAATTTCTTGGAAACTGGTCAGCCTCTATGGAGGAGGGCTGTAGTTTTTTTGTAGTCTGTAGATGAGGTAAACACTATTTTGCAGCATCTGTAGAGGAGGATTATAGTATTTAATGTCAGCAGTAGAGGCTTTAAGTATTGTGTAAAATCTGCAAAGGAAGACTTTAGTATTTTGCAGCATATGTAGTATTTTGTAGCATCTTTAGAGGCGGGACAGAGTATTGTGTAGCTTATGTAGCGGATGGATGCAGAATTTTGTAACGTCTGTGGCAGCGGGATAGTATTTTGTAGAGTCTGTAGAGTCTGCACAAAGGGGATGCAGTATTTTGTAGTGTCTGTAGAAGAGGATTGCAGTATTTTGTAGTGTCTGTAGAAGAGGAGTGCAGTATTTTGTAGTGTCTGTAGAGGATGAATTTAATATTTTGTAGAGTCCGTGGAGAAGCGATGGAGTATTGTAGATAATGGTAAAGAATGTTGCAGCCTGTTTTAGTATTAGTCTTCGTAGATGGCTGAGCATTTTGAACATTTGTAGAGTGTAGAGGCTGTCCGAAGTTGATGGAACAAGCAACAAGACTTTATGATAAACAGAATCACGACAGTGGAGCTGAAACGATTGCCATCATATTGGAACTATTTTTCCAGTGTCTGTATATTTGTGTGCATGTATACGTTGGACAACGTGTATATATGCGTGATGCACAGGTTGAAATGATTGTCGATTGGCTGTTGTCTGTAAATCTCCGCCTTTTCTTTAACAATGGCCGCACAAAAACGATATACAATGTAAATTTCACTTCGCTATCTTCATTTTCGCCGAAGTCCGCGGTTCGATTCTGAATAAACATAAGTGAAAGATCCACGCACCACGTAACAGTCCCCTCCATACTACCACCAACACCATCACCACCACCACCCCACCACCCTCCACACTTCACAGCCACGACGGAGCGCGTGTCGATCGGCGAGAGGCGGGGCTTCCAGCCGCCACTCACCACACGACAGCGTACGAGCGTGAAGGGGAGGGGTGTTTGCGAAGCTCTCGGGGCGAACCCCGCCCATTGTGGCGATAACACCCGCTGAGCGGCGTAATTGCCGTTGTACACACGGCGCGTCCAAAGCCGCGCTTTTGTGTCCAGGCCTCGCGTCGCGCGACCACCAACACGGGTATTGACATCCACCCTAGCGGGTCCTCGACCGGCCGTGCGCTGCGCCGCTGAAGCAACGTGTCAAGACTTTGAGCGGCAGCCTGCCTGGGGTAGTGGGGGGTAGCTCTTAGAGGTGGTGATATATCTCGAAAGAGAGAGAATTTGCTGGTGGGTGGGGGGAAGCTGAAGAGGCCGGGGGCTGGGTTACCGTCTTGGTTATGACTTCATTTTTCTGTCGATAGTGGCTGCGTAACCCTTTCCCCCTCCCACAGCGCTATGACTATTACTTGAGAGACTCCCCGAGTAAGAGGGGCTGGTATGCACAACACACAGGGCGATTGTCCATGGTCAGAGAGCGTTCTCACGGCAGTCCGGCTGTTGGAGTGAAGCCACCAGGACAAACCATGACCCCGCGAGAGTCATCGGCAGTATGGGGTTTCCTGTAGGACTGGTTTGACACGCCTCGAGAGGGTAAAGTGGACTGTGTGAGGGGCGGCTGGTTGCTGGCCGATAGGCCGGGAGAGGAAATAATGGGAAGTGGTTCTAGTTCTATCATCTCATAATGGGAAGGCGCTTGGAGGGCCTTGTACTCGCCGTCGACCGCGCGGACCACCGCAGTCTTCTCCGTCCCTGACGCACGCCGACGTCCCAGCGATCGTGCGTGTCATTCACGCTGCAGCAAGACGCCCTCGCCGCAATCTCCGCCTGCTGCCTCGCGTCCGTTGTTATCGTGGAAACAAAACAAAAGCAAGCCATCTGACGCAAAAGGGTTTTCACTGACGCTGGAATCATAAGCTGTTAGGGTGTTTATTTATTTATTTTTTTTGGTTTACTTTCTGTTCTTTCGCTGTTGTCATGGTGGAATCAAACTCTGCGTTGCAGGAAAAGTGCCGCTACTTTGAGTGATCCGCTGAAGCTAGAGAGAGAAACACGGGATCCCAAGACTGAACATTTGTTTCTATGGGACCATCTTCCAAGAAAGACGATGGAGGAGAACAAGAACTGAAAAGATCAGACAGCGATCAGAAGCAGACGATAAGAGGCTGCTGAGAGTTCAGCCGGTCCATCAGTCAGCTGTGAAACAAACGCCATGATCCACCCGATTGCGACCCACCCACCCCATCACGGAGCGGTGCCCGCCGGAATCGCGGGGCTGTACTCCATATCTCCCGCCGCCCTGGCTGCCAGCAGCCACCAGCATTCTCTACACGGCCATCTTGGACATATCCTGCAAACGGCCGGCATGAACCACGCCACCGTGTCGTCACCTTCCGTCACGCAGACTCCGGCTTCTTCGCCCACGTCGTCGGCGTCCTCATCCTTTCTCATTGACGACATTTTAGGCAAATCCAGTCGCTGTGTTTCGGGTGCCGCGCCAACGGGTGGCAGTCCCCCACCCGGGGTGGCAGTGGCTCAGTCCGCAGCATCCTCTGGTAGCCTCGCCCGTCCAACGCCCGTCCACGCCACTACGTCGGCCTCGGCTGCCGCAGCTGCAGCTGCCGCCGCTGCTGCAGCAGCAGCTGTTGCTTTGCCTGGAGGAGGGGCGAACAGCGGTAGCGCCGGAACTTTGCCCCCAACTCTGTTTAAACCTCTGACGTTTTATGACCCTGGGTTGGTGGGACCTGCAGGGTACCTCGGCCCTCATTTAGCTGCCTACCCCGGAAGTTTGGTGAACCACTTCTACCCGCTGTCTTTCCACAGACCCGAGTACGCACTGCTGGAGCGACATGCGGCGCTGGGAAAAGGTGAGCAAACTGTGTGGACAGTGAAGTCTGTAGTTGTCCCTAAGACAAGCGAATAGTGTGAAACGTTAAGCCTGTGTTGTCTTCTAGGTGAGCGACAGGGTAGGTTGAAGTAAACAGGGAGCTCTGTGTTGTTTGCTTGTAGCTAGCTAAAGCACTGGGTGCGAATAGACTGGGCTAATAAGTAATGCTAGGGTTTAGACGTACGATTAGTCCATAAAACCTCTATGTGTGTGTGTGTGTGAGAGAGAGAGAGAGAAAGATATTTCACTCTTGATCGTATGCGTGTGTTAATATCCCTTACTCTCAGTAGCACTTGCTGCTGACTCCGCAAAAAAACACTATGACGAGTTTTTTTGTTCAACTGTAATAATGGCGCATAATTTTAATTGATTCTGATTGGATTTAACCAAATCTTTCGCCCTCTTCTAGTTTTACTTTCTTTCTATTCTAAATCCCACATTCTTTCACATGCGTATATTTACTTCTGAACTTTATAAGGTTTGGCGAGAGTTGATTAACAAGTATACCTTAGTAATTAAGAAAATGAAAGTTCTCCTGAACCTCAGAGGGTGCGGAAAGATGTAAGCTGTCTCTTACAGGCTGTATAGACTTAAAAAGAATAATGAATAAAATACAAACAAAACAAAGCAAAACGAGATCAAGCATATAGCTAGAGTTTATAGCAGGCTTTAGCATTCATCAGAAAACTAGAATCGATAGCGAGCTCTATAAAGCTAGAGTCTGTAGCTAGCTCCATAAAGCTGGTGTCTGTAGCTAGCTTTATAAAACTATTGCTAAATGTTTAGCTGTATAAAGCTATAGCCTATAACTAAAGTTGCACAGCTAGAGTGTAAGTACGAAAAGTAAAATAGTAATACTACACAGAGTTTTAGAAATCAAAGAGTAAAGAGGCAGACAGGGAAGGAAACAAAATCTATATAACAAACACTTTGATTAAATTTTACACTCACGATTGTTAATCTAATGAGGAAGCCAGCCATTAATTCCTCTTAGTATACAGCATTGACAGCAGAAAAGACAACATCAACAATGACAAGACAGTCTATACGGAATGAAGAAGTGTCAATCGCTATATGATTTTTTTGTTGTTTCGTATCTACCGGTAATAAACACAGTACCTCACCAGGGTCACACAAGTCCTTTCATCAATATCAAGACAAACAGAAGGCGCTTGCTACTCGAACACACACACTCGAGTGCCTGACAGTTTATGCATTGTGGTTGTCTTATTTCCACTTCTTGTCATGCTCACTCACGTCTGTTGACACCCCCCCCCTCCTTTCTATTTTTCCTCCCAAATGTATGAGAACAAACAGGTGTCTCTGTATAATTCAATAATTGATCCAATATTCAACTCTAAGCATAGGTTTCAGTTTTTTTTTAAATCTTCGAGCTGCAAATAGTTTTTGTAGTTTTTGTGTTTTGTTTCACTATTAAATAAATAAATAAAAATAAATAAATAAATAAAACATATTTTACTACATCTATTTGAACTGCTGCGTTCTAAGAAAAATGGCTGGCTCTCAAGATGGAAAAGACAAGTAGTAGTGTCTTCCTGATGCTGTCGTTGATTTGTATTCATGTCACTGTTGGCGATCAGATATTGGTGATGACTGCAGCCTCGGTCCTCGTGCGAACGGTGCTATTGAGAAGCGCATCAGATATCTTTTGATAGTCTTATTCTTCGTTTTGTTATGCACGCTGACGGCCAGGCGTGTCGATAAAATTTCCTGCAAATATACGTGTAGCTAGAGCACCCGTAGCCGACAGTCCAGTCTGGTGATGTTAAGAAAACTTTTGATAGATTATGAGCAATTTGTCAATCTCGTTTTTAAAATAAAAAATCTTGCAGTAGAAGTTTAACTTAAGACTACTAAATTAACCAAACTGCTGCTTGTTTGTGTGTCTGTCTTTATTTAAAAAGCAACACCAAGATATTACTTGCGCAAATCCACTGATCTGATTAGTAAAATAATGTTGTATCTTTCATGTTGTATCTTTAGAACCTTTCTTGGTATCAACAAATCCCTATTTACACGACAATTAAACGCCCCGGTACCAATATGTAAATGGCATGATGGATTTGTTTTTAAAACAGTGGTTTTTTAAATGACGACAAGCCGCACACTAGACAAGTAAAATCACTTTAGCTCATGGTATATAATATTACCGGGCACGCCAGGTTTCAGGTTTTAAGCCGTGTGAAGCACTCGATAAGGATTGATCAGCTTACAGAATAAAAAAAAAATGTGAGAGAGAATGTAAATGGCAGTGTGACGGAACTGATGGCACGAGAGGACTAAAGAAGGAAAGAAAGTAAGTGCGACTGAGACGAGCAGAGAGAGAGAGAGACAAATAAATAAAAAGCAGTTTTTATTTAAGTGACTTAATACCCTTCGCGGCTTAAGACTATCTTAGGTCCTGTTATTGCTTTTCATTTTGTTCTCATATGATTTTAAAAGGTCTTTCTTGATACCAATTAATACGCAGAAAAGACAACCATATCCTCCAGCCTTCTTTGCATCATTTTAGCTGTCGAGCAGAAATTTATTTTCCCTTGCTTAACAACTTGAACGGCCGCTTTTTTTTTTAACTATTAGAAAAAAATCCACCCACACTCGCACAGGTAATCAGTGCTGGGCTGGCTAAGGGGAGGGGGCTGAAGGGTGGGGTGGACAGATTTCTCAGCGGCTGTGAGATTAAAATCTATTAACGTCATGCAGTGGACAGAAATACTTGTGTGGAGAGGCAGCGGATCTCTGTTCTCGTGAGTTCGCAAAGAAAAGAGAATAATTTAATATGGCGATTGTGCCAGATGCTTTTCTCCCTATTTGGCCTCGTCAGTCATCGGCTGTCTTGATCGCTCAGCAGATATGGGGGTCATGAATAAAAAAAAAAGGTCTCGGCATAAGGGACTTAAAGCAAATAGCGAGTTGCACTCACTCACTCACTCACTCACTCACTCACTCACTCACTCACTCACTCACTCACTCACTCACTCACTCACTCACTCACTCACTCACTCACTCAGCGACATCTGCCTCATGTCTCTGCCTCCTCCTGTCCTTCCATCTTTCCTCTTTCTGCCTCTTCCTTTCTTGAGTACGAAGGAACGGGTGGGATGCATGCACGATCAGGTGCGATTTCTCTTGTCCCATGGCGAAGTTTGCGTTTCGCCTCGTTTTTGTCGAGTTCAGGTGACGTTGTAGCACGAGCGCCGTGCCCGCCACGGACCTACCTGTAAATATTCATCCGTGGTGCTCGCTGTACTCCGACATGTCGGTCTGTTTCTCATAAGCTGGTCATCGTTGTGTCGCGCCCTCTGCCTGCACCAATAAATAGCAGGTCATTGAAGAATGATTGTTTCGTCAGAATCTACATAATTGACTACCCTTACTCCTCCCCACCTTTTTTGTTATAAATAGATACATCAAGGCTGATAAATAGATACATTAAGTCGAAAGAAAAATATCCCCCGCCTCACCTCTCCGCCCCCCCCCCCAAAAAAAAAAAAATCTTCTAGATGCAATAAGCTTGACGCCAGTAAAAGTACTATTTTATCAGATGAAGATGACAGATGAGTGTGTTACCAGTCTATTTTTCTAAATGTAATAGTGTACCTCTGAATGTACCGTGATACTGTTGGTAAATAGAGCAAATTTCTCTACATCATTCAACTTGTTTATAAAATAATTTTTGAACCCTTTTCGCGGACCACTGGAAGCCTGCTAATAGTTAGCGAAGTAAACAGCAAATACTTGGAGCTTAGCGTGTTTGTGGACGGGTAGAGTTTGTGCATATGTGGAGTTTGGTATGCTTGTGAATGGGTAGAGTTGGGCATGGTTTTTACACAGATACTCTGAAGAAAAGTGTTAAAATCTGCAACAAGGTGTGAAACAGTTTACACACGAGATTTCAATTGAGAAAAATCACCTCACTATCAACTTTCTTTCTAATGGGATAAATGAAATGAGAAATTAAAGAGCTTGATAGAATAATCTGAGATTAGTAAGAACAAGAACACCCGGAGATTAAAGAAATTATTATCAAGGACTGTCAGACTTATCCATCAAAGCGGCGGATAAAAAGTGAAGCATTAAAAAAAAAATCAGTTTTGTCAGCTGTTTCTACTTCCGGTGGTGGTGATGGGGGGGGGGAGGAATAACATACGAAATTTCAACATATTATCGAGTTTTAATAGTAGCAGCCTGTTTAAAAAAACAACAAACTCGCGCGAAGTTTAACATTTGCTCCTTCTCAACGCAGTTTAAGTGTAGGGAAGATTTGTTGACCTATTATTACATTTACCTGGAAAACAGTTTTCATCGCAAGGTGTCAAACAACATCAGATGAAGAATCAATCCCTCCAACTGACGCTTACACAAGTTCGTTTTGTTTGCTTGTTTTTTTTTTTGTTTTTTTTAATATTTTACCGCTGCTGTTCTGCTCGCCGCGTCGGAGCACGAACACCGTGTGCCGTCACTACGAGTGTCACAGCTGCATTTTCCTTCTTGTAAACCAACAAACAGCTGTGTCTAGTACCTTGCTTTATTTACCTCCAAAGTCTGATATTTTCTTCTAGTTTGAGGATGGGCATGACAGAGGTGATGCTATAACTGATATTGTGATGGTTATGCAATAATTGTACGACCACTTGTTTGAGTAGTTAGATCAAAAAGTAATTATTTTGTTATTGCCTCATTGCACAGATATGATTAACGACAGCTGCGAGAGGGGAATGTCAGCGGTGGGTGGTTGTTTGTGGTTTTCAGTCCGGGTGAACTGCCTGCCTTGACGAAACTTGTGTTTGCCACCCCGAGCGCCAGACTATTTAGTCCGCCGTTGGCAGCGGCAATTAGCGGCAAGTAGTCCCACCTCACTTTGGAGAGTAAGCTATAAATAGAAAACAGACTTTCACGCCGACGCATTAAAACGCAAACGAGAAAAGTTCAAGGACAAGAACCACTTCCTCCTCCCAGCCTCGATGTTCAAGGTAGACAACGCGAACTTGCGGAACTCTTCACTGCATCAAACACGTGTTGTCGCCACCCTCTGCCCACTTCATCTTTAGGCCAGCAACCACCATATTTTGAAGCACGTTGTTCAAGATGTATTGATAGAATACAGTTTCTGGTACAGCAGAATTAAAAGCAAAATTCTCAAACTTGGCCTGTTTCTCGAAAGAAGAGTGCTGATTTTTTTTAAGCTCTCCATGATTCATTGTTGACAAGGTCAGTTTCATTGATCTTCTTATGACCCGTGTGTCATCACTCGTTAATGTTGATCTATTTATTGCATTATTACTTCCAAGGAGGTTGCTGTCTTTGCTCTGAGTATAGTAAGTATTCAAAGTCTATATGCGTAGTAGTATTCAGAGACCTTGATTAGCTTCTAGTGGCAGATTTGCATATTTCTGGAATTGTTCGATTTTCAATGGAAATAGCTGCCAGATTTATCATGAGCATTTGAAAGTATGTAATGCTCCAAAAGAGCAATTATTCTTGGTATATATTCTTGCCTTCATATTGATGAGTCGTACTGAATATCTAGCCGATACCAAGCAAATACACAGAGGACAACAACAAGAACGAATGTATCGCAGCAAATATCTTTCCATTGTTTTCCTTCTGGTTTGTATGCAGAGACCTAAAACCTGTACAACTTCCCTAATATAATTTCACAGCAAATAAACAGTAAAAAATTTTCTTTTTTGAAACAGCCTGAAAGATTTTAAGTGGAAGACGATTGAAAGTGTTATGCGAGGAAAAGATAGCCGAGTGGTGAGAGTGGCTTTTCAGCTCGTTAGGGAGTGGGATGTTAGAGACCTCACTTTTCTTGGAGTCAGCTTTATGTCAGGGTGGTTTGCTGCGCTACACGGGTATCGAATCGGTGCGCTTCTCACTTCGGACGCCAGCGCTCTGACCACGGCTATTCGCTTCTCCTGAAGGAGTGGGAGCGCTTGCGTCCGAACCAAAAGGTCCCCGGTCCGACACCCATATGGTGCAGCATACTTCCCCAGCCGACCAAGCTGTTGGGAATGGGAAGCTGATTCTACATACCACGAGGAAAGATAAGGTAGCAAGGGAGAAGAGACAAAGTTGGCTCCGAGAAAAGTGAGGTCTCTAAAATGGTGAGAAGAGGACCTTTACACTTTTACCTTATAGTGTTACGCATGTCAATTACTATCATCAATTTCCAGCAGTTTCCTACAAGAACAGACATCATCAAGTAATTGGTAACTGCGTACTTCAAGCACTTTTTGTTCTTCTTTAGTGTTTGTAATGTCAGCATCCCTAATATGTCAGGAAGGACTTATGTCACTCAGCCAGGCTCAGGGGCAGGCGAGAGAGGGAGGGAAAAAATAGAGAATGTAAAACTACAAACTAATAGTATAACAAACACCTGAAATAATTATTATCTATTTTACGCGGAGACACACACACACACACACACACACACACACACACACACACACACACACACACACACACACACACACACACACACACGTTGGTACCTATATATCTGCGAGTCGATGAAGAGTGCCCAAGAACTAATCAAAATCTTTCTGTCACACGCTCTAGCCTGTAGTCTCCGGCACTAGCCATGCTTTCTGTACAGGTCGTGCAAGGTTAGGGCCTTTCGGCCTGCCTGTCATTGGCATTGTGCTGTCAACCTTATACGGGAGAGTCTTTCAAAGCGTGTTCCTCAGCTGGAAGTAGGGCACGGCAGTCATCTGGTCACTTGGTCTCTTGCCGAGACGCGACAGATCCTGTCGGAGAGCGGCTTGAGCAGTTCCTGGTTTTAGAAAAACACTTCAAGAGAAGCGTGGAGAACAGAGATCGTACAAAACGCCGTACAAGGCGAAGACAGCTCGGTGTTGTCTACCGATGATCGCTCTCCAGCTCATCGACACAAACCTAATCTGTTATCTCGCAAAGCAGGAGAGCTGCAGTAGAAGATGGTCCGATAGGCCGACAGCTAACAAGGCTCAATCCTCATCAACGCTATGCGCACTTGCGCCATGATCCAGAGATAGACTCAATCCGGAATTCAACCTAACAATAGCCATGTTGTTAAACGGTCGCTGAATAATTCCCAGGAAACTGCCAGTCAGTCTCATTTAGGTCTAGCTCACTTACCTATTTTTCTGGGCCTCTATGGCAAGAGGGGCAAAATCGACCTTTTCAATCTGACAACAGCATTTGGGTCTTCCTGTTGCACGGGGTGGTGGTGGTGGTGGTGGTGGTGGGCTGATACTTGATATTGAATGGCTTTATGCTAATAGTACGCAGAAATGTTCAGCGAAGAAGCTGAATGAGGTTCTGCTGCAGAAAGGTCTGTAAAAGCTTAGTGATCGTTTTAACGGAAGCGGTTGCCATCCGGTATGACACATCCTCCCTCGCAGTATCCACAAAAATAGCTGACAAGGCTAGGAAAAGGTTACAGCTCGAGACCAAAGTCCACGTTGTTTAGATTCCCCCCCTCCTCCACCATTCCCAATATCCTCTCTCAAGATGAAGATGATCTCGTGTCTTAACGTGGTGTAGAAACGGGCAGCTGTAATCGCCGTTGAGCTTTGAGGAAGCACTTGTCTGTTTTGCCGTCTGGCTTCCACTAGGCGAGGGAGTTAAAGTTCACCACACTACAACACTTTTTAAAAACAGAACTTGTATCAGTAATCTGACCCCTCCAAGTGACGTCAGATGAGTATCACGAGTGGCATCAGGCAGTTAGTTCATCAAGTACTGTCATCAAGTACCGACAGAATGATGAAAGTATCGCTATACTTCTTAGCCTTTATCAATTTTGCCGCCGGGCATTTCGAGGGTTCAGTTAGAGCTCGAAGATGGAAGAAAAACAAAAAACCGAAATCTAACACACACTCAAAGAAAGCAAATGCAAGGAAAAAAACCACACAAACATGACAAACAATAAACAACATACAAAACATCGCTAGTCAAAGTTCGCGAGCCCCGAGATGCTAACACTCGCCTTTGGACAATAAGAGTAAGGTCAGTAACTAAGAATGATATCTCAAGAGTGTTGTCGTCTGGGTCATTTCACAACACACACGCAGCAACTAAAACAATTACACTTAGTCTTTACAATGAAAACTATTTATCATTAGGTTTTTCATGGACTGGTGACGCATGGGGAGCATTTCCGTTATTCTGTGTCTGTTGTAAACAACAGAGGCAGCAACGACTTAAGTAAACGTGTGAGGGTCCATTTTCTATAACTTTCTCATTAAGCACCGTGGTGAAGTAAATGTAACAGAGGTTCTCTGAGACCATAACATTAATTCAAAAGTTTTTCCAGGGTAAATTGAAGAATAGAGAGAGACCGTGTGCTAGTGGTCCATTAATATTCTCGTAAAACATTTCTCTTTATTCGGAAGCAATATTTTATCTAAAGTTATGAAACATTGATAAGGTCAACGTGTGATTGGCAAATGCAATGATTCAGTCATTTAAGGGGTAAAGTTAGAGAAATCAAACGATTTCCACAACTGTTCAGTATGGCCAAATGTATGCGAGCTGACATAAAGGTCACTGCGCATGTTCCACTAGAAATGCCTGTCTACTGCATCGTGCGTCATGCTGCTGGGGTGGGGCAGAAGAGCGGGAGATTAGGTGGAGGTTGGGGAGAGAAGGAAAAGTGCTTCTGTTTCCACTAGCGAAATTGTTTTCTTTCAGCATAAGTAGAGCATAAGTCGACAAATCATTGCTTCTCAGTTATGTCTTACTGCTCTGTTCTGGGTTTGCCGTGACGTCAACAAATGGTCGCTCAGGCTGGAGTCAGCTTTGGCACACAGGAATTTTTGTGTCTATGCTGTTTCTTTGGGACTGTAATTATTTAGACTGTCTTAGTTATGTTTTCCCCCATTTTAATGCTCTAGGAAACTATTGTCTTTCGCTATTTCTTTCTTGAAATAGATTGTGTGTGTGTGTGTGCGCGTGCGTTCATGCGTGTGTGTGTGTGTATGTGTGTGTGTGTGTATGTGTGTGTTCGTCAGAAGTTTCGTCTTTCTCGTAAATCAACATTTATCACCACTGTTTTGCGTCACGTACCAAAAAACCAAACAAAAAAAAAAAATGCTGCGAATACATTTTGGGCATTTTATTGTAGAAGAACTTCATCTTTAATAAGCATTTATTCTTATCTGCTGGACGATTGCGGCATAATATTATTTTAAGCGTCATTGTTGGAAAATAACTCTTTTTATATTTTAAACGATTGGATTTTAAAGGAACTGATGTTGACTAGGGATCTCACAGGCTAAAATAGAAAGCTAACCAAATAAACACACAATAACTCAAAAACAATAATTTAAAAAAAAATCCCGCGGAGCTGAGCACAGATGTCTAAAGAATTTCACAGTATCGCAGAACTCGTTTCCTCTTGTTTACCGTATCCTAGTGCAAATAAGTTGCAATCGCTGGTCTTGTGAGTTGCATAAACAAAGAAAAAGCATTACTAACCCTTGACACAGGCCAGGGTTATGCTTCAAAACTGCGCACCGGGGGTTTCCTGAACACAATTAAGGCGCTGGTACGGACACACGCGCTGAAGCACGTGCATTCGCACGTGTTGACTCGCTGACTCGCTCACACATATATTTTGTCGGGTTAAGATACGTAGTGTGCATGACCCCTTCCTTCTCAAGCAAGTCGTCATAAGCCAGTAGAGCGCAGCACACCAGAGGAAGCAATAGCGTCTGAAACCCCGCTTGCCTCTTCTTGGCGCCCCTTGTAATGTTTTAATGACCAGATCGAAGGAAGTAACAATTGTTCTGGAATTCCTTTCTTTTGAGGGAAGTTGTCCATTACACAGCCCACTTCCATCCGGCCTCCTATTGTCGTTGTGCGCACGCGCACTTTAGTGTAGCGAGAGCACGTGCCACACTTGCGTACAAAGTCTATACAGCTCGAAAATATGTGGCGGCACCTTTGACCTCATTACGCACGTGAAGAAGCAGACGATCGAATTCACATTATTCCTTCTTTTCTCACAAGAATAGGTACAAGAAGAATGAATGAACAAGGAAGTGCTTAAAATGATTTATTGTGTATGAAAGAAAGTAAAAATAATTCAGCATCTCATCGCAGATTATTTTAACTTAAAAATGAATAATGAGGGCGAGATGGGGGATGCTAGCAACTAATTTGATACTAAGGAGCACATGATGCCGACAAGCCGCCATTCTGAAACTCCTAAAGGTGACATTGTTTCACTATTTGGGTCCATCTATTGTGTATTCGTATTTTGCATGAACTTTTAACATTGCTTGTTTTCATTTTTTGGTGTCTTGAACAACTTTAGTTCTTGAGTCCAAAAATAAGAGGTAAGTGTCAATCTATTCATGTTCCATGCTGGGTTATATAACATTGCGAGTGGTAAGGTGGCTGCGTGGTGGCTTCTTCAAATTCTAGTATAGCGCGCGCAAGGACTATCGAGTAGTCTTGAGTCAGTGCTGGCAACGAAAGTGCGTAATACTCTCTCGCACTTCAATTTCTTTAAAACGCACATACACTTCATTAATGTATAAAATATATTTGAATTCCTTACATCTGTACTTCAATGGTGGACGCAAACTTCGCACACCACGAGAGGTCCGGTACCCAAAGAATTAGGTAATATTAGAAGAATGTCTTGCCGTTGGGAATGGTCCGCAAATCTGTTTAAAATATTGTGTGGGACGAGTTTGTCGTGAAAATCGGTTAACCAGGAACAGGAAACATAGAAACAGTGATCTCACTGGACAATTTATCAGCAAACGAATGTCAGAGCAAAGCGTTCGGCCTGCTGATAAAAAGCAGAAACAATTCCTTGTTGACAAAATGTCTCCGATTGACAGCAATTAATATTTTTCTGATGGCAGTCTCCAATAACAGTTGCAGTCTCAGAAACTGCAGCACCAAACAATGCATCGCTTCCGCCACATAATCGTTTCTGTGGCGATCCTAGCAAATCGCATTCTTCAGTACTTGCTGACGACCTGGCTTAGGCGCAATGGCTAAATTACGGCGGAAATCGCGAGTGAATAGCTCTCTCCTTTGTCAGCGTCGCTTGGCTTGGCTAACCGACCTAGCAAGGGTTTTCCATCATTGTATCGTTGACTTTGATGCTCAGCTATCTTGCTATTCGTGGATAGTTTTTGAGACCCTCCTTTCATTACTGATTTATGAATAGCTTAGCTTCATGTAAAATACAGGTGAGGTGGGAAGGAGGGGGGTAAGAAATTGATACTCGGGGTTTTTTCCCCGTTTCGAGAAGCAGGATTGAGTGGGTGGTGGAATCTCACTGAATATTTATATCTGCCGCGAAATAAGAGTTATGCTCTTGTAATTATGCAGAAAAGTAAGTATGACTGTTTTCACACAAAATATTTACAGCGTTCAGTTTTGATCCTACAACACATCTGCGGCATCCTGCAATGTTCATATGACACATTTTACAGTATCCTGTATTGTTTGTCGACTTGCTTCTCGTGTTTCATGGCCCATGCACGAAACTCGCGTTGGTGACGATAACTATGGTATCGTGGGAACGCTAACATCTGTAGTGGTCTAGCGGGCTCCGAAGAAAGAGAAAATATTACTTTGTCCGAGCAGATCGTAAATTAATAGGATCCCTCGTCCTTCTGGCTTACCTAACGCGCCAATCTCGCGGGCTTTCTCGAGAACTTTATTGCTGCCAATGGCGATAAAGGAGGTGCATGAAGGACAGCGCCTTCTGACGAGACGCGAAGCCCCTACTCACTAGCCCTATCGCAGCAAACCAGAAGGACTTGCGGGCCTCCCGGTCAAAGTTAACAGTGGACGTCGCATAGAAGAGGTGATCGCTATCGCACGCTATTGCCGATTTCTGACGAGGATCGTAAAGTTGAGAGAGCCTACAGCTCCGTGATAACGTGGATATAGTAACGTTTACAATTGAATATGGCTCTTGAGGCGGTGATGGCAGGACGGGGTGAGAGCTGGGGCGAAGAATGGCACGTGTGTTTACTGACTTGACCCTGGCGTCCTCTTTAGATGACCCTTATACGGCGGGTGTCCTATGGTTTCCTTCGTCAGTAGGCAGAATTTCTGGCCCTGTCTCTCTCTCTCTCTCTCTGTGTGTGTGTGTGTGTGTGTGAGTGAGTGAGTGAGAGAGAGAGAGAGAGAGAGAGAGCTCCATATTTCTCAAAACATAGGCACCTATTTCAGCTACAACAGTTTGATTACAAAATTCGCATCGAAGAAAAATCTTGGTCTTCAAAAAAGAAAACAAGCAAATACCATGTTTTTAGAATATTCCATCCAATAACAATACATTCAAAAATTCCCAATGCTGGAAATACTTTTTTCCTTAACAGTTAAAGTAATCAACCACAATGGTGCTGTATCTTAATTACATATCAAAAATCGTTTATATGATATACCAAATTAAATTCTCGTGCTATAGAATGGCTATCAGAACCCTCAAAGAAAGATGACGTGTAGGTTTGAATGAAAAGAACACCAAACTGAAGCCTGTGTATACCTAACTAGTCAGTGCTTATCTAATGCACCTTTTTAGTTTGGCTTGCTTGTGTATGCCACAATTTTACTGAACCGCTAAATAACATAGCACTAGCAGGAGAGAACAGAGTTAAATGAAATACATAGTAAGAACATTCTTTTCTTGACACATACAGTCTCTATGTCTCTCTCTAGGGCCCGTGGGCGCGGGCGCGTACGTTGCGCACCCAGTGTAATGTAAGTAGGACAAGCACCCGTACTCACGCATGCTTGTTCTGTTAGTTTATCAAGAATGCCTGTCTTTTACGTGGTGTGAAATCCGTCCTCACCTTTTGCCCTTCGACGGTCTTCAGTTATATACATTCCTACTCTGAAGCTGGACAAAAGCTAGCCTGGTTACAAGTTATTTACGCCCGCTTGTCACCCCGTCCGCCCTGTGATGCGCCAGTGTGGATGCTGGCTGTAGTACTGTGCACAATGATCGACATACCAACACTGTACATATCCCCCCTCCTCCTCCTCCCTCTAAAGATTAAAATACTACTCAGGCATGACGCATCTCGTCGAACGACGCGACCCGGATGCGAGATCTCGACACACAAACTGTAATTAAGTGATCAACACGTCACCTCCGCTGACTGACACTTTCCGGTGTGATGACAAATTAAAATTATTAGGGGCGTTAAGTCATATCCTACTTCTCCGAAAGTTGACGAAGGTCTCCATCTTGCAGGCGGCAGTAGGGGAGGTGGTGGAGATGTCAGACGGTGGGTAGGATTTAAAACAAGGAAGGCAAGATAACCGGGCTCAAGCAGTCAGCAGTACGTAACTAGGCATAATAATCCTCTTCTGCATTGAAAGACGAGAGCTCTGAAGTTTGGTAGGACAGTTTCACGAGCACAGTGTAGGAAGACACTCCACCATAACGTCAATGAGAATGTTCAGCTAGATTTGTTTGTGGTTTGTGTCAAGATAATCACCCCTTCCCCATCCTTTACTTAAACATTTATTCTCCGATCAACGTTAAGGGACACCACGAAGAATAAAGAAACGCTTCCGATCCAAGGTTAAATGTTGAGGCATGGCAGTAATTGTTATAAATTCAATGTTGACGAGCGACACTCGACTTTGTTTTCTTGACGAAGAAATGTGATGTCTGATTACCAATAATCGGAAAATCAAGTCATGGTACATTAGTTTTAGCCACGTTTCCTGGAAAGAGGCTTGGGCTTCAGGTGGAAATATTTTTTGGGACCGTTCGGAAATGGTCTCGACCTCTCTCTAGCTGTAAATCAGTGCACAGCCACACAAATACCAAGACGGTTTAACAGAAAGATCAGCGCCGACACTGATGAATTGTCTCTTTCTTTATACCGTACGCCACACAGTTGTTGTTTTTAAGAGCTGGTTACAAATGCTAAAAAGGGAGAAAACTAGTGTGAAAAATGACCTCCCATGATACTTTATGGTTCAGAAATATGCTTAGTTCGCAAAAGAATAGACCGGAGGTTATAGATCCGGAATAAAAGGTGATACAAGCAGTTTCCTATATAAAATTTTATATTTGTGTTGCAGTTTGTTAGCCAGCTAAGAAGCTTGCCTTTAAGAAGGGTTAGGGGTGAGGTCACAGTGGCTGCAAGACAGTCATGGGCGCACCCAAAGGCTCGAGAAATTAATATGCTGAACAGGTCGGACGTTAGCTGGAAGTGTTTCCTCTGTAATCAGTATCGAAGTCTATTATCAAGGCAGACACGCTCGCCATGCTCGTTTATCTTCCCTAAAATCGTGCGATCGCTGCTCGAGACTTTATCTCTCGTTCTCAGTCGCCGGTACTTGGTGTCGGTTTCTGAAAGAACTCCAAGACTCTTCATCCACAACATTTTCACTAGACTGTCGACGTGTCTGCGCGCGCGCGCGCGCGCGCACACACACACATTTTCTCTCTGCTGTAGTCATTTTTTAGCCTATGGCTCAGTAATTCTACACCGCAGAGTGTTCTCTTGCCCTCTCGCTCGAGCAGGCAAGCCCTGACAAAGGTCACCTCAGCTAGGCGCGTAGACCTTTAAGGAGCTCAGTGAAAGAAACAATTGTTAATGACTTATCATCTTAGACCAGACTGGCCTATTGGTGCGACTTCCCTTTAGCTTTGGCGACCTCTGCTATGCCAAACATAGCGCTGTAGCCGGCGGTTCTTCACTTGTATTGCGGCTTGGCGAGGCCCACCTCACGGCAGGCGACGCAGTGTAGGATTTCACCAATTAGTTCCTCCCTGCGCGTGGTACTTGGTGCCCAGCGGTGCTGGCGGCAGAGGTACAGGGCCATTGCGTAGCCTATTGTAAGCTTGTCTATCGCAGGATACCACACCAAGTCACTTCCTTATGGCTTCCTCCACGCCGAAGACGCTTGTCAACACGCTCGAACCACGCTCTCTGCGGCGAAGAGAAGCCAAGAATGTCTTTTTTTGGGGTTTGCCTGCCTTGACCTTCCCCTTCATCTTACTTACGCGTCGTATTGCATGTGGTTGATTAAAAAAAATAGCGCGCTAAATGACTAGTTTGCTAGCAACACATTTAATTCTTTATTTATTTATTTTAGCTGTCCTGCCCCACAATAACTAAGGAGTTCTAGAACATTCTTCTTCCGTGAGTACCCGTGAAGATGTTGACAGCGAAGCACCTCCTATACTAAAACATTTTTCTGTCTCTTTCTGTGCCAGCATAAAGGTATACTGGGGTGTATTTTTTCTGATGACAGGTTAAAGCTCAGCGCGATACTATGTCCAAACTGTATGGAAAAACACACCCTTCCGCTACAACCTTACATCACCACATCCAGAAAGAAAGTGTGCGTGTGCGTGTGCGTGTGCGTGTGTGAAGGGGCTTATTCACTCAGACTTGGGGAATAGTCTCCTGTACTGAGCTTCACGCCGCCATTAGAAAGGAAATGCACGTTAGCAGTACTTTAAACAGTAAGCGACTCACACGCACGTCTGTCTGTTTGTCTGTCTGACTGTCCGTGTGGGCCTGAGTGTAAAAAGCCAGTCTTGACAGCCGATAGTGGTGTCGACAAGCAGTTTACGACCGGAGTCTTGTTCGATTGGCCAAAACGCCAGTTGGCAAGCGGCCGTTCACGCGCGCGTTCCGACTGCCAGGTTGGTCTGAGGACCCTTGGGTGTTCCGGAAGTGCCGTTCTTAATGAGGTACGCCGTCACAAGAGGTGGGAAACTCGGCTCGCTTATGTGGCCCAGGCGATCTCCAAAAGCGAAGTGGACGAATTCGAAGTACGTCACGACTTCTCTTATAGGATCGTTCTCACTGACTGGCCAGTGGAGTCAACAAGATTCAGATGGTGGAGTGGGTACTTTTATTTCGAACTGCTGGCAACCCCCTTCCCCACGTATTGTAGCTTCGTCCGTGCTTAAATCTCCTAGGACCTGCCGAGTCTGGATTGCAAAAAATATTGCTGTCATCTTCCTAACTGGATAACTGGCTCCCGCCGCTGCCTGACTGACTTGGTCGGCCGAGTAGATAGTAAATCAACTTTGAATGTGAGTCTGTTCTATGCAAAGCATGATTAAAGAAATAAGCAAAGAAGTAATTGTAAACAGCTTCCAACAATGTCTTGCTTTGTCAGTATTTCGACTGGCACTTGACTGCAATGTTGGAAGTTTAAGCTTTTCACCTATGTGATCAATATGAGCGCTTGAATTTTTGCAATGCCAGTAAAGGTGGTCACAGACACAAACAGGTAAAGAATAGACAACAGAATTCACCGAGTGGAGAGCTGAAAAGCATGGATAGTCGATGGTTTCAGGCTGTTCAAACAATCCTAAATCGTTCCTTACCCTTCGATACAAATGCTCAGTCGCATTATCCCACTCGTCCTCATCTCCCTATCCTTCAAAAGAAAACGAAAGGTGGGGGACTAACCAGTTACCAGTCACCGGCACACGACGAGTGTCGTGGCGAGGCCGTGTAATATCTCACCATCTCAAGAGCAAATAAGGGGCGCGTGCTGGCTCAAGAGGGCAGGCGAGCCCACAAAAACCGCCTGCCTCGAGGTGTGGTCATTTCTCACATGGACACTGAGGGCAGCGTTTATTTGCAGATTTTCACCATTTCATATACACAGGTCCGCTGCTGGATGTCCGCAAGAGATTGCTTTCAAGTTGTAATTAATACTGATAGTTAAAAAACACAGAAAATTGAAGACACACCATAGCACAAAGAATGATACAATTATTCACTGCTAGTGACATTTAAAACAAATATATAAAAACACACGAATAAAATTGAATTCCTTTTAAAAAGTTAATCCAGTCAGCTATAGATTTTGTATTTGTTGGACACAGTGTTTTTTAAAATTTATAAAATGCACAGAATTTAAAAGGTAAAATAAACATGCAAAAATACAAACAAACAAACTTAAAAAAAGAAATAAATTCCAAAATGAAAAATTGGTACTATTGGCTTCTGTTTAGTTAAGTTAAATTATTTATCTAATGCAAAATTTTATAGTATGTAAAAGTGTATTTCTCTCAAAAACAATATCGTTATGTTAAATAAAATAAAATATATGCGGACAGATGAATGTTTCAGTTTACTGATGATCTTATCTGACATACGAAGTTACTTACAGAATATTCGAGTTTAAAAGCAAGTATTCAAGTAAAAGTTCGTAAGTTATAGGGCTTACAGTAATGAGCGCGCACCACACACACACACACACACACACACACACACACACACACACACACACACACACACACACACACACACACACACACACACACACACACACACACATCCGTACACGTAAACAGACTGTCCCCGACTTAAAATGATTCGAATTAAACGATTTTTGGACTTAACGGTGATGAAAAATGTTCACATTCAACAAATACCGTGCTTCGAAGTTTGAGTTTTCAGTACAATATTCAATAAATTACATGAGCTGCTCAGTACATCATTATTTAACTTTTGTTAGATCATTTTGGCCAACACAAAACAAATGCAAGTGTTCTCGGCACATTAAAGACATGCTCAGCTTTGATGTTCGATAGATTCAGTGTATTAAATGCATTTTAGATTCGCGATATTTGCAACATGATGAGTTTATCGGGATGTAAGCCATTCGAAATATGAGGAGCATCTGTATGGCCGTATACAGCTAGCGCGCGCTCACACGAACGCACGCATTAGAAACGCACACACAGGAAAGGGTGGGTGGGTAGGGGAGACGAGGAGAGACAGAAGAACGGTGAGATAGGCAGGAAGAGAAATGAATGGTCTGCCATCAACATTTCGATAGGCTGAGCTCGAAGGTTTCCGCTGCCGGCGCGGAAGATCCGAAAATAGTTTCTTAGCCGGCCACCATTTCCTATCTGTGTTTGCCGAAGCCAAATCTATTTCCCGATGAGCTCTCTTCTTTTTCCATCTATCACACGCGACTGGAAGACCCCAAAAGTATCAGCATTTAATTTGACAATCGTGGACATCCCTCTTCGCCAGCTTGCGGCTAGTTTGACGACACAGCAATCTGTTAGCGGCGGAAAGAAAAGGTAGCCAACAACGTGGGTACTCGGTCCGCGTTGAACCCCCGAAGCCTCACCTCCACGGTGTTTGACAGCAGAGTGCAGCCGGGGGGAGTGAGATGAGCCCGGCTGTTAAAACCAAGGCATTTGTCAGCGAGAGGATTAGTTTCTGGGGAGGAAAGAACCGCCTCCATTTTCGTTTGTCTGTTGTAAACTGGTTGTTTTCACCAGCACGGTCGGGTAAATTATGACAATTATGACCAAATCTTGCATGGTGCTCGGCTCTTCCTGTACCACACCAGACAAAACCCTAGAGATCAGACGTCCTTCCATTTCTCCAGCTGCACCGGGCCATACTTTTTAAAATTAGGCAGGTTTTTCTATTGGCTGGGTCTGTGCCCGAGACAATATGCAATTGTAGACAATTCTACTTGTAGTTTCCTTAATGTTTCTACAACCTATAACCATAGCCTCTTCTTGCAGATATTTGAACTTATTTAGAAGACAATTTTCGTTTTTGATCACACGTTGAGCATATCCCACAATCAAAGATTTATACCAGCTCATGTTTCAGTAATTGATAAAAAGTATTATAAAACCTTTGAGCTGTTAGAAAAACGTAGAAGAACGTTTTTCCTTGTTAAATTTTAGTTAATGGTAGCTTTCCGTACGGCACTTTTTCAAACTTTAAACAGGTCAACATTAACTTTTTTTCCAGTTGGACACAAGCCGTTTCTATGGCCACCATTTCTTCAGCGACCACTTCAGAAAAGAAAAGGGGGGCAGGTTCGATTCTCTAACGATCAGACCATGGAACTGGAGAAAAAATTTGACGCACAAAAGTACTTGTCGCCACCAGAACGCAAGAAACTGGCCAAACTGCTGCAGCTTACAGAGCGTCAGGTAAAACCTCTCACCAACAAACATGTCAGAAGGGCCATATATTTGCATCGCTCATTTTCAAAGTTGATTCAGAATAGTTTACAATTGTGTAATTACCATTTGTTAAGCATCGCATTAAATAATAAAGTGATTTGAATTCCATGGTATAAACTCATTTTGTTTGAACGCGTGTCGTTTTTGTAAGAGCTGCAACGAAAGCGGGTTGGCCTTACGTTCTTTTCAATATGTGAAGGCAGAACATTAAAATGTAATCACACTTTTCTGTATTAATTTCTTAATTGAAAAAAGCCAAAACAAAAAATATGACGAATTATATAATTCACATTGCTACTTAATGCTTTCAGGTGAAGACGTGGTTCCAGAACAGACGGGCAAAATGGAGGAGATTAAAACAGGTAACTTCTTGCCCCCCCAAAAATTCTTCAAAATTTTAGATTAAAAATAAATCGTTTTGCTGATCAGCATATTATTGTGCAGAAATTTGGATAACATTTAGGCGACAGTAAAAGAAAGATAAATGAAAGGATGGGTAATAGAACATTTGAGCGGATAATTAATGGCTAGCTAGCTCTGTGTTCATAATTCCTCCTTCAACCCATCCCTTTGAAATTCGGAGGCTAAAGTATCTTGTGTCACCTTAACAATCCATACCATGGTTCCATAAATAGGGGAATGGGGTTACCATTCAACCGCAGCAGCTTTTTGTTTGTTATTATTCGGTACATCAGTCCACTCTGAATTTACGTTTGCAGGAATCCCCGCCAGGAGAAGGATCGGAAAAAGAAGACGGCGATGGCAAAGATAAGTCTGTGATGTCATTAGATTCCCCACCTGAAATGGAGAGCGACCAAGAGGACCGCCACACTCCCAGCCCGGTTGATGACGTCATTGCAGACACATATGACGAAATAGACATTGAAAGCGAGACGGGAAGGACTTGAGCAGGTGGACTCGAATATTGCAGACAGATCTTTCCGTGTGCACCAACTTTTGCATATTTGTCTTTGGAGTCAGTTTTTTTCTGTTAACTCACATTTCATCAGTGAAAAAACAGCACCGTGTGTTGAGACTCTTACATGGTGTTCACTAGAATGTCAGAAAATGGTGTCATCTAGCGGTGACGAAGATAAAACATAATTCTTGGACGACGCTCCATTACATTTCGTTCACATTAAATGTTAAAGAGCTGGTATGGGTGTGTAATTGTGTCCTGTCGGGGGAAAACATTACTTAATTATGAAAGTGACTTGAACAAAATCTTAAATGGAGCTGACATCATACGGAAACTGATGAAGGAATCTATGGTGATCACTCAGAACTCAGCACCGGTGTTAAACAAGCTGAGGCAAAAAATAACCACAACCGCAGACAGTCTTCAAGGGCTGCTTCAAATGGACTGATGTGAACAAGGAGATAGAAGCGACGACAACAGCTCTTGCAACTATCAACTAGGTTTTTTTGTTTTTTTTTGAGTATGACTGCAGCTTGGGCTTGAGTGCGGCTGCAACACGAAAAATCAGTTATGTGGCGCCGCAAAGTGTCTCGTACCCACCACTAACACCGCGTAAACGGAGTTCGTTCTCATGCTGGACCGATGTGAAAGTGATGCAGTACATGGACGATGCATTGCTGTCAGAGGCCGTCACAGTTTCTCTCACTGCAGTGTTGCTGTCTCATTGCTTCACAGAGCTTAAGAGCAAAGTGCCAGATGACCGAGCATGTTGTGGAAATGCTCGCAATTTTAACTTTGTGATCTCGAGAAGATTTGAGCTATTGATTGAGCGAATTGACGAGTGACTAGCCACAACAAAACCCACGAATATGACATTCCACCACTAAAAAGTCTTACGGTCTTCAACGACGTCATTTCCAGGTCAGAGAAAGATTTATTTTCTGCGAAGTTTCCTGTGAAATTTGTCTCTAGCCTTCACAACAGATTAAATCATCAGTTGCCTTGACGTAGTCTGAAAATGACGAACGACAAGGACAAGGAGAAAGAATGACAGTGGCCAAGACACGTTTGCAAGAACACGGCCGTTGCTGCCTCCTCTGGCTGAAAAAAACAAACAAACAAAACCTCCAGAGGCACTTTAAATTTCGCTCGCATCTCGTGCTACCGTTCGCCACATTTAAGTCCAGGGAAAGATTCCGTCCAAAAATGGACATGGTCAAAAAAGCAGCCGAATATAGTATGTGCATGACAAGCTGAGTTTGATTGACATGCTGCCTAGTACTATGTGGCAATAGTACCGCGCCATCCCTAGCTGAAAATCATCACAGGACGGATGAGGTTTTTTTTTGGTGCATTTCTTTCTTGTGTCGTGTAAGTGCGGAGACTTTGCTTGCCTTCGGCAGCATTTACTTGCAGCTTTTGACGCTCAGACTCTATGTATATGTAGCGTCCTGTTTGACAATGCTTATTTGCACTTTTCTCTCCCACACATTTATTTGCAATTTTATATCCGGCAATGTTTATCTGTAATTCTTTCTCCAAACGTCTTTCCTGCTATTTTTCCTCTGAGGTAAAGATAAATACAACTCATTTGCTGTGGATGTGGCACAGTTTGAACTCGATCTTGGACCACTTGTTTTTTTTAAAAAGAAGGAAGTAGATTTGAGGCTTTTTTTTTAGTACGTTATACCAAGTACAAGAAGCAAAAACGAGAAACGTGTTGTATGTGTTCAGCTGCTGCCATCTACAAAACACTGGATAAAAAATAAAATGAATAAAGCGGTTTAGGAGCTGCGACCCTCTGACACAAGAAAAATTACAGTACAGCCATTGATAATTTTTTTCCATGTTGCTATGTTCTTTTTTATTTGCTTGCACTAAGAGGAAGTCAGACAACTAATGAAAAACATTTTTCCGCACAGTATCTGGTGGTGGTTTCATGTAGAAAGCACACATTTCTTTGTTGTATGGTTCTCTCGAAAATTCTTGTTTCTCTAAGCTTTAAGGCCGACTTTTTCACCCCAGACACTAGTACAAATACAGACATATCATTCATAAAGGTGGAGACCTAAACATATCAGCAAACAACAAGAAACATAACAACACAATATCAAAGTGTAGGAGAAAGAGCTCGCAGTCCAGACGTGGCGAAGAAACGTTAGTTTAAACAGTTGGTTTTAAGTTCTGTTTTGACTGAAAGGCTTCACTAACAGTTCTTACAACGTCAAAATTATATAACCCCAACGCTATAAGTCACAGTTAATTAGATAATAACAAGGAACTATTAAACATAGCTCATGAACAGTATCGCAGAATGATGACAGAATTGTTCGTGATATAACATGACAAGCCATTAGCGTATAATAAATAAAAATAGCTATATAAGCCACAGATCATATAAAACAGCACTAAAAGAGGTACAAAAATTCACTGGAGCATCGTGACAAGAGAGATCAGAGCGGAAGCGAGGGTAAAGAAAAAAGATTCGCAAAAATACTTAAGGCTGCAAAAAAAAAAAAAAAAAAGAACAGTTTATTGCTGCACACAAACTACAGAAATATAAACACACACACACACACACACACACACACACACACACACACACACACACACACACACACACACACACACACACACACACACACAAGGATGCATGCAATCACTCAGCCGGTACTTGATTGTGTGAGAGAAAGCGAGACGAACAATGGGTGTTCCTAAAGACGCCCTTTACACGTTCCGTCAACAATTACCCACGCTTAGCGGTCTCCTGACGTGCACGTTTAGCACAGCACACCATAATTTTTGCACCCCGGGTGTGTGTACAGACAACACACTAACACGTAATTGTCCATGCAACCATCTCCGCGTGCCTCTCCGCGCTCTTCTTTGCTGTGCCACGTGATCAGCGACAGGTAGCGCCGTCTTGCAGCAAGCGTCCTTTACTTTGGCGAAAGAATCTAAACTTTCAGCCCTCCTTTAAAAATTAAACAGTTCCTCCGAGAAGGCGCTAGAAGTATGCAGAGCTTTGTTGAAAGTAAACATCATTAAAAACCGACATTTAATTGGAAATCAGCAAATCAGTTCATGCCGAAAGAGCCTGACTGAGACAGTTCTAACAGTTGGTCAACGATTAATTGATCCGTCTTGGTCGTGAGCAAGGATCTGACTTGAGAAATACAAAGATGTCAGTGCTGGATGTTTGCTTTGAGCCAACCCGCTGTCCGCTGAATGCCAGCTCTCTGTATTTTGAAATGTATTTTTTGATGGAGCGATGGATTTGACTGGCACATGTTATGTGGGCGGGGCCATGCCATTATCTTTATCCTACCACGACTAATAATTATTATCTCACACCATAAAATCATTAAGCGAAAACCATGAACTAAGTGTGTTAAGTGTATGGAAAGAGTAGTTCTCCTGTTTATCTCCCTCCCTTCCAAAAATATACCAAAGGTATTAGTTGACTATCTAGATCTCTGTTTTATATTTCTTTTAAATGGGAAATGCAGACAAAGTGGAACAATTAGCGTAATTTGTTAACGAGCAATATTTGTCATTGTGCATGTTCTGAAACTAAATACTGCAATGAATAATGTGTATATGATTGGACACGTTACTTTGCTGTGAATAAAACCACAATCTATGTACAACAGGCTGTTCTTTACAAAAGCTAACCAGTGTATACGTGACTCTCTCTATTTTGTGTGTGTGTGTGTGTGAGTGTGTGTGTGTGTGTGAGTGTGTGAAAGAAAGAAAGAAAGAAAGAAAGAGAGTTGATGCAATTCATTGCTCTTCATCATAGCCCTGTAGCACGCTGCCGTTGTTTGTGTCGACGAAATGAATGAAAAGTGATAGAACCTCTGATAGATTAATGTTGCGTGCATATGTCCGTCTACAAAATCTGTGTAATGGGTGTGCGACACCGATAGCTTACTACAGTATGTCTGTGTCTGTTTTCATCAATGTGTACGTAACATTCTTTCTTTCTTCGTTTGTTATGTTGTTAATGGATTTGTTAACTTTAGAAAAGTCTGGCTGCTCAAGACCCTCTCTTTATGCACCACTGTAAATAAAACTGCTACATGAGCAACTTTACTCAAATGATCTTCACAGCCTTACTCCCTACGGTCTCAAACACATATCAATAAATGTGTGTATCCATATTTAGCCCGATATTCAACCAAAGCCACCTTCATAGTATCAAGTCATTGATCACTCTAGGATTATATTCTGCGAATAAAGATAAAACAATCAATCATATAATCTACTGTATTATCATGTATCATACGTACAAACCCTCCTCCTATTCAACTCATCTACTGTATTATCCTATATCGTAGTATGAACCCTCTTCCTATTCAAGGTGAATTAGACACACGATGGGCCTAGATGATTGCATCCAGCTAATGAAGACACTGCATTAGGCTTAGCCGCTAAATGAGACGGAAAGTGCAGTTTGTGTTAAGGGCAGTGAGAGCTGGATACGATCAATGGCTCTTAAAGCCGGCTGGCGATGCTCATTATGCAGTCGCCAGCAATCAGCTGGAGATAAGGCAGTAGGCAGAGCTGCTGGCGCTGGTACGGATGTGTGCTGCAGAGATGCTGATGATGATGGTCTGGACTTGAATTATTTACAAAGATTAGATGGGTCTCGTATGGGATGGATGTTAAAAGTTTATGTTGGACTGCATTTCACGAAATGTATAGTAATGGGTTTTTATATGAATTGTTCAAATTGATGATATAGATCTTAGAAGGCTTTTGCACCGATGAAAAGGATTTTAGGTACAGTTAATATACGGCATGCACTTATACTGACGTGTCGGAACACTGCGGGGATAGGGTGGAAACAGAAGGGAGCGATATGCGAAGCTGCACAGTCTAAGTTTTGAGTACAAACACTTCCTGCAGAACCTCTAGTAACTTCAAAGCTGAAGTGCATGTGTGTCATTGGACACTGTCTTTATACAGGAACTCAATCTTTTTCGCTGTTCCTGTCCCGCATTTTCAGGAAAAGAAATTTTTACAATGCAAGATTTCTGAAACGCGGATTTCCGTTTCGAGGATGAAACACAGACATCTATGCACCTCATTAATATTCATAATAAGAAGGTAATTAAAGAGATTGTATCGAGCGTCATTTCGATTAGTGAGCAGTTCAAGCAAAAATGGACGGCTCTTTATAACCGTACAGCTGTCGTCGCCTTCAGTAATTGTCCTAATTATCATAATGGTGATAAACTGATGGCAATTAATCACACACCAGAACGCTGTTACATATAGTTCTACTTCATAATGCGAACGATAGTTTTACTAATTACACAACATAAATAGAAACTGATTAATTTCGCTTCTTGTTTATCATGAGCAGGAAGAGACCATTTTACTTTTCTTCTGGCTTTTGTACAAAAGATTTAATTGAATAAATTTTATTAAAGGAGAAATGGACTATTCCAGTTTTTTTTAAATATAAAATATTAATTCGAAGGGACGTCTCACTTTCATATAAGACACAAACAACGGAATGACTCTTTAATTAAATGAGAGCTGACTGCTGTTAATTTGTGCTTTTCGCTGCGTTCCCCTGCCACTGTTCTGGACTGTTTCCTGAGCCTGTGTCCCATTTTTGTCTTCTTCATCGTCTAACGGTCTGAAACGCCATATCTACGCCATCTTGACTCCTGGACTTTCGTTTGCCGATTTAAATCACCTCTACCCTACAGGTGTTCAAGGCTTTCTGCTCTACGGACGGTCCATTTTCCTCGCATCGTTCTGCCCGCTGGATTAGATTGTGAATCTACGTGAGTAAACAATCGTGAAGTTGATTCTCTGTTCTCTTGTCTACAATCCTGCCTCCCGCTTCATCTGCTTTCTTGTGGTGATGTGACCTCCGTGACAGTCATATGTGCGCCAGCCATGAACAACTTTATGTTATTGGTGCCACCCGTCCACCACTACTATTCCCAGTGATACTACAGCCACAAATCACAGCTGCAGCTGGTAGTATAAGTGAGTTGTAGTGACGGCATCTATCCTGATGGGATTCACTTTGAAAACACAATGTACTCTTTGTTTTGAGACCATTATTATTCTTATGTCTCTGTGCTTGTATTTCTTCTCTGTAAAGATTGAGCTAGCCTTTGATGGCAGGATAATGCACTATAGAAACTCACTTAATAAATTATTATAAATTAAATAATTAAAATAAATAATTAATCAATTGATTAATTAACCATTTTCGAAGAAACCATTTTGTCATATGTCTAAATTTGCAAGTAATCCAAATCGGTCGTACTTCGCATGCGCTCGTCGTTTGTTTGGCATCCGGAAAGATAAACGCGGTGAAAAATTATTGCTTATGATTTTCTCAATCATTGAAGCCAGATATTGTGTAGCGCTAATAATAATAATTATAATAATGAATGAAAAATCGGAAACAACACACATTGGATTTTCTTAACAAAGTTATGTACAACGAAACTTGTTAAAAGTCTATGACTGGAAAACTGGAATATGCATATTGCGCAGATGAACAGGTCTCATTAAACAAACATTGCAAATTAATACAAAGATATAATTTGACTTAGGATACACCGTACTACGTTTTCAAACCACATTTATTCGAAAGCTATCTGAGATACAAACAACAACAACAACAACAACAACAACAACAAACAAACAAACAAAGCAGCATTCAGTTTAGACGTCGCCATATTTCGCGTACGACCTAAAGCGGTCATTCTGCAGTAACTAAAGGTTTGCTTCCGACTGAATCGTATGGTCTATGATATGACAGCGGACAAACATTCGGTTACAAAATACGATCGATTAAAAAGCAGAAGCAAGAAAGACTACCTCCATGCGCACGATTTCTAAAAGCGAAGGAAAGCCAGTAATTCCAGAAGACAGCGCAAGCTCTTCTTTCTTGCTCTTCTTTCTACTCCCTTTCTTCACATTTCCAGGCCTATAGGACCCGAAGTCTGGGCATCATAAACAGCTAATCAGTGTATTACATTTTTCTTCACCAAGTCTGGTAGCAACGGATATGTCAATCGATGATGGCCACTGTAACAGCGAAAACATAACTGTTTTCGATATTTGTAGAGTAAACTTTATTGATTTCTTGTATTTTAAATATCGAATTGGTACTAGAGCTGAACACAAAACAAAAAGGAAACAAAAGCAGCTATTTCCTTTTCCTTCCCTAGCGTCTCACCATTAAACACGATTGCGGACATTATCTCTTGCGTGTTATTTGTTGGCGTCTGTGCTATACTTGAACGCCATAATTAAAAGAGATTATCCTTTCTTTTTAAAATGTATTCTAATGGTTGTTGTTTATCTGAGGTGTTTTTATCTTTCTGTGGTCCAATATCAGCAACTGTAGGCAAGGACTCGAGAAACTCGTTGACGGAAGGGGTTTGCATGGCTGTCTGTAGTGAACGGTGTAAGGGAAGTAACTGCAGACTGTGCCTTCTCTGATCGTGTTGTAGTGTACCTTTACTTGACCAGTGTGTGTGTGTGTGCTTTTTTGCGATCACAGCTTGCTTTATCCCCAGTTTTCGATATTAACGATCCACACATAGAAGTAGGACGCCAGCGCTCTCGATGAACACATCAACGATCTGTAGTAAAAAATTCAAGCGTCTTAAAGATCTAACCCTCTCTTTTATTTTTTTTAAAGGAAAAGGAGAAAAAACACAGGAGTGAAAAGAAAAAAGAAAGTAAAAATGAAAACAAACAAAACAACAACAAAGAACTCAACAAAACAAGAGCAAAAAGAAAAAAGGAAAGTGGAAATTGACATTGCCTTACCGCCACTTGTTACGTCTTGATTAGATTCATCTTTCTTGCTCTCTGTTTCGTTTAATAGTGCAAGGTTGTCTTTACAGATGTCTACTGATGAGGACATTTTTGATGGTTTTGGAAGCTTCTTCTCTTTGACCATTTCCGGATGCAGAACAGTGTAATAGAGCAGGAAAGACTGCATTGCATGGTAACCACGCTGAAAACATTCATCGAAAAGCATACCTAGAAAGTGTAGTCATAACCACGAAGCCTTCAGTCGGTGGGTGGTGGGTGGTCAGATAACAACATTCTTCATCCTTAGCAAGCAATATTACGCTGAACATATTTTTAGGGTGTTATTAACTCTAAACTTTCACGATAAAAACCGGTGTGTCCGCTTACGTATTCATGATAATGATAACGTTTGTGAATAAGACCCCTCACCTCTGTCAGGAACGTCTTATCAGATTTCTCCACAAATATGTCCTCGCTAGTCACGTGGCCTGTATTGATGCCCACAGTCCGCTCCAGATCATGTGGCTAATCAACGAAACGTGTGCAGCAGCAATCTCATACAGAGCTTACATTTCGTTTTGGTATACATGCATATGTGACTCTCTCTCTCCCCCCTCTCTCTCCCTCTCTCTATGAGTGGGTAGGTGGGTGGTACTACAGCCAGCTTCCTGCTAGTCGGAAGCGACGCTTAACTGTCGGCTTTTGGAAGCACGAAACCCCCTACACCATCCACATTAATACAGAAACGACAGACGAACTGTCTTCTTTTATTGGACCCCTACGGAACCAAAGAAAGACAACGTGGTAGTTACACCAATAGGGTTACTGACGGATTTCCAGGTAAGAATCTCGTTTGGAGTGGCGTCCCCTCGCCTAGCAGGCTTGAGGGAGGCGGTTCTCCGCAACTTTTGTATTTTTATTAGTTTGTTGTTGTTTTTTTTTTTTGGTGTCCACTGTGTAGGCCAGTGCTTTTTTCGTTGCGTCGTTACTATGCAGGACTGTTTTAATTTTGTTTACTTCAGCGACTTTCGGATTTCCCGTCGACTGCCGGTCTTTTCTGCCTAACGGTTTCTTCTAAAGATATCTTGAAGATCACACAGTCAGTCATTTGCTATAAAATTTTCATGCAGTTTTTCTCCGCTTTGTGATTAAATCGACACCAGCAGTTTTCTGGCGATGTCAGCTCCGTTGACCCGAGTCTCTGTTGATATATTCACAGTATTCCGCGATCCTACAGACGACACAATGGCTTCCCGAGCTGTAGATCTGAACTCAGGGCCGTTGAGAGCCAGCACGGATGTAGTCTGATAGTGTCTACTGTCTATGCCCTAATGTTCGGACTATTCATCTTTCATTTGACTATCTTTGCTGACATTGTGCATCTGAGTTGTGATTATGGAACCAGGTTTCAGTCAGCGAAAGTTAAGCCACTGAACCAGAGATCGACAGTTGATCTTCTATACAAACATCATAATAACTTTTTGCTACTTTTAAACAGAACTTTATTGACTTACCGAAGATTTCATGCAATTGCAAGGTTACTGACTGCATCTGTGCTGATGGCGTTCACCTACTTAACATGAGTGGCTGCTATACGGGGTCACACAATAATCTCATTGTTTTTTTTTAGATCAGCGCCCATTATTTTATGTTTATGTGTTTTATCTTTTTTTTCAAGTGCTTTGAGCCTGCGTTTGATGGTGGGGTAAAGCGCTATATAAATATATTATTATTATTATTTCAACGGTCAAGCTATCTTCAGTAACACAAGTCTCTTTGCTAACATAGGCACATCTCTCGATCCACTTTTTACACCCTAATCAAGAGCACCATCATTTTTTTCTCATATTAGCGACCTCTCCGTACACCACCAGTAGCTACGTAACTGTCGCTCACATCTGACTCTGTTTAAACCTCCAACATCTACGTGAGTGAAACTTATGTCTGACCTCTATATACAGTCGCATGGTGTTGGACTTAGGAGTTTTCAAAAACGTCAACCAGAAACTTTTGTAGCTGTGTATTGCCTTCCGCTGGTTCCCGTAGAAAAATGCTTTTTGCACACACACGGCGCTCTCCTCAATGAATCGTAATAGTTCGTCACAGCGAACCTGAGAAGAGAAAAAAACTTAACCTGTTACTTTTTAAAAATAAATTGAACAAATTTGACTTAAGCGTCTTTTTTGGACTAAGAAACATAATTAATAATGTAATTATATAATATAAAATTACAATATGATTCATAACTCGAAATCAATAACAAAACAAAATAAAAATTAATCCAAAATTCAATATGTGATAGCAAGACTTCGTGTCCATCCTATACAACAACAAGGAGAAATGAAGCTATTTTTAATTTTAAAATGCAAGCCATCCAGCTTATTGCATTTACAGATATCTGTGTGACAGACAGACAGACAGACAGACAGACAGACAGACAGACAGACAGACAGACAGACAGACAGACAGACAGACAGACAGACAGACAGACAGACAGACAGATCTTCGCAGGTGTATGAAATGAAATATCCCTACCAAATCGGATTTCTCGTGATCCATCAGTTCAAAAACTTCCTGCATGGTTACATCTGGTCCGAACAAGGCCTCCACTTTATGCTTGGGAAACACAGTGTCCTGATTAACGACAAAGATTAAATTCATATCGGAAGACTAAGCCGTTTTCTAGAAGAATCTAGCGATTTCCTGTCATCGGCGCTTGTTGGTTAGGTTTCATTGAGACAGTGACTATTCATACGCATGAACTTTGACCCTTTGATCAGATCTGTTCCTATCGCAAATGCATTCTGTTTATATCGACGAGAGAGTGCTATCCACGCCGTGTATAGAAGACTATTTCCTCTATGTAATACGTTTAGTATACGGAAGGGTAAATTTGTCTCACGAGCACGAGTAACTTACACAAGAAAGCCCTCCTACTCCTTCTCCCTGCTAATGGTTTCCTCTTTGTCAAGACAATGCTTTCGTAACACCTGCAACAAATGAACGCTTCCCCATTGTGGGGTGTGGTGACTCAGTCAGGTGTAGTAAAGCGACGAGCTTACGAGTTTCAGGATAAAAGAATCCAAATCTACGTGCTTTTAATAAATAGGCTTCAACTTTGGAGCTTCTGTGCCATAGTATAGCATAGGCATAGTTACAGTTCATTCAGGTGCTAAATATATACTCAGTTTGGAGGCCTTTAAGCAATAGGATCAAAAGCAAAACACGCTGATGCCGTCAAGAAACAATTCACTTTATGAATGTTTTCTTGCCAAAGCTACATAGACAAATTTCATATTAACAAATAACTGGGATTTTGCCATCAACAGTCGATTAAAATCGAGAGAAGGTACCAAAAATATTTAAATGAGTGAACATCTGTTGTGAGATCGAGCTTGTAGTAGTTCAGATATATTCTATATTACCAGTAGGGGATAAAGTTTCCTTGAACACATAGCATCTGATGTGTCCCTCGAGACCAGGAGCAGATGCTTATAAAAGAAGATATTGTAAGCATACTAACAGTTGATATCGCCACCTCCTCCCGCACAACGATGTGTAACAGCTATAACTGTTAACGATTCACTTTATCATAGATTCACCTTTACAAAGCTCTCCACTGCTTGCAAGATAATAATAATAATAATGTGAACTTATAATGCGCAGAATCACGAATAGGATAGATCGCACTCTCTGCGCAGTACAATTTGATAAAACGAAAAAAATAACAACCAGTAGACAGTGAGGTACACATAGGGACACTGGACAACATAGAGATGGGGTACAAGTCAGGAATAGTATTTTGTAAAAAGATATGTTTTAAGAGAGCGTTTGAAAGCGGCCTTAGATGCTGAGTGGCGAATATGATGTGGTAGAGAGTTCCACTGCTGAGCAGCACAAAGGTAGAACATCCGTTGTCCATATGTGACTGTCTTTGTTAGAGGGAGGGATAAAATGCGGGAGTCAGATGAGGAGCGAAGGTTTCGGGCAGGAGTTTTTACAGACAAGATTTCATTAAAGTAGCTGGGGGAGTGACCTGCGAAGAAACCATAGCAGAAAGTTGAGAGCTTGTAGTCGATTCTAGCTTTAACTGGCAGCCAATGAAGAGAGTGAAGAAGTGGTGAGACATGATCATGTTTGCGAGTCCGAAAAACGAGACGAGCAGCTGAGTTCTGGACCTTCTGAAGCTTATCAAGGAGGTATTGAGAACAGCCAGCAAGAAGAGAGTTGCAGTAGTCTAATTGAGACAGAATAAATGAGCAGATAAGAATTTTGGTGATTGAGACGGACAGAGTATGGCGAATGGAGCTGATCTTCCGGAGCTCATAGTATGCAGATCGACAAATGTGAGAGACGTGTTTATCAAGAGACATGTCAGCAGAAATTATGTAACCTAAATTACGTGCCGAAGTTACAAAAGGAACATCTGTCCATATTCCACCCTTGCTTTGTTTTTCCGCTCGATTTGTTGTTCACGATCGCTGTAGATTCAGGTATAAAAATACCGCCGAGCACAAAGATGCTCTATCATGAAAGGCGAACCTCACAGTGAACAACAGTGACGTAGCGGTGCTTAGAAATAGTGTGTGTGTGTGTGTGTAAAATTGTTTTGAATTGGAGTTTCCAAAGCAAACAAGGAAAATGTTTCCGAAGCAAACATTGAAAATGTACGTAATAATAAATATGCCTAAATTCAGTATATTTTTATACGTGTATCAGTAATAATTTGTTTTTACCTGTGTTTTCGAACGTTAATTTAGCTCTTTGGACATAGGCGAATTCTTCCAAAACAGGCCAACCATACCATTGCCCATACTGACACCTGTATAAAGAAAATTAATAACGTTTTTCAAATATGATCTGTAAGAAATGTAAAAAAGGTTACTAGGTGGCGACTATGTTTTCATTTCCAATCTGACATATTCAATTCCGTTCTCACTAATGACTCACAGAAATGATCATTCGTATAACCGAAATAACAGTTGTCAGGTCTCATGTATGTCAACATAATTATTATTATTATTAATATTCAGAAGAAAGGGGAATTATATAACGCAATTCCCGACATAACAAGAGGGTTGACGCGCTTTACAAAATAAAGGCAAAGACACAAGGAAAGACAGACACAAAATGCACACACACACACACACACACACACACACACACACACACACACACACACACACACACACACACACACACACACACACACACACACACACACACAAAGGCCAAAACGTGTTAACAATCAAGCGAACAAAAATATCAACAGCCATTAACAGAAAAAACTACACGTAACATGTCGGTGCAGACAGAAATGACAGGCAGTGCACGTGGAAAAAGGTGAGTCTTAGGTATTGCAAGACACCTGCAGAAAATACGGAGCAGCCCTGTGCGTATGGACTCAAGACTCCTAGTAGCAACACATGCTCCAAAGGGCAAAGAGAGATGTGAGACATTGCTGTTAGTCTCCACTCACACAATGATGAGTGGCATAGCAGGTGCATCAATAGTCGAAAAAAATACTTGCAGCAGTTCTAGAAAAGAGATCTGAGAGCTATGCTGCAGATCCTTACCAAAAATAAAACAGCCGCACGATGGCGCAGATGTGGCAGGCCCTCTTGTTGATAGCCTGCTGTCGTTATCAGGTGCTTTCGATTTTTTTGGTGCGTTACAATAAGTGTACAATCAGGAGTGACACATTGCACACACCTTGAAAAATGCTCACGCTCGAGTCTAGATATTAGGTTCTGTAGGCCACTCGGTGCGAAAGAAACACCTGCGCAGAAAGCCAGGGCAACAATTAAGCCGATTCCAGTACCCGGATGAAGGCAAGACAGGTTAATTGGGTATATTGCCGGCAGCAGAGAAAAAAAAATTTGCCGAAAGTCTTCTTAAGTTACTAAAATCTGTGTAAGTATGACAGTTCTGTCAGGCACATTCGCTTCGCAGTTCCTGCTTAAAACTGTACAGTTTTCCAAACATATTTAAAATCTTCTTTATCATAATACAACAACACACAGAGACAGAGAAAGTACGAATGAAGAAAGGAAGAAAAAGAATACTGGATAATAAAGGTTAAGCGTAAAATTTTGCTCCTGGTGTCCGATGTCAGGATTATGTCACAAAATGCCTTATGATTTTAAAAAAATAATTTTCTTTGAATGAAGTTTCCGACGTTAGCTAAGCACCTGCTAATGAAGCACCACCATGACAGCGAGCCTACGTTTATGACGGCATTGGATATGTGATCTTGACCTCTTTTCAAAACAAGGGTGATAACTGCCATGTTTACAGGCTTAAAGTTGAACGGAAAGGAGTTCACTGAGAGTTGGCATGTTGTGTCTTGTGAGAAACTACGCTCTAATGCACCTTTAAGGAAACATAAGTTAATACCGCCCACTAAAAGCATGCTTAGTTACTAAGGGTTGAAGGTACCAAAGCGGTTGTTCCGCTCCATGATGATAGGTATGTCTTGTAAAAGGTGCAAGCGGTGCACGAAAGAATCTTCTGGGGACATCAACAGGTATCAACCACCCGATAAAAGAGGAAAATTAGGAAGAGTGAACGTTGATGGGGAGGCAACTCATAATATCTTTTGGCACAGCCTATGAAGAAAGGACTACCGAAGAAGGTTAAAATTCTCAGTTCACAAACTATCTGACTTCCTTTGATGAACTGCATTTATCTCCTGTTCTGTCTCTTTTACTGATGTCCTAACAGTTAATACTCTCGTAGTCATACAATTGCTTATTGTACATAACTGCCGCACGTGCTAACGCTTTAACAACGACCGTCTCTCTTGTCTTTGAACGAGCCTGTGAATGGTTCCGGTAAACTGCTTCCACTACCGCTAAATATTTAAAGCACATCTTGAGTTTTAATTGGTCCAGAAAGTCGCCATACGTAGCATAGCACGGCATTAAAACTTGTAAACATCAATCGATTTTTTTGTATTTTTGTTTTTTTCTGAGGTTCGTGAAAGTAATAAATTGTATCAATGGTTGTAGGATGGTTAACTAAGCTATATAGTGCAAATCGATATTTGCTGTATCATTAAGAAAAAATACACAGAAAAATGTGTTCCTCGTCTTGAATAATGTTGATTAAGATTTCGATTCTGCTGTTTTTATTTTATGCGTTCGCAAAATTATTACAATAGCAGATTATTTTGTATGGTATTATGTTTGGGAGAGTTTCGTCCCTTCGCCTGATAGGCTGAGGGGATCGCCTCTCCTTGATTTTGTTTCTGTGTTGTGGTCATGCTTAGATTTGGCTAAAAATTTTGGACCTTCATGTTTACATGTGGCTCTACTGCTGGATTGCATTATTGTATCTAATGTTATTTTGTTATTTTGAACTGTTTGAATCTATTGGCTGGATTCCACTCTGACGTGCTCCACTCGCTTCGGCAGCGACCTTGAGTTAGAGTGAATAAACTGAAGTAACGATCATCTTTAAGTAACTTCATATGATAACGTATTTTAATATTCTCAAGATACAAATGATAAAGTATCTTAATATCTCAAGATTTCTCAATATACTCTCAGTATTCTCCTGGTCACTAACTCTTGTTCTCTGGACTCGTACAGTCGTACCGTTCAATCTACAGTGATCACCCTTTACTGCCGGAACGCATTGAATCTTCTCAGGTCACTCCTCTCCTTTACTTTCTGCACTAGCTACCCATCCACTCTCGCATTCATGGCAGACTTTCTGTGCTTTGTTTTAATTTCATTGCTGGATTTGCCCTATTTCTCTAAACTTCTTTTCCCTTACGTTCCAGGAAGACAACTCTGGACTCCTTGTCTGACGAACGTCTCATAACTGTTCATGTCACCAGAACCACAACATATGGTCACAGGAATTTTTGTTACTGTGCAGCAAAACAGTGGATTTCTCTCCCTTTACATATCCACCACCTACCTACAACTGAATCCTTCAAATCTGCACCTCTTCCAGGAGCATTACTCCTAACACAGTCCACACAATGCTCGTCCTTTTTCACTGTCCCCACATTTCCGCTTCTGCTACTTTTCTACTCGTCTTCCTTTGCAGAATCATTATATTTTCAGTTCTTGCTACTTGATGCTTCTTTGCGTTTTCTATATTTGTCTTCTATTCATCGTCAGTACTGTTGTTTTACTCTTCCGTCCCTCGTATACTTTCCATGTTGTCTATATGTCTCATCCCTGTTTTAAAGCGCAATATGTATGCGCTATATAAATCTTCAATTATTATTATTTCCACATCTTTGGGACTATTTCGTGGATCTTGTTCAGCGCAGTGAGCTTCCCTTTTGACTGCGATGTTCCGTTTTAGATATTAACATTTATTACAAATGTTATATTTTCCATGCATATTGATGCAGCTCTTTCTAGTGGTATACCTATGGGTTTTTTTCTGTGTCACGCACTTGTGTATTCACAAACACACTCAAATAAGCCCTTTCATCACACACACACACACACACACACACACACACACACACACACACACACACACACACACACACACACACACACACGCACACTTTCCTCATACTCACAGACAAACACTCAAATAGCCCCGTTCATTACACTGTGTGTTCATTACACAGCCACGCACGTACGCACACATAAGCAAAAAGCATAACAAATTCGGATATATTCCCTCGCAGACCAAACAGCACAATCAGCGGCCCAACCAATAACCGATGTGATGGAAGAATGGCTCAAAATAACACAAAAGAATAAACTTTAAATCTGACAATTCTCTAAAGGGACACTTAAAACCCTCTGAAAAAAGCTAATCACTTTGTAAAGTAGCCTCAGAATACTTCTTTCCATTCTAAATTTGCTTATTCAGACATCTGTTCGTCACCCACGGTTAAGACAGTTTGGTTATAAATAAAGATATAAAGAATTTCCGCTATTTTTTAAACTCATTTTCTGGATTAGGTAATATAATTACTGGTGGACTGATGGAGGCTAAGTAATGTAAGAAATCAATATAAACCATTTCTTTCGTGCTTACCTTCTTTGTTGCTTTTCTGCGTCGATCGTCTGCTTTTGTGGTTTTTTTTCTTTGATATCCCTCCGCAAACAAAATAGTTTGATTGTGCTTGATAATATGACCACGAGTTGAATATTTTCTGAGTATATATTTCATTAATTTTGGTTATTTTAGCTATTATGCTTCAGCAATTTGTAAATATTAATTTAGTTATCACTATATTATATTAAAAATTTCCTATTGATTGTTGTCTTTCACGCGGCGTAATCTCTTCCTCGCATGACCCTGAACTGACGGCTATTTTTAGAGACTGCCCACTGCACAACTAATTCACAAATTTTTGTGATGAAGAAAGATATTTCCTCAAGGGAACTGAAGAAGAATTGTTCCTCCTATTATAAAGATAACTGCATTGAAGAAAACAGAGAAAACCTTTTTGGTTTTAGTGTTTCGGCTTTATGTGAAATGTAAAGCAACACAGTGCTAAACCGTTAATTTGTTTATGGACTCTCTCTCTCTCTCTCTCACACACACACACACACACACACACACACACACACACACACACACACACACACACACACACACGTTCTGATACAAATATTTTTGAATAAAATATTTTACAAACATGTTTGTTAACTTATTTTAATCTTATTTTTTACCTTTAAAACACTTCTAAATTCCCGATAAGAAGTAAAATAAAGATCGAAAACAATGTATTGCACGTTCATCTCTAAAAGTTGAGAACACAACACTTAAAATACAAGTCCCCGACCCATGAAATAAGACACTAGCAAAAAGAAAAGGACATGGACATATTTCAGGCACATGGGTGTCAGTGGGTAGGTCTCTGCCTTTTGTCGAACACACTACTTTTAACAACCATACCAAATAAACAACACCACCACTACCACCAAATCTGATCACGGATTACAATGTCAGTCGTCTGTGTCTTCTTAGCTACCTTCGGTGTATGTCCTGTACGACGAGACGATGAAAGGCGACGACAAGATGATGACTAGTTTTGGTTGTTGCCCAGGGGGGTCAGAGCGCGTCTTTAGCATTTTTCTGTTAATGATGCAGACAAACACAACGCTCAATTGTCTTGTTAGCGCTCTGCTTGCAGTACACCTTCCTAGGTCACTCCTGCAACTACGGGGATGGTGGCGACAGGATTACCTTCTTAGTGTGCGAAGGTTTTTTAACGGTCGAATTCTTGGTTTTTGTTGAGACTGTCGTTGCCTCCATGGTGGGCAAAAACTGCCCTGAGCATACATTACTGGATGCTGATGATGCCACAGGGGGTTCATTTTCAAGGAGGGGCGGTAAGGTGGACCTGTCTTCATCTTTTATCTCAACCTGTTCTCGGTTGTTCACAATGTAGTAACGTAGGAACGAACGCATAGCGTAGTATCCACGCTGTGGAAAAAAAATCGTGTATTTATAATCAGAGTAACTTTCACAGTAAAACAGAGAAGGCGTAGTAAATATAAACTAATAGTTCTCGTTGCAGGCTGCCTTCCAACCTGTAACAAGTTAGTAGCCATTTATGAGAAATGTTTTGTATACCTTGTATACTATGACATACTTCTGGTAGAACAAAATTCCAAAATAAATCCTAGATAATTTGTCAAAAATTTATGCATATTTCAAACTCATAATAAACCTGCACTTAAAATTATACCCGTGCATGTTACCTGTAAATTATGCCGAGAATGTGCTCACCTGTACTACGAATTCTCTGTCAGCTTCCTCCAGAACGAAATCAGTGGTAGAGACGTGACCAGTGTTGATGCCGACTGTTCGTTCCAAGTCACGTGACTGCATATACACAACATACAGGGACTAGTTACTTTTTAAATTAGTAAAAATTATGGTACAGCTTAAGGAAGGCAACTAATATGTGTGTGTGTGCGCGTGCGTGTGTTTTCAGGTAGCCTTCTTTGAAAGTACTCACTTGTGAACATTATATCAAATTTTTGATCAACCTTCAAGCTCTGCTGTATATGAATATACAGGTACACAATTGAAATACACACCCGCTAATATGATAATGAAAATTGTGTGCAGTTTTTTTTCTTGCAATTTATTTTTCTTTGAAACTTAAAGCTAGATCCTTCAGTTGCAAAGAGGACTAACTGTTCTTGATAAAATACGTAGGAGTAAAATGTTTATATTTGTACCATCAGAAAGGAGAGGCGAGGGACTGACATTCTTTTGCATCTCTATAATAAATACTTTGATTTTGGTTAGAGGCTGATGGCGGTAATTTGTGCAAAACATCTGAAACTACAGATAGAGGCGAAAACAAGGAAACAAGCTGACACCAGCTTACCTCCACATACAGTTTTTTAACATTGAATACAAGTGTATTCTGGAGCATATCCAGGAAGCTCACAAAGTTCTTTATTTCTTTGCGTTGGTATCCAAGGAAACGAGTCTGTAAACACACTCCATTTGCTTCGATGAAATGAACCAGTTCGTCGTAGCGTATCTGGAACGGGAGACACGTGTAAGAGGAGCCGTGAGAAAATAAGGAAACGAAAGAAATAGAAAGATAAGCAAAGGCAGCCACTTGTCCTTCCACTCTTCTAGCTTGCTTTGTTCTTATTTACAAGATTAAAGAGAGATAAAGTATAGAAGGGTATCTATAACAAGAAGACCAGCAATATTATAATCAAGTGCAAAAGCGAAAGGAAATCTGATAAGAAACCAAATAAACGATCAGATCAAGTCTTCTTAGAAGTGTACCTTGCCATTTTTGTCTCGGTCTAGCAGGTCAAAGGCCTTCTGAACAGTGAAGTTTGCTCCAAACAACAGCTCGGCTTGTACTTTGGGAAACTCGTTCTCCTGCAGAAAAAAATAAATAGTCTTAAAGGATCTGATGACCTTTGTAATGTCTCTGCAGAATTTAATAATTTAATTTAAAACACCGCCTCATGAAATGATATTACTGGATATCATAACCGTCTGCCTACAATTTGTTACTTGTATGATGCACGTTCTGCCGTCATAATAGAGCAATGTATTGCACTATAAGCCTATAATCTGTGTTTTACTTTGGTTGTTTTTCTTATTTCCTTTTTTAATCAATCACACAAACAGAAGACATGTAATGTAATATATTGTTTTTGGCAGACAGACCAGGCAGTCACAATGACTTTGATTTGCTCAGTTATATTCCACACGATACAAAAGCGTCTGCTGCAATTCTTTTTGGGTGAAAGTGCTTTTTTGACAGGCCGACGGTAAAGAATAATTTGTCAGCATTATAGCATCTCATGAACTGCGTGCCTTGAAAATCACTGATAGACACTCTTTCACTACAACCTTCTATTTTTTTCCTTGTGCTTGCTGATGATATATATATATATATACTTACGTCCTTGAAAGCATTTTCCAATTCACGTATGCTGATGACATCATTTTGGTCGATGTTGTGTTTCTTCAAGACCTGGCAACAATTTAAAGCACGTGATATTTTGGTTATATGAAAAAAGCTATTTGCTTACACGGTAGATATATGGGTCACTCTCCTTTAAGATCTGAAATAAATGGCTATCGTTTCAGAAGAAAATCAGGATTGTGCTGTGATTCTCCACGAGTGTGTGTGTGTGTGTGTGTGTGTGTGTGTGTGAAGGAGAGAGAGTGAGAAAGTACTCGTGTTCATACATGGGTGATTATATTATATCGAAATAAATGCTAATACTTTTAACTTTTAGTGTATAACATCAAGTTCCGATTCACAGTTAAGGTTCACAGGATAAAGTCACTTTCTTTAGGCTCCTAGTGTAAGCACTGATCACAGGAGCCACATTCACAAGGACACAGGTGCAATGAATTTCGTGCAATTGTTGTTTCGAAAAGATGGCCTTTTTATCCATCATGTCGTTATATAGTAAGACAACGAAATGATTTCTCTCTCTCTCTCTTTCACAAACTCCTCTAACGCATTAAAGGCGCACTTTGCGGATCTCAAACGATAAATCACAAGAAAATAGATAAACTGCAACGTTTCCGCAACTCAAAGTAAGTTTGTACTTCCCTTAACATTCCCCCACTGAGTGTAATGAAAACGTATCAAGCACTTATTCAGCTAAAAGAAACAAACACCAGATGGCTCGACAATATTGACAGCAAAATCTTAAAATTCTCAACACCAGCCATTGCAGAAACCTTGACCTAACTGTCTAACTTCTGTATTGATAAATCCTACTTTCCAACACACCTAAAGCAATTTATCCCAGGTGATCCAGGCGACACTACAAATTATCACCCAGTATCAGTTTTATCATCACTTTCTCAACCAGTGAAAAAACACTTCCATTAGCACGCAGACAGGAAACTAGAATGTCGTCTGCTCACTTTTAAGAAGTTATCTACCGCTTGCACAACCTTTCCGTGCTCTCTCTGCGCCCGCTCCTTCACCTTGGCTTCTTTTTGTCGCTGACTGCAAATAAAGACCAACAAGTATAAGCCAACTGGATCCATCAACAGCAGAAAGTTTTCTTTTCAATATGTAATTTTTTTTCCACGTCGTCTTTTGGAGAAGGTCTCACTGTTTTTCTCTTTCACACACACACACACACACACACACACACACACACACACACACACACACACACACACACACACACACACACACACACACACACACACACACACACACACACACTTCTCTCCCTCGCGCGCTCTCTCGCTTTCTCAGCCATTCACTCCTGCACCACGTGGAAGGGTGTGAATGCGCGTGATTGCATAAACAAATCTTTTGATCTTACAGGTATAACTTGGTTTTTACGTTGGGCAATCGAGGAATTAGACAGTCAGCTCGTTTCTCCAGGTTATATCGTAAGATATCGTCCTCTCCATCGGCATACTGAACAGATTGACATCAGCAAGTTGACATCAACAGATTGACAACTACTGATGTGAAATGGTCTTTTAATAATATAAATATTAATTTCCTATTATTAATAGTAATAATATTGACAATAGTGACGTCAAAGATTTTAAAATCTTATTTGTCAGGTTCCAATATTTTCGTTAAAGGTGATATTTCGGAATGTCAATCTATCAGATCATAATAGTACTCAGAAAGAGAAGCGAGAGAAATAGTGGTGAGAGAGAAAGAGAAGAAGAAGAAAAAAGAGCAGGGGTTATGCTAGAAACAGAAAGAAGCGAATGCCACTCACTAAAAGCATGCCCAGTGTCTTGGTGTTGAAGGTACCAAAACGGTTGTTCCGCTCCATGATGATGGGTATGTCTTGTAAAGGCTGCAAGCGGCGCACAAAAGAATCCTCTGGTGACATGGACAAGTACCAACCTAACACCCGACAAAAACGAGAACAGTTATAGATGGGCATACAACAGCATTTATCTACTCTTTCTACACTCATAAATTCAAAATAATACCGACATAACTTGTTGCTACAAGAAACTCAGTTAACGGACTTAGTTTCTAACACTACTTCTTTGAAACTTACATTTTCCTTTTTCTTGAATTCTACCTGCCCCCTACATCTACTCTACCAATTTCTCCATTGGCTCCTAAATCTGCCGAATCAAGTACACGAAACATTAATGAAAATGCGAGGTAACATGTTGGAAAAAAACCCAGATAACAGGTATCCTGAATCATTAGGAAGTGGGGGGGGGGATACACAAAAATATAACACTCTGTATCGCTCAGCCATGCAAAGAGTTCTGTCTGGAAACTGTTGACGACCTAGATCCTTGCGCCATAAGATTATGAGCATACCGCTGGCGAGAGATAGACAAAAGCAAGTTCCAGCTGTCACGAGAAGGTAGTCTGCCTAAAAGCCTGCATGGTTTACCATTAGACACCCTGACACTGTAAAGAACGTTCCAAACCTCGTTCCTTAGTGGTTACAATATAGGCATAATGAAGATAATTAATTTGGACAACACGTTGTACTAGCGACAGATACAGATAGGTGGTTCTTCTACTCCTCCTCGTCAACCCAAAACTATTGAAGTGAATCATTCCACTTCTGCCTTCTTTTTACCATCCTTCTCCTCGTCCCATTCCGTACACCAACGGTACATACTCACCATCATAGCAGTGGATAGGGTAGTTACACAACACTCCGCCGTCCACATACACATCTTTCTGTCCATAGTGGTCGTACCGCAGTGCAGAGAACATTCCTGACGGGAGGACAGAGTGGTAGTGCATGATGTCATTTAGCCTTTTCTGTTACATAGTTTAACTGTAATATTATCATTTAGCTTCTTCTGTTACATATCTCTGTGGTAATGTGGATTAAAATAAGTTAATATCAGGACCTAACATACATTTTTCTTAAGCTTACACAGATAAAATATAATAATCCACAATTTTCAGCATAGGAAAAATTATAAATCAAAAGTAATAGCCTTTATAACGTGCGTACGTATGAAAAACAAAGAGAGTTAGTTATCACAAATTCTCAGGTGTATCTATACCTGGAATAGCCATGGACATTCGCACAGCTACCCTAATAGGCATATCGGGTGTAGTCTTAGGGTGGCAGTACTCTGTTGTCATCTGGCTGAGATTGGTCACGACGATGCATAACATTTTCCCATTGAGGTGATATAACTGTAAGAATAACGCAGCATATTTGTTAAAACAATAACACAACAGGAAGTGCAAATTTAGTCGAGTGAAAAGTCAGTAGTGTACAAAGCAAGGCTGCAGGTATCTGAAGAAGATTATATCCGCCGGCTGTCCAAAAAACCGTGAAACGCTAAGACCATTTTCAAATAAAATCATTAAACCTTTCTTTCTATAGCTTTACATTATAAATAGGAAAAATTTGACAGTTAAAATCTTTTCCTTAATCATCAATGCTAGTCTCTAAAACGAAGACAGCTTGCTTAGCAACCGGTTCAAACGTTAAAAGTAACTTTCCACATATCTGATATCGAATGAAAATATCTGCCCTTTAAAGAAGATATTTACGTCTTTGAATGTGAGGTCCGCATTGTTGGTCTTGTTCTTAACTTTGTCGCCAAACCATTTGTAGATTTTGTTGCCAGGGTTCCATCCAAAATCTCGCAGCAGGTTGGGCAGCAGGCTACAGTAGCCACAGGAGTGGTCTGTTATGTAACAGAGTTGACAATAAAGAGCCAGTCGGAGAAATATAACTGTTGAAAGTTTGATTTGATTTAAACCGATTGCAATGTTAAAATAGTTTACACTAAATTTTACGGATGAAAACGTAATGCGAGTAATGTTAATTTAATATCTTGTAATATTGCTATAAACTCACACTCACTCTCTCTTCCTCATACACAGGTATACATGCAAAAACAACAACACCCCCTCATATCAACAAAAACGGAAGACCTTGACTTGATTGCAATACACGTTTGACAATGTGACAATGTTCTCCGTCTTCAAATTTCTCTTGACTGGAAAGGTCAGCGTGAATTATAATTGTTAGAACATCTCTAACTGATATTTATTTCACTAATTCCCAGTCTTAATCGCATTTGAATATCACTGAACTTTTTAAGCTACATTTCTGATTCGAGCTTCTTTTTAAAACCTGAATACTTTGACTTTATTTTTTGTTTGCTCCTTTCTGAATCAAAGTTTCCGCTTAGTCTTTGTTTAAACAGCTATATATAAATTTTAGCATTTCCGACTCACCCCTGTTTCCCAACACATGTACCCAGATTCGGAGCTCTAGAGGGTGTCTTTCATCACTTGTGCCCACAATAGTTCTAAATTTAGCTGCAGTCTTGTATCCTTGATTTTGTAGTCTTGCATTATTCATGATGTTTAGTTTAATTGGCATTTGGCAGCTCATATTGTGCTGTCATATACACCGGGTATAGCATGCTCTTTTTTGTCTGCCATACGATTGGAGGTTCTAGTGTTTCCGCACACGAGACTTCCAATGGCAAATAAGTGGACGTTTTCTTCGTCACTAAAATCTGTTGAATTCCAGACTTCAGAAGAATATAACACTGTAGGTAGGATCTGAATAGTCAAACTGCTCAAAGAATATACTAGTATTCAAGTTACCTAACCTTCGTATAGTTCTTGGTAACTGGGCCACTCTTCCTTTATTTTACAATTTCGTGGAGTTCATTTAGATGCGATAATGTTTATCATAAAACCTAAATACCTGTAGCTATTTACAACTTCAGAGAGAAAGAAAATGAAGAAAAAAAAATCCGAAAAAGAGTAAGGAAAAGTGTGTGAGAGAGAAAGAAAGAGCGAGGGAGAAAATTGAGTTAGAGGAAAGAGGCAGGCGGGAGGGAAGGGAGACTATTTTCTAGCCACGTTACCGCTATAAAGTAGTAATTTTCTTTACCTCATTTTCCTCCACAAATTAGTCCTAGTCTTTACATTAAAATGCATCATTTCTCGTCCACGATACCTATAAAAATTTCGTCGATTCTGTCGCTGAGGAACTGCTCGACCTCGTCAGCCTTATACCCAACAGCTAATAAAGCGGCCATCATGCCTCCAGCGCTGCTTCCAGCAAAACTGTTAATCTGCTCCATCAGGCCAAGCTCTTCCAAGTACTGCACATCAACACATACAAACACATAAGTAGAAGTGATATTTGGAAATGTACGTATTTGTCTTCGCTCATGTTCTCCTTCAACCTTCACCATCCCTCCCCCTCATACTAATCTACATTAAGCTAGCAATGTTTTATTAGAATTGTGTTTAATTTGTGTCTGACATATTTATGTGAGAGAGTATCTGAGTATAACTTACTTTCACTGCCCCACAATAAGCCAAACCCTTGTTTCCGCCACCTTCGAAGACGAGATTCTCGAACTGGAAGCGGTACTTGGCCGGGTTCTCTCGCCTGGCCCGGAAGTCGACGTCATCATAGTGCGAAGACGACCTCTCGTACCTGCCTGCCATGTTACTGCGCGTGCCGCTTCTTTCGACATTGTCGGTGCAGCTCGCCTCCTGCGGCGAGTCTTCGTTCAGCTTGCAGTCGGTGGACAAAGACAGGTCGTTCTGACTCTTAGACAAGCTGTCATTGAGAGCTCGGAAACGTGTCTTAGAGTAAGTCTCTCGGAAATCACTGTTCTTCAAGCGAACGCTGTGTTTGTTACCCATCTGCTTCTAATCAGCACAATGGCTTGGGAAGTTAGCAGTGGGATGAAGTATGCACAAGGTCTTGCTGCTGTGCTTTTTGTTTTTTTTTCCTGTTAAAAGACCCGAAGATTCACAGGCAGAAGTCGTGTCCTACAGTTGTAAAAGCAGAATGTCAATGGAACACGAGAATCTAGTGAGCTGACATATCAGAGAGAGGCAGACGGCCTTGCGTTTGTCGGAAACTAGAGGGTGACGTTATGCCTGAAACAAGAAAAGATAAAACCTGTTACATATTTGTCCTGAATGATGCGATGCATCCGGGTACAAAGTGTAATTTAAAACGTCTCTGCCCAATGGGTCCGTGGGTCCTGCTTGTCTTTACGACTTTAGTTTTCCTAGTCTTTTTAAATATACCGTGGGACCTCGCTAAGTCGACCTTCCCTAAGTTGAAAACCTCCCTATATCGAATTAATTGTTAGTTCCCGGCCAAATTCCATAAGAACAATGTATTTTAGATCTCCTTAACTCGAAGATTTTTTGGCTTCCTACCTCCATTAGTCGAATTTTTAGTCATCACCAACCAGACGCAACTGTTCCAAACTATGTTCCAAACTGTCTCAAGAAAGACACTTTTATCCCATTTTCCTTTCATCTTTGTGTAAAAGGTTCGTTGCCTGCTCTGTTGCGCAGTGGACAACTAACTGACTCTCACACCAGTCCCCCCTTTGAAGTTGACCGATTCAGGGGAACTGGCCGGCACTCGACTTTTCCCACGGCCGCTTCAAGTCGGCGGGCCGCGCATCACTGGTCAAGATTTATGGCCACCCGCCTTGACAATCCTTTCAAGCGATGGCGGTGGTAACTTGAACAGTGGACCGTTGGTAGTTCACACGCAAACTTACTGTGAAAAATACGTTTTCTACAATTTGTCAGTCTCTTATCGGGACGAGCACTGAATAGAGTTCGTGTCGGTGTGGTTTTTTTCCGTGCGGTACGTGCCGCGGAAATGGCAGTACATGCATCCGTATAAAACGATAATACTGTATAATAAACGGTTATAATACAGTAATTGAGCCGGAACAACATTGTCCTTGATTAACCTGCGCCTATTACGCCATTTTCCCTAACTCGAAAACTCCGTAAGTCGATTTTTTTTTCGGGTCCCTTTAAGTTCGACTTAGCGAGGTCCGACTGTATACCGGCAGTCACTGGCGGTACCTAAATCCGTCACACTGATCGTGTACATACAGATACATACACGCATTGTTCTCTAACGCATTCTACTTTTTACCAATGCATACATCTCTGCTCTATGTCAGAATGTATTCAGCGCATTCTTAGCCTCCTGCTGTACATCACGACAAATCAGCCAGTATTCATGACGGATACTTAAGTCCGACTTTCTCTGCTTGAGAAATGTTTACGCTCCACGAGTTTCTCTTGTGAAGGAGAACGAAAAATATGACGTAAAGCCCAAAATAAGCTGTTGCTCAATACAGATACGAACTACAATACTAGCGACTTTCTCATAGTGACACGAAAACAATCTCAAAATGAAAAAGACTGTCAAAGTACGATGACAGAAACGAAAAACCACAGTTGTGCTCGAGTGATTAAGCGTTTTCATTCACCCTCTTCAGTGACAGTGACGGTAGCTTCAACACTGTCAGACCGGCGATGAAACATCTCCACACGACCAGTTCGATAGACGAATCTGTTGCAAGATATGTTAGCAAAACTGTTTAAGGAAGCTTGGATGTTAGCAACAAGACACTTGTCTCTTTGCCTCTCATACCTCTATCTCTCGTGGAGTATCACTCTTATTTAACAATAATTTAAAATTTTCTACCAGAACAGTTCATAAAGAACCAGGGAGAAATTATGCCAGGGATGTGTTTAAAACGCTAAACAAAAAGTTCCTAGTTTGTAGCGTATATGAGCCAAACAGACAAAATGATAGTTTCGTTGGAAAGTATTAAGCAAATAGGAGTGGAAAATATTATTATAGGGCTGACTGAAACGTTCTGTTAAATTTCCAGATGGATTGTCCAGTTATAAACGCAATAATGATAGCAAAGACAAGAATAGGATAATATTCAGTCAGAACTTTAGCAGACATCTCTGAAGCGCAGCGATATACTTGCAAAAAAAAAAAACTTTCAGCAAAATAGATTAACTCCTTTTTTAGGACAGATATTATCGCATTCACTGATGGCAGTTAGCCATGATTTTCTTTTTTCTTTTTTTTCCGGACGCATGCTGCTAGCTGTAAAGTTGTGTGTTGCACGACGTGTGAGAAGAATACAGTCAAAAGGTTATGATGAAGATGGTGAACCAGCCCTTTTCCCAGTTATTGACCTTTTGTAGAGAGACAGGCAGACCTTAAAGATATCTGCAAAAAAACCGCAAACCATTAAGGTTGGCCTTTTAAAAACAGAGAAGCACCTTTTTAAATGGCAGGGGGGAGATATCGCGGGAAACAGCGCGTTTATCGGTGAACATAGCATGCTGGAGAAATCAGGACAGTTGAGTCATCAGGAACTGACGGATGATGAGTGACAGATAAAATCCGTGTGTTAGCAAGCAGATGCAGCGTGACAAAGATCTGTCAGCGTTTCCTGCCTGTCTGTCTCTCTGTTTGCCTTATAGAGTTTAAAAATGAACGAATAAATGGAAGAGTACCAATAGAAAAGAAAGATGAATGAATCAGTTATTTTGTTCCTCTGTGCTTCACAAGAGAATATAGATAGAGATGAACGAACAAAGATGTGGAAAACGCTCCTGATTATGCCATATGACGATAACTGCAGCTCCCCTTGAAGTGATAAAGTGCAATATGATTAAGGGGACATGTACTCTCGACTGCAGGAATTTACGGGATTCTGACAAATCGCGACCTTTTCGAAAAGAAAAATTATTTTCCGTATAGTAATGAAATCAGTGTTTTTCAGAACAGCTAGACAACTCCGGGAAAGGCAACATGCTAGGCATATACACATTCTGTTGTTTAGCAGCTATAAGTTTTTTCATCTCTCGATTTTACTGACGATCCGATGAAAATTTTCTGACTTTGTCAGACCTTGCCAAGCCTGCTTAGGACGGCAACGAAGTCCCTACCAAGAGATGCTGAAAACACGGACAGTCTCGTGTAATCTGTTGAGAGATGGATAAGTCTGTTAGATATACATCACAACGATCTGCGAACTGTCTCTCATGTGTGCTCACTGACATTGCGGACACCCAGTGTTGCTGCCTGGAGTTTTCTAACAGAGTTTTAGAAAGTTGCAGTCTGATTTGAGGTGTCTACAGCAAGCCAGTCCATGGAGACAAAGCACCGTTTGTTGGGAACCAAATGGCATCTCACATAATATCAGAAACCGGAGCAAGCCAAGAGCTGTAGCCCAATTCCAGGCTAGGCTCAGGAGAGCATGTGCACTCTGCTTTAATTTTTTTCCCACCAGTATTTTCCACGTCTCTTAATTAGATGGTGGAGGTGATGGAAGGAGGGGAGATTTCCTCAACTATTTTTCTCTTGAGCCATACTTTACTGAGGCTTATTGTTAATTGCCATGTCTTCCACAACGGAAAAAAACTGTCAACCTAAAGTTTTATTTTTGCTTTTGCAGCTTAACTTGTATTAAACTCGAGCAAACGAGAACCTCGTCATTAATGCAGCTCAGCCAGGAATAGATTTAAAATATACTGGCTGTTTGAAATGAATACTAATATCTCCTTTAAGTGGCTACCAATCAACAGTGTCTGTAGTATTCAGCACATTAGTTTCTTCTGTTGTTTTCTCGAGAAACATGCACACTTCTTCAGTTTATCTTCTGAAGAGTTTATTTCTAAAATATGTATGCTTCACGTGTTAATTTTGTGACGAAGTAATGAAATTTAGGAAATTAGAGATAGTGAAAAAAATACAGAGAGCTCACGATTAACACGCGGCAGGCATTCCAGACGGACCGCATGTACTTTTAAAATTTGCGTTATATGACCATATAAAGGTCAACTGAATCTCAAATATATTCATTTTCCAAGTGTTTTTTTCTGTCGGATGTCGATTCCCGCAGTCATATTAAGCGAGCACTTTCAAATTGTGGGTTAGGGTTATCTACGTATTCAACGATATAGACTGCCAACCCTGCTGTGAATCATTGTAACACAGCTTCATCTCTTGCATCTTTGCCTATGTTGATATTTATCGCAAGTACAGGGAAAATGAACACTAAAGTCTTCTTTGAGGGCTGAACAAGATTAGAGGACGAAATCAGACAACGATTACAATTGGACCTTCACTCCTTCCTAGACCATTTTCCCTCGTCAGCTTGACTTCAGTGCTCTTGAAAAGCTAGAAATCGCCAAGGGACACTACAAAGAAAGAAAGAAAGAAAGAAAGAAAGAAAGAAAGAAAAAAAGAAAAAAACCCACGGTATTCTCCACCACCTGAAGGCAGCAAAGAATTGACACAAAGTAATAAATTAAAGCTCACGTGCGTTTATTGTTATTGTTGTTTTACAACTGTAGGAGTTTTTTTTCATATGGGCGTACGTTGCGAGTGGCCTGTGCATAAATTTTATAGGACGCGGTAGACAGAAAAACGCTATAATCTTAAAAATTTCGGCACCTGGGTATGTTTTGCTTAAAGAAAAATCTATTTTTGCAAAGGGCATTTGAAGATGTGAGAGAGACAGCTTTGTTTCCTAAGCCAGGGGTCTACGCTTGCATATGGCACATCATAAACAAAGTTAACAGCCTTTTTTGTTTTGTTCATAAAAGAAAGGTGGGGATATTACAGAGCACATTACGTTCGGCCACGAACCTGGCTTCGCTCACGTAGAGGTCGCTAGAGGTAAAATGTTGAGAAATATCCAGAAACGGTGCAACCAGTGCGCCATCCTATATACAGAGTCAGTGTGCTTCTCTTTCCCTGTTTACTTCCCTCTCCATTTCCATTTTTTGACACTAGGGTCACATTCAGACAGCTTGCGTCGACGATCGTGGTCCACTATTTTCGGTTGCAGCACCTTAACTTTTACAATATCTTTTGTATGAGAAATACTACAACGGGGCAGGGCACTGAGTGATCTGCAGCATGTGATGTCTTTAATCTGTCACGGAATCGTACAAAAAATTATCTGACTTTAACTTGTTTTATTCACCGTTTATCTGTAAATCATGAAACACTGCTCTATTCCTCGTGTTACTACATTGCAAGAAAGATGGCAGCTTTGTTATCTGTTATTGTATGCAAAGTAAATCAACAAGGGAGGAAAAGATAACAATTTTGAGAAGAAATACCTACAAGGTACAATAGATGTCGTGTTTTCGCCCGCTGCTCTATCTTTTCTAGCCTCAGGTGCAGAGGGAAGATAAAAAAAGCTTATAAATACACGGCTTGTTTGACATGCAAGTTCTGCTGCTATTTAGTTGCATCTGATAACTCCCTTACTTAAGTTACAGTTTTCCCTACTCTTTCCCTAACGCAGGTCCACAGGCAGAATTTCCTACAATCCACAGAAATTGCAGGGTTATCACCTTGCTAGGATATTTCCAAGGGGCCATGAGAGGATGTGTGGTGCGCCACAGCTGTCATACATTCAATTATATTTTAGTATCGGAACTAATCTAGATAAAGGCGGCCTCCTGTTAGACATCCCTCACACAACCCTCGACGACGAAAATGACGGTTGCAGCAGTCACAATACTACAGCGACAAATCCGGTTTCCAAGAAAAAAAGTTTGCTTGCCGAGAAGGCGAGAAGGGCACCACCTGTTAGCACGCTCGCATCTCTCCCAGAATACACATATATAGATAAGTGTTCTATATTTATTTCTGTTTTAAAGCACATGTTCGTAGCCTTACAACTGGCAAGACAACGCGAGGAGAAATAGTAGTGACAGAATGTTTTACAAGCTGACGACGAGATGTAGTTGTACTACCAGTTACGCCCTTACAATGATAAGGAAATCACAAGGCCCTCCTCCCAACTCACCAGACGAGTTTAGACATATGGATACAAGGTCGA